>PVIR01000376.1:0-186472 GCA_004026965.1 Petromus typicus
TATATATTGTGAAATAGAAAATGCTCAATGTAAAATAAGGTGAAAGGGGACAATGTTGAGATTGTAACAAAAAAGTAAGGAAACAAATTTTATGTATATGGGGGGGTGGTAGGGTGGGTAGGGCTATGGGAAAAAATGAGAATTAAGTTGTGTCTTATACTGGTACAAATCCCCATTATGAAGTGCAATCATGATGTGTCTATTTAATGTACCAATAAAGATTTTTAAAAATGTGTAAATTTCACCTGAAAATGCCTCTGCATATTCAGTAGAGGTGCTGGACCAAGGGCTTGACAGAGGGGATGTATTTTGTGAATATAGTGCCTTTACGAACAAGATGCACAATAGTTCCCCAAAGACCTGCTTAGAAACCTCATTTTTCTTTGCCATTGTAATGAAAAGTAGCCATAAACTAGACTTGTGGGCCTGTTCTTCCACTGTAAACATCATATCATTTCCCAACCTGAGCATCCTACTGCTGCTATCCCGAAATGCTGCTGTCTGTAGGTTCCCTGGACAGCCTCATATTCTCTAGCAGATGACCTCTCCTCCCTCTCTATGGGCTTCGATGTGCCTTGTCCCTCTCCCCCTTCATAATGCTCTCCCCACCATAATCTTTCCTCATTTCTTCTCCCTAGTCTAAGTTGAAAAGCATTCTTCCTCTTACATTTTGAAGCTCAACCATTTTATATATTCTGATTAAATTCATTGGTTTATATGCCTTCTAGTCCAGTTTTAATTAGATCTTCATTTCCATCTAACTCAAGTGCAGTCCTATCTTATTATTCACAATAGTTGCTTGTGGAATAACCACAAACATGGAATAAACAAATCCTCAACCATTTCTCCTAGGGAAAATACAAGATTAAGGGCCTATAAGCTTTGGTCATTATATAGTTATCAATTAGTTAATACCAAAATTTGTTTATGTGAGGTTTTGTTTGAAGTCATTTGATTTAACTGACACTGTTGACTGACTGGCACTGAGCCCACAGCCAACAGCACTCTAACTCTCACCTAAATGGGGATTTTCCCTTACAAATATTTTCTCTAGAAGGTACATCATAGCCTTCTTACACTTACCAACAGTAGACAGCACCTTGGCACTATGCTTGGGGGTCTTTTTAAATTGCAAAATTATCAACAGAAATAAAGGGAAATGTGACACTAAATTGATGACTAAAAGCACATTGGTTAACAGCATGCACACCTGGACCAGAAGGTGGAGTGTGGCCTTGTTTATTCATTTGGGAATAGGTAAGACAGTGACAAAATTTCTGCCACTCTGCGTGTGTGCACAAAAGACCATTAAAACACCAGCCTTGTTAATTTGGGCATCAGAAATTAAGTTTAGCAAGTAGAGAAATTTGTAAATATAAACTACAAATAAAGAGGACTGACTGTAATATATGCTTTTAATATAAAAATATGAGTAGCCAAGGTTTCCACTTGAGTCTTGGGTGCTTCAGGTTTCTAATTCTGATCAAAGTCTTGTCAGAGTTCCATGTGCTGGAAGAGGAAGTTAGTTAACAAGGAGCCACATCCCACTGAAGCAGCCAGGGAATTACATCAGTGAAACTTGGGTTATCATCCTTAGAGCACTTTCGTCTGAATCTTCAGGCTAGCCAGGCTACAGCAAGAAAACCATAGACTTACCTCCAGTTCCATGTCTCCTTTCAATCATTTGTTCATATGTTTTTGTCAGCTCTTTTTTTCCTGATTTGCCCAACAAATATCTCCCAGGCAGCTCACTGGCCTGCTGTTTTTAGCTTCACACATCAGGAAGTGCTCCCACATTGCTGCCCTAGTCATTTATTCACTCTGTCACATATGCCAGAGAATATTACACCTATAAAGAGACCTGAGGAAAATATCCCAGTCATCTCCCATTCACAACCTACCCAAACCTCTAAGGTCAATTCTGCTATGATTGTTCATGTCACTGCATGTTAAACAATCAGGAGCAGCAAACACACATCTCCGGGATGACTGGACACTGCCTGTCTGACCTCCTCGCTCAGTATACTTTAACAAGAGGGACTGTAAATGCTTAGTATCTCTCCAACTGAATATAAATATGAGTCCTTACTTGCTTTTATTTTATTTCAGAAATATTTCAAACCAACATAGCACCATGGAAAAAAATAGATGCCTGTGTCTGAACCATGTGATTAAACATGTTCATTTTCTACCGTATTCGCTCTGACCTCCACTTGTTCCTCCATCTGTCTACCTAACCGCCTCTTCACCTTCTCCTTCTGCAGCAGGCGGGAGATACTATTCTAAAGTATGTATCATTCCCATGAGTGAGAAGAGAAAGCAGGAGCATAAGAGAAGGATAAAATAAGGAAGAAGAATGGTTTTAATATTTTTCAAATATAGTACAAAGACTATATCATACTCTTATAGTGATAACATATCATTTTTAAATTATAATAGAAGCCAAAATAATAGGCTTTTATTTCAAAGCATGGAAGTAGATTTTTGAGACAAAGTCTCCCAAACTGGACTTGAACTTGTAATCCACCTGCTTCAGCTTCTCAGAATGTTGGGATTACAACGAATCCAGGTTGAAAAATATTTCTGAAAGGTTGTCTCCTAACAGAGTTTGGAAAAGTAAGTGTGGACAGGCCTGAATGTGCTCCAGGCCTCCAATGGGAGGCGGGTGAGCCCACACTCTTTCTGCCTCTCTCCACACACAAGTGAGTGAAGTCCTGATCTCACTGCTGTTACAAAGCCCACAGTCTACATTACACTACAGGGCTAAAATGTATTACATACCATTGTTCCTTTAGACTAGGAAAGTAGATGAAGAAAACTAGGAAACCATGGTGAGCTGCTGATGGAGAGGAAAGAAAGAATATTAAAATATTCAACAATCACAGGAAGAAATAAAAAGGCCTTAAATTAAATTTAATGTAGTGGAAAATTTTCATGACTAAGGTGAACAATTATCAGACGTGACACAAAGATGTGGTGCCTAAGAGAAGAAATTCTATAAATCAGACATCAAAATTAACACTCTTACTATAAAAATATCCTTATTAAGAGGATAGAAAGATGAGCCATAGACAAGAGAAAATATTTGCAAATCATGTAATTGAGATAGCTAGCTAGTTCTCAGTCCTGCAGAGTTAACAAACACACCAAAAATCGAGAGTTCAAAAATAGACTGATCTATGAAGTTAAGATACCACACCAAGCGATGGGAGGTTAGGAAGTCAATGCATCCCCCAACATCCTGTGTGCTCAGCACAGATACCAGAAAGCAAAAATAAATAAATAAATAAAACAAGACCACAAAACCCACTGAGGCAGGCCAATGATCTGTCCTGCTCCTAACCCCAGCTGCGAACTTTTCCAGATCTAGGTGGAAGGGAGTAGCAAGGGGGAGTTCAGCGATCATATAGCCACTAACATTGTACTGCTTTCTGCCTTATTAACATGGTACAAAGTGCACCCTGGAATGGAGACCAAAACACAGTAATGAGACATGTTGCCTAAGGAGACATGGTGAGAAAGACTCCACAGTGATGACATCAAGACTGGTCCCTGTCTACTTGCTAGATCCGTAAAAACCAGACCAATTCCTTTTCTTTTTTTTTTTTTTGTCTGAGTCTACCTGGGACTTCCATCCTCTGTGCGCTGCCTCGCTAGTGCTTGAGCACAAGAGGAAAAACTTCCTTCCTGTTCCGCTGTGGCTCTGCCTGACCCTTCTGAAACATAGCACAAAAATCTAGTCAACAGAACTGTCACCGATTAATAACCAAAATATATTGAGAACTCTCCGCAGGCCGAAGGAAAAAATACAAGCAGTCCAACTAGAAAGTGACTAAAAGACCTAAATATTATCACCAATATCATAGGGATGACTAAAGAGAAAAGCACATGAAAAGATCCTGAATATTAACTATAAAGAGTTACTACTACATACCTGTTAAAATGGCTAACATAAAAATATAAACCAGCTGGAAGGACAGAGCAACTCTTTTCTTTTCTTTTTTTTTTTTTTTTCTATCTCTTGGGAATCCTAAAGTATTTCAAAATAAAGTTGTTGTTTTTGTTGTTGTTTTTGTCGTTCCTGTTCTTGTTATTTACAAAACCTCGATAATGATAGTCTGGCTGTAGGACTGGTTGGAGGAGGGGAGATGAGGAAAGGAAGTCAAGAAGTGAAGGTCACGCAGGAAAGTCATCTGATCAGCAGCCTCGGTATTTTGGTTATGATGCTGCTCAAGCAGTTAGAGTTGTACAGTCTCAAGATAAACCTGCACCTCGGCTTTCTCCTTTAAAATCAGGAAAATACATCTTAAAGGGTTATTTTTGAGGACTGAATGGAAAACTCTGAGCATATAACATTATAAATACTCAATACATTTGATTTTAATGATATTATAATTCATGCAAACTTTGCTTAGATTTGGCAGTTCTCAAAGTAACTCAGTCCATTTACTTTTCTCGGACTCTCCATTTGCTGCCTGTCTCATTATCTCAATCTTTTCTCACCTGCACCTTCCGTATGTAGAACACTGTTGTATGTAATTTATTTGTTAATGAAAGTGTCTTTAATTTTTTCAAATTTACTCACAAAATTTGCTTCAAAATAACTGTATTTGAAAATATACTTCTAAATGAAATATATTATTTTATTATATATCTATAGACAAGTGCAAACAAAACCTCTGAAATTTAAAACATAAGCAATTATAATGTATGAAGAAGTGTTTACACAAGATTATCATAGTAAGAAATTGGGTTAGATAAAAGGGATGAATTTTGAGGAAATTAGCAAAGAATATGCCTTTTTAATCTCAAATCATCACATCACTAGGAATGTTGAAGTGTGATTTAAATTACTGTGGATTAATATAAACTTTCCACCAATAAATTATTCATATTTCCTTTTCAGGTAATGACTAATGGAATATGTAGGTTGTGTAGAATACATTTACTTTCTGGCAGTCAGTTTTATCAGAGTACCAAAAGTACATACTCCTAAACATTTATCACTGGACTACATTAAAGTGAGGAGTAGACAAAAGAAATGAAGGGCAAATCACCATTTAAATTCACAAAATACGTAATGATGTGATTGCAACTGAGAGGCCTAAGTGACTCCATCTTGTGGATCAGACGCCATTTTGTTCCCATAACTGCAAGGGGCAAAGAAAGGGCAAACTGCCTCAGCCGAGTTCCAATAAAAAGGGTAAAAGACAGAAAAGTCAGGGCCGACAGGAAAGTATGGTTTTCACACAACTAGCCACATAGATATCTGGGGTCTGAGACAGAAGAAGCTAGCTCAGGTAAGTTGCAAAAGAAGCCAGGTTAAGCAAGGTTATATCTGTAACTAATAGGAGCAAAGGACTCACTTGAGAAGCTCATGTAATCGGCCTGCACTATAAAAACAGCAAACCTGCCCCATTTAGGGGTCTCTGACTTTGTTCAGCAGACCCATCGCATGCTGTGATAATAAAGTGCTTTTGTACTTATATATGAGTTTGGACTTATTTCAGGGTGGAGATTTCTGGACCCAATACAACCTTTAATTACTATGCTTTATGTATGCAAAATCTGATGTCTATGTCTTATATTGTACAAACTATGGCTATATGTTTATTGAATCGGTATTATAATCTCTAAGTACATAAGGAGTTGAAACACATTTATTTAAACCTTATAGTCTTTGACCACATTTCAAATGATAGATGGGTTAAAATACACACAGAATATGAAAAGATGGCATCATATTATCTTCTCATACTCTGTAGGATTTCTTTATTGCCAGCAAAAATAACCAGCTGTTACAAAACATGCTTTTGTTTTATGAAAGGATCTTTCATCATCCCAGAGAATTCTCCCCTTGAGCTCATCTGTCCCACAGAAGGTCATGCACAGTTAGCAAATGTGAGGCTGCCGTTCAGCAGGCCAACTTGTGGGGCAGAGATGGGAAGGAGAATTTAAAAAGATACTTGGCTAATTGGTTCTTATTTTTTTAAGAAAATGAATGCATTATACTTGAAAGTTTGATAGAGTAAATTAACTGCCACTGGTATCTGGCAGTTAGTACACTTGTTAAAAACGTGTAACCTGAGGTCATCTTGCAAAATAGATCCCCTTCCAATTTTTTTTTAAATGCAGGATTGAGCAGATAAGGGCTAGACAGAAAAATCTCCATTCAAATAAAATTTTTGCATAAGAAAGTCTCATATAGAGAAAATACTTTTAAAATACAAACATGTATGATTGACTTTACCAATGACTGTTGTCTTATATTTAGGTTTTAATTCACATGTCTTCAATTTTTGGCCCTTTCAAGAATATGACCTTAAAAGACAAAGAATAAGTATTTTTATTTTAAAATATTTGTCAAAGCCAGTCTTGTAGCATAAACTATAATGTCAGGCAAGACAATCACAAGTTTGTACCCAGCTTGGCAACTTAATGATAGGAAGATCTTGTCTGACAATCAAATAGTCAAAATTTTAAACAGGCTGGAAATGTAGCTGAGTGTGAAGATTCATTCTTTGGTACTGAAAAACAAAAAGCATTTCAACAACCTGGGAACAAGCAAGAATCTGAATACTACTTTTTTTTGAAACACCAAAAACAAGGTGTGCAGAAAGCAGTGCTTGTGCTCATAAAACTTCTATGTATTTATGCAGCAATCCAGGGTCTTTGTGAAACTCAGATTCTGATTCTGAGGGCCATGGGTTGACCCTGAGAATTTGAGTTGCATGATATATAAGCTGCAGGTCCAACCCTACTATTCCATGGAAAGCAGACGCCTCACAAAGAAAATAAAAGATGTAATGTGCCAGTAAAGATTAGAATTTTTAAAAAAGAAAAAAAAAAAAGAGCATCCTAGATATAGAGTCTTCAAAAGTTTTCTCCCCAAGAAAGTCAACACATACCATCTCTCTTTACCATCATTTTGCTTTGCCTTGAAACCCAACTGCTTCGAACTAATATTTGGCATATGATATAGAAACAAGTCAACCAGTTCTAGAGAAAAAATTAATGATGGGATTTTTTTTCATGGTATGTGTTGACCAGAAAAGGCTTCCATGCAGCAACTGGATCTATTTTTTCAAAGGCTAAGGTACCACAGCAATGACGGTGAAGCAGTAAATCACTCCACTCTCACTGAGGTCCCTTTGCTTTTCACTCAATCAAGGAAATACAATGGTTGACTGGGTTTTTTTTTTTTTTTCCAAAGTCAGGAAGTGATTTCAGTAAGAAACACCCTAAGTATACATATTTGCTTAGTGACTTGTGGAAGCGGCATTTGCCCTTGAAAGTTCTCTTGTTCCTGGAAAAGAGGGTGTGGCAGTCCTGTCAACCCTATGGTTCTGCTACAGTGAATTTCTTTAAAGATTCATGTCACTAGAACTGTGTGTAGAGGTTAAATTTCTATGTTTTGGAAGTGAATATTTACGTACTCTGAATGCTCAACATCCAGCACATAAGCACTAGCCACAGCTTATATCTAATGCAAAAGAAGCATATGAAAAATACCAAGGAAAAGCTGACAAAAAGGTCAGAGAATCCAAAACTTGGGCCTCAGGGCCCCTCTACCCTGTTTGTGTGAGTTACCTCTATCAGTTCTCATCATATTAGATGTTAAAACAGAACTGCCTTAGGTTTTTATTTAAAATAATAGTAAGCTCACTAAATATTAGAGTACATAACATATTTTTGTGAAAAATAACTCTATGTTCCAAAACAAAAAATATTTAGGGCCAAGGATTTAGCTCAAGTGGTACTGTACCTACCTTGGAAGCAAAAGGACCCGAGTTTGATCCTCAGTACCACAAGCAAAATTAAACAACAACAACAAAAAATATTTAGAGAGAAGGGTAACACTATTTTATAATTTTGCAAACCTCTGTAAGGTCTAGCTTAATATAAGACATCTGGATTCTCATAACTTCTTCTGCATTTAATCTTTTGTAGTATCTTATTCCTGTTATATTAAGAAAACTAGTCACTAACAGACACTTAGTATGGAAGTGGAGGGTTAGTTTAAGTTTTTCGGGTAACTGTTAGTACCCTTCTTTGATAATAAACTAAAACTAAGAAAGTGCTTTTATTTACAGGCAAGTTGCCTGTGGAATCTGAAGCCCTGTAATAGACTTTGTTGCCCTGCTAATATTAAAACCCACTGATCTATCTTGCCCTTATATGTGTAATATAATTTTATAACATCGTGGACTTATCTCTGAGCACACTGTTCCAGGAATGAGGTAAATCTTCCAAATAGCAACATTTCACTATATAACATTTTAAAATAACATTTATTAATATCATTATCAATCACATCAGAGAAGTACCAGAACAGTACCAGAAAATGTTATAACAGCAGGTTAAAGTTCCCTAAAGTTCTATTTGCACTTGAAAGACTGAGTTTTATTGTTGCCAACAAATACTGTCAGTTCTTTTCCTTAAAGTAACAAGCTCATTCATTTTTTAAAGGTTTATTTTGTTAGGGCATGTGTGTGGGATATGTTTACATTCTTTGTAGGAAGCTGGTACACGTACATAACACATGCTAATTCCTTTCTTCATCTCCTTTCCTTACACTCCCTCCTTTGTTTTAGGAATGTATAACAAAATTTTCAAGCTAAATAATTATATTTGTCTCGAAGCCCTCCTTTGAAGTAAAATGGTAAAACAAGAAAAGGTCTAGATCGGTCACAGTTCAACCATGGGAATGCTGCACCTCATGACAATCAACACCCTTGAGTATACAGTGAAGATAGGCATAGGTCTTTTCATTTTTCCACACAATTTTGTTCTCAAGGGTCACTTTCAATATTTAATACCATATACTTAGTGATTTTTTCATTAAGTACTTTTTGGTGGTAAGATTTGAAGCCAGGGCTCACACATACTAAGCATGTGCTCTACTGCAGAGAAACAACCCCCACTTATTAAGGATCTTTTTGTGTGTGTGTGCAAGTATGTTTTATACCATCAGCACAAATTTCTACACAATGAAAATGGCAAACAATGTTTCATATTGCTAAATGATGTTTCATATTGCTAAAATTGTTTTGACTTTGCAGACCCCCTGAAAGTTCTCAGAGACCCGCAGTGGTCTACAAACCACATTTTGAGGCCTGCTGCTATATCCAACTGCGTGAACAAACAGATATCTTAAAACTTACAGAGCAATCTTGCATAATCCATGCTCTAGAAGTAGATGGGTCAAGACTAGTAGATGAAAAATGGAGCAAGACTGATGACCTGGCGTTTTCTTGAATATCCACTATTGCCCATATCCCAGCCTCAGACTTCAAATCTGCAGACTTGCCGGAGACGCCACCTCCCCCCCCCCATTCTTTCCGGGTTGCTTCAACGCACAAACACAATGGAGATAAAGAGCATTAGCCTTCTATGCCTGGGTCTGAATCCTTGTGCTTTTATTATGTATGAACTTTGGTTCTAAATTTCAATTTTCTCACTCCTAATACAAAGGTAGTATTAGTAACCGACTTCATAGACTTGTTGGGAACACGAAGTGAGTTGAGAATGACAAAACGCCTAGCACAGAGCAAGCCCTCACTAAACGTTAGACAGTACTGTTTTTCTGGAGTTCTTTTTGAGCAACAAGTTAAAAACACGTGTTGCCTATCTAGGTAATAATGTTAAACTACTAGCCTCCCCCCCCCCCACGGCCTCGAAGCCCAAATCGTTTCTCTGTACTATGTCTATGTTTTTGCTCTATTTTGTCTACATTGTTTCCTCTCCCTCTGTTATACTACCCTCTCTAAAAAGAATTTCCCATCCAGTTTCTGGTGCACACTGGACAGAAGTCACTTTCCTCTTCATTGTCACATTGCTACAATTAACTGTTTATATTCTTCTTCAGAGAACCAGGATGAGTAACAACATGTATATAATAGTCAAGCAACAACTGTGTGTTGCTTGAAAACTGCGTAACTATATATGACCAGGGTGGAAATCACTGTCACTCTGTCTTATATGAAAACCAAAGCCCGTTTGTGTTACGTGGAAAACACAGCTGTAAAATGATCAGACCACATACCGAGTCATCCTCCGGATCTTGTTTTGTATTTCCTACCTCTAAACCTAGAGGTCTGACACCAACATTTAGTCTACCAAACTGGTGATTACTTATAAGTCCACTGCATTCTTTCTCCTGTGATTAACTGGGGCCACTTTGCATCTGTCCCAGCCCACTCCATTCTCCCAGGGTTGAGCTCTGCTCTCATTCACCCTGACTTTTCTGTAAGAAAGATCTTTGGAATGGCCAAAAGCTATGAGTTACAGGCCCATGTGTTTTCAAATCAAAGTACTTCCTTTCTAGACAATAGGTACTGTGGTTCTGGTTGGTCATGGCCTTTCTTTTGGATGTGTGATAATTCTCGATTCCCAGACTCCGCTTGACTTTTTCCTGTCGGATGCAGTTGGTAGCCCTTTATTCCCACCATCATTACAACCTCCCGCAAGGTCAAGTCCTTACACTTACCTGTGGTGGTGAACCGCAGTCATCTCTTAGACTGGTGGGTACCAGCCTGAGGCAAATGCATGTCAATAACATCAGCCACTTATGAAAGATAAAGGTGTTTGGAGGACACTCATTTCAAAGTACTGAACCCATATCAGTTGATTTGAAGTTCTAAATAGGGCCTAGGGTTTTATTCCAAGTGGAAATTAAAATGCTTTGATACTGTTTATCATCCCTTTCCATATATTCCAGCCTAACTGACAGATTCATTAGTTTAATAGTTGGGCTCCTTCCTCTTCCCATTGTGCTAATTGGCCCATGTTCATCTGACACAGAAGCAAGATACAAATACAGATTAAGTTCCCAGTTTGGGCTTTGCCTTTTTAAAATATTCATATTCAGAGGTGACTGAAAGAAATGTTCACTTCTTAAAATCAAGTTGAGCTTTTTTCACTATCATTGCTATTAGTAAAGCCTGTTCACCATGCTCAGATGGCTCTCTGTTTTCTACGCATTCTATGAGAAATAACACAGTGAGTCTCAGGCCTGTGTTCTGCTCAGGAGAGTTTGGGGAGGCTGTGGCCACAGGGTCAAAACCTCCTTCCAGCGTGATGGCCACCTACTTCATTTTATTGCACAGCTGGACAGGCAGTTTACTGACTTCTCAGTGATTTATTGATCTGAGAAAGTGGATAATTATGCAGACCTGTTCACTTACCACCAAATAACTGGGGCACAACAGTTAGCTATAATCACATCGAATGACTCAAATAAACATGCTTTATGTAGGCCAATGACATAGCAGAAACTCAAGCATTTCATCAAATTTACATTTTCCAGAACATACTTAGTGCTATTGAGGATTTCTAGGCATCTCTGCCCACTCCACTTGCATCTGCAGCCACTTAGAGAGTTTGTGAAGGGGAAACTAGCTCTTTGCAGACAGGAAACATTGCCTGCCTAAGAGGATTTCTATCTGGAATGTATCTTACAGCCTTCATGTTTTAAAGGACCGCTCACAAAGCCTTTTGTAAGTCCCTATTCACCTTTCTAACAATATATGGCCAATTATTTCTCTCAACAACCACTAACCATCTAATTCTGTGGTAGTCATTAGCCCTCCTTTGAAGTAACGACTTCTCCCTAATAACTTAAAGAATCCTAATACTAACTGTATTGTGAATAACTGAGTTGGAGCTTCTCTTTTCCTAGCCAATAAGCAAGCTATAGAAAATAACTGTAGAACTTGGCTTTATTTTATCCATAATGCCCAGCAGAACATTTTGCATATCATAGATGCTGAATGACAAGTCTATATTTCACTAAATAGAAAATAAAATTCTTAAATGTAACATTGAAAATTGCTAAGCAACTTTGGGAATCAAAAGTGCTAATACAGCTTTGCTAACACACACAACACAAATTATTTGCACTGTTGTTGGTATTAGTTATTCAACACACCTTATCACAATTTATTTGTGTTTTCAATATATCTTCAGAATATATACAATTAAAAATCAAAAAAAACCCAACAGTGCTCATTCCTCTCGAAGCAAATCCTACATACACATGACTACATATACATGACTCAAACACTTTCCTTCCTCTGGTGATTCAAGAAACTTGTTTATTCTACTTCTTCACATCTACATCTGGGAGTCTTATTAGTAAAAGTAAAAATAAATAATTTAGCTTAAATAACTCATCCTAACAAATCTATCTTCTCTCACAAAGTCACACTAATTCAGTATTCTGAAAATACTTCTTAGTTACTTAAAAGGCTTTGGCAATTTTGAACAATTTAATCTGCTTAAAATATGTTTAAAAATTAAATATTCTCACTTTATCTTAATATCTAACATCAAGTTGAAGCAAACCTCTGAGAAGCAGTGGTGTGAGGACACTGTGCATGCACGTGGCATCCTCACCCGGTCCCTCCATGCTGTGTGCCAGGATCCCCACTCGTAGCACCTGTGTTTCTTTCCCTAAGTCCTTTTCTAGACACTTCCCAGTAGGTCAGAGCACCAGGGAATCAGCATCCCTGAGCAGGGGGAAGGGATCCACCAGTGTAGATGGGATTAGCAAGTGAACCCCCTCCACCCCTTAGCCCTGGCGACAAGGGCTGGCCCTGCACCGTGTGTTCTGAGGAGAGTCCCACCGGTTCCCCAAAGGTGGTGAGCCCCGGTAGCTCATGATGATAACCTGACAGACAATGGACCTTTTCACTTGTTTTCTTCTTGATCTTTCATCCCAATTTTCCGACTGATGTTTGCTTTACTTCCCAAATAATCTTTCTGGACCCCCATGTTTCTCTCAGAGAGAGAATTCTTTGAGAGCCCAAATTAAGAACATTAGTAAGACAAGACGTCCTGAGAAGTACATGCCGAGTATGGCACTCTAGAATGGAGCATTTCCTTCGGCACATGACAAAAGCTCCATTACTGCTGATAGGCAAAGTGGTGACAATTCTAGGAGTGCTGTCACAAGCAAACTATCACTAATAAGCACCTGGGAAGAACCAGGACATGAAAAAGGTTGGAGAGGATGTACTAGGTATCTCCAACATTTGAGAGATTTAGTAACAGTAGTTTTGTTATATGAAAATACCTTATTATTAAACACAACTGACACTCTGAAGGAAGAAAACAGACAGATTGAAGCTCCTATCTACCAGTGCCTGTGTTCATTGGCCTGAGAAGGTTCTCTGACCGCTGACCACTCAGCCCTTCTGTGCAGTAGACTGACAGTACTGGGAGTTAGTGAGCTCCTGGAGCACATTCCATCAATGACTGGCAGGAGCTGGTGTCTGAATGTCCCTATCCCCTCCCCCTTGGGAGAGATGACTCAGGCATGTGTTCTACACTGGCTACCAGAGTGTCCTCAGCATTAAGGTCAGCATTAAACTCCAGAAGCCCATAGTAACTTAATAAAACAATTTCTGCAGTCTGCTTTCTCTCCCTGCCTCATGTCCATTGATCACTTTACATCTGCCTTAAACTTTCTCTGTGTCATGGCCCGCTTTAAGGAAATCAAATGGTCTTATCTATCAAGTATAGGACTTCAGTATTGCCCTATAGTGTTGTAGCTCAAGAATTAGGCATAGCCAGGAGGAATATGCATAATCCACTCTGATATCACTGAAAGATTTACAAGACTTGGGACCAATAAGGCAAGAAAAAACAAATGAATTCACAGTAGGTTCAGCAGACAAAGAGATTAGTTGAATTCTACCACCTGGGTAAGCAGTTATGAAAAGGATAATTAGATTTGGTATAAATACACTTTTAGGGACATTAGTGGGTTATGAGTCTACTCCTTCAGGATAGAGGCTCTGTTTAGTGACTAAATAGAGGTTTTATGGTGTTCCTGGCCTCTGACAACATTTTAGGACAATAAATATCCTCCAATCCAAACAAAATTTCCATCAGATATCCAACTTGTCCACTAGAGAGGGTCTTGGTGGAGGAACCTCAACTCTGGATAGAAATTTTCCCTCTTTTTTTTCCCTTGAGAATATTTGAAGAAGAAAGATACAAAATTAAATCAAAGATACAAAATTAAATATACTCTTCTTTCTTTATTAGGAAAACATGCATAATTGACCTGAAGAGTAAAATAATAGGGAAATAAAGGATCTCTTAGAAAAATCTTGATTCCAATTATAAATACACAAAAATTAGTTGATTTTTTTAGACTTTCAATTTTAAAAGTTGTATAAAATAGGGGAAAAGAGATAATAAAGGGAATTAAAATCTGTCATGTACATATACCAACTCCACACAAGGAATGTGAACATTATGTACTGTAAACATGTACCAATAAAAGAGGAATTGTACAAAAATGATAGGATTATAAGCAGTATAACAACATCTAGAATAATTGATATTTATAGATTCTTCATGCTTATAATATAGTTTAATAAAGTCTAAAAATAAATGCTCCTGCTTGTTCTGTTAATTTAATTGCTTGGAAAATATCAAACATTAATTTATAGCTGCTCCCTAAAATTTATTTTTAAATTATACTAAATATGTAAACAGAGTAACTTGATTTATAAATTTAAATTTTTAAACTTAGGGAAAGACCAGAGTTTTAAATTGCAACTTTACTGTTAATCTTCAAAAATAACTAATCCTTACTGTGAACAAAAGCTGTTCTCAAGGACATCTAGAAGATCAACCTTATTAAGGTGGAATACACTGAGCCTATGTTTACACCACACAGGATTTTATACCTTAAAAGGGGATGATCTAAAAGCCCCTAATTACTAGTTATCAGTGATTTGTATTTTTGATCTCTTCACCATAGTGTCCTACTTGCAGCTAAGCTATGTATTGTCCAATTCTTTGGGGGAATGATTTTCAGTGGAGATCACAATAGACATTAAGATGACTCTCCATTGGATTCCTCAAATAACTACAGTTCTAACACAGAGCTAACCATAGCCCTAGTCCTTCGTTGCATCTCATCATCCACAATTGAAAGTAGCAAGATACTCTGTATTTTCATTGTTTCTCTCCAACCCAACCCACACTCACACACACACACACACACACACACACACACACACACACATAAACACACAAAATCAGAATAATATCCCAGTTGTGTATGAGGAAAAAGTGTCAATTCCTTTAAACAAAATTGTTTTGTATTCTAGATTTAAGGTTTATGTGGGGATTTTCATTCATTTTTCCTACTTTGCTTTAATTGGTTACCTTATTTTCTTACCTAATTAGGTGGAGTCTTCCTTCCCACACATGTCCCAAAGGTTATGGGACATTGCTCGGGTAAATAAAACAAGGCACTGTAGCTGCTTATTCTTCTAGGTAGTACTGAAAAGTAATAGTTGTTTTTGATTTACATAAATAGGCTTCTCAAAGAAAATAAGTAAAATGCTTAAACTTTTAAAATGCCCCGCCAACATTTGTTATTGGTTGATGTCCTGAAGCAGCCATTCTTTTTAGAGTGAGATGAAATCTCAGTGTTGTTTCCATCTGCATCTCTGGAATGACTGGTAATATTGAATGTTTTTTCATATATATCTTTGTTGCTCTTACTTCTGAAAAAGTTCTGTTCATTTCCATTGCCCAATTTTGAATGGGGTCTTGATTTGACCCTGCTATTTCCCTGCTGGGTATATTCAAGAAAGAATTAAAAGCATTATACCATGGTGACATATGAGCACCTATGTTTATAGCGGCAAAGTTTGTAATAGCTTACTCTTTGAAACAGTCCAAAAGTTTATCATCTGTGAGTGAATAAATAAGATGTAGCTTTTCTATAAAATGGAGTACTATGCACCAATAAAGAAAGATAAGCTAGAGCCATTTATAGCTAAATGGGTGAACTTTAATGCCATACTCATAAATGAAATAAATAGGGCACAGATGTATAAATACCATATCATTTCTCTAGTCTGAGAAACTGTAGATGTAAATGAGGTCCCAAATATAAGATAGATATTGTGAAATAGGAAGAAAATGTTTTAAGGGGAAGAGAAACTGAGAGAGAGGGAAGAAAAGTAAAGAAGTAAAAGAAAAAAATTCAAAATAGAAACAAAGCTTATGTATATAGGGGGAAAGGGGCTGAAGGGAGGGCAGAGCAATGGGAAAAAAAATAAGAATCGAGATATATCATGTGCAAATACATATTCTCACTAATGAATATTATCATAATGTATGCATAAAATGTACCAATAAACTCAATAATGGCAAAGAGAATAAAGTAAAATGTGATATAAATGGCAAAAAAATAGATTATAAAGCCCATTGTTTGTTGCTGCAAAGCCACTCAGCTGGCATGTCTTGTGCATCTGCTACGTGGCAGGCAGTATGCTAGGACAAAAATATGCCTGAGGGAAAGGATGCAGCTTTGCCTCGAAAAATGCCTGGCCAGAAAAAGAAGAGGATGTGAGAAAAGAATGGTTAAAATATAATAGAAGAACTCAGAAGGAGATGAAATAATTCACAAGACAAGGAAAGCTTTTACAGAAACAAGCAAGAGTAAAAGATGCACTTACCAGGAGTTTTTCCCTAAATTCATTCTAATACCTACCTATCTCCTAATTTATGGTTATTTTCGCATCTCTTGTCTAACTCCTGCCTAACCTAGTTTAGGTAAATAGAAGAGGAACATATGGGTTATTGATTGTAAAGAAAAAAACACTATTATCTATAGTATGAAATGCCAATCCTGAATTACTATTTTAAATGTTATTATAAATTTTTAAAGCTAAAACTTAATTTTCTCTTTCTCACATGAATGTAGTTACACAGGATGAATAAATGGATACAGATAAATTTTAAAGAAAATTCTAAAGCAAGAATATATTTTTAAAGTATTAGCTGATTTACTTCTTTCTAACATTCCATACTTCTTGCCATCTCACAAGCCTTTCCTCCCTTTAAAGACTTTCTTCCCTAAGAAAAAAAGTACAAGAAAACCTAGCATTTTGGATTAAATATGGATTCACACTCACGTTACATTCTCACTGTCCTGTGCGGTGACTGGGCTCAGCTGCAGGTTAGCTAGGGCGCCCCCTGTGGGAATACCACTGGGTTAGAATATCTAAATTGCCTGTTGCCTTGCTTAGGTGGAGAGGGCTGGAAGGCCAAGTTCAGGTCCCTCCACGACACTGACATTTCAGGAAGTGCTGACTCTCTTCCAGTCTTCCCCATCCCCCCTCCCTGTCCCATTCCCTCTTCTTCCCAGTCCTCTCCTTCTCAGAAAATATTTACTGACCCTCTTCTTCATTCTAAACACTAACCTAGGTGTCAGCAATACTGTGGTAACTAAGATTGAAAGTCTGCTTTCATAAACCTACCATTTAATAAAGAGAAGAATCAGGTTTAAATAATGACAAATACTCTGAAGAAAACTCAACAGATGGTGAAAAATGATAAAGCAGCATTTACTGAGTGCTTCTGAACAAATGAACAAACATTTAGTCACTCTCTCAGCAACACTACTCCATAATCAAACGAAATAAGAAAAAGATGCAATGTTAATGGGGCTTGCTTAAATTAACACATTAAGATAATAATGTAATTCAAAATGGAATGGGTATGAACATCCAAATCTATATTATTCAAGGACCAGAGAATAAAATATGATTGGTTTCATTTGCCATTAATAAACTTTATCACAAATGTTGATGGATTCTATTACAGCATAACATTACTCACAAAGTTATAGGAGTAATTTTTAGCATTGTTACTGTTCATATAATTTATCATGCTATAAAGGAATATTGTAGGCATAGTTAATTCCAGTGAAAGAAAAACATTCTAAATCATTTTAAATGCAAATCGATCACATATATGATAATACTTAAGACCTTGGTTCTTGAGACACTTCATTGTTGAACCATTTACAGTACCATGTGTGCACAAAAGGATATTTTATAAATTAGTAAATCAATGGCCTCAGTTCACCAATGATCATTGTTAGTGGTGAGAATATATGTGAACAAAAAGACAATTAAAAAATGGTGGTCATAACCTTGAACATGGGTTCAAAAACTCCTACACTGTGTTCTAGCCTTTCTAATGACACAGATCATAACTTCATACAATAAAATTTCACTTGCCAACCCTTTATTTCCATCCACTGGAAGTCTCACCTCTACCACTGCTCTGAGACATCAAGAAATCCCTTTTAACACTAAAGGTATCATAAGAGCTTGTCAAACTCACAGACATGTCAAGAGAATAAAACTGTAATAGATGTAAAGATGCATTTGAAAGATGTGTGTGTGTGTTTGTGGGTGACACAAGATGTGATCTTATTATTTTAATAATTATATGTGTAAGAGCTTGAAAAATTGATGATTTGGGGAACTGATTTTGAAGGCATTTGAACCAGAATCCCACAAAAAAGAAAATAGGAATTTTAAAAACAACTGCTGCTAGGCCATTTCAAGCTTTTTTTCCCACACTATGAGAGAAAGTTCTGTGAAATTATAACACATCGTGGATTGTATAATACCTGCTAATTCATAGCGTGAACTATAGAACAAGAGTTGCTGAACATAATAGAGTCGATGAACATAATAACTATTTGGCAATTATAAAAATAATTCATACTTGTTGAAAACCTGGAAAATACTGTGAATTACCAGAATCATGGTTGCAAGCAACAGAAAAGCTAGGTTAAATAAGAGTCTGGATAACTGAAAGTCTAGAGGAATTACAGAGGTTATGGCTGAACTAACTCAGGAGCCAATGGCTAACATAAGAGAAGTTTCTTTCCATCTTGCGCTCTACCTTCCGTGGCGAAGCTTCCCTAAGACCAGTTCTCCTCATGACATCAGTTTCAGGCATCCTACTTGTTCTCCTCACTGTAGCACAGCTGCTCTCCGGCTTTCATTCCAAGCAAGAATTCCCCTGCCCTGTCAAGGTCAGCCAAGCCTTCCCATCTCAGCTGAACTGTAACTACTGGTTAAAAGAAAGAAAGAAAGAGAGAGAGAGAGAGAGAGAGAGAGAGAGAGAGAGAGGAAGGAAGGAAGGAAGGAAGGAAGGAAGGAAGAAAGATGTACGTAAAAAGTAATATGGACTATATGAGGAAGGTAGTAACATCCAATTTTTTTAAGTATATTACTAGAATAAAAACAAAGGGAAAAGGGATAGTTGAAAGCTGTGATGATTAATTTTACATGTCAACCTGGCTGGACTACAGCATGCAGTTATATGTTCAAGTATTAGTGTAAATGTGACCAAGAATACAAATGGTATGTACTGTAAACATGTACTAACAAAAATATATCCTTTACTGTAGTCGTCCTTGGCGTCATGGTGGTATGCGGCCGAAGATCAGGTTCAGAGGCCCGGACTGGGAGGGTGAGTGCGCAGAGTCACCACGCAGACTTCAGGGAGGTTTTGGGGAACATTTCCGTCTTTATTGAGGATTACACAGATTTATATAGAGCACGGGGAGTGGGCGTGGCTATGAGCACATAGGGGCAACAGGTCTGTAGCTGATTGGTGGGACAGGTTTGGTTTTTTTGGGTTTTTTTTTTTTTTATCTTTTACGGTTAGCTCTTAGCCGAGCTAAGGAGTCACAACTAGAGGAGGAACGGGAGGCCCCCAAACGACTATAGGAAAGTTTCTACACATGGGAGTGAGCATGCTCAAACTCCTTGGAGTATCTCCAAAGACATAAATGCGGCATACTTGACTCAACCAGACTTGAACTTCTCCTTCACTTTCCCTACAAATGTAAAAAACTGAAAAGTATAAAAGTATATTAACGTCCTATAATCCAGAAACAGGGTCTACTTAATTACGTTTCCATGCACAGAAATACAAAGGAACTTATTTTACTCAGCTGCTAGCATATTAGACATATAAAATTCAAAACTTTTGAATCTTATTTTTGCCCCTTGATACAGTAAAGTGATCATTTTTCCGTGTCCTTAAGTGTTTTAAATATGATTTTAGCTATCAAATAACCCATCACAAAATTACAATCCATTTAACTATTTGTGAGCGTCATCTTAATGTCTTTGTATTTCTTTTTTAAATGCACACCTCTCTCTCTCCTGATTTGAAAAGCCAGCTAGTCACCGCTTCTGAAATCTAAAGTTTCAAAGACCAGGATCAAAACTGTTGAGCTTGGTTCTACTTCAGGTGAGCTGCAGGTCATTATGAAAAAAGATGTAAAGCTGATGTGGCATCAAAAATATGAGGATCTGTACTTGCCGAAAGGTCTTTGTGGCAGCGATGTGGACCCTGGACCCCTGCTCTCTATCATCACCATCGTTGTGATCACACTTTTATCTTCAAGTAACATGGTGAGGTTTGTGACCTTTGAATCTTGTTTTTTGATTCTTTAGGCTTATAAGATGCTCAGAAGAAAGAAAATCAAGAGAAAAAATTAAAAGGAGAGGCATTATAAAGGGACTTGCGGGGAACGTCCATAGGAACATATTTCACATTCTGTATTTACTCTTTTATGCTCTCGATTATGAGATCAAACTCAGGGCGCACTCATAAGTGGTGAAGAGAACGGATGTTCTGGAGAACAAAGAAACTCACGGCAGCGCCACAAACCACATTAGTGTTTCCTGGGAGCACAGCGGCCTTGGGAGCTCCGGCCAGCTGCCCCACCCTGCAGGTTTTCTTCTCTGTCCATTATCCTCCTTTGTGGGCACTGATCTGAATCCCCAGGGCCAGCATGTTCGCAGTAGCTGGATTTCTCTGGGACAGTTAAGTGGCATGTTTCCTAATTGCTCTCCTCAGATCGAGATAGGAAGGGATCATTTTGTGAACTGGTGATAATAAGGACAAGAATCAATTTGTAGTGGAGTTTAAATGCTATTTTAGCAATGCCTTGAAATGTAATATATGATTAGTATTTCACTGGTACAGATCATAATTTTCTTTTAAAAACTGAGTACAAAATCTCACATTCTATTATTTTCATACATAGTTTCCTTTTCCCTTTTATTTTACGTGTGTGCTATATTCTAAAGTACTTATGGATCTGGGATCTTTGGGGGGGCATTAATTTTAAACTTTCTACCTAATATTGTTGAGAGACTCATAAATTGCATTTATGGCCTTAGCCATGTCTGTTAGCTGAAAGAATGCTGGAAAAGCTTTCTTCCTACATATAGAAACAATAAAATTTCCTGGATATATGAAGTTACCATCTTTTTTTATTCTTTTATTTGTTTTTTGAGACGGGGTCTCACTATGTAATTCAGGCTGACCTTAAACTTGTACCAATCTTCCTGCCTCAGCTTCTAGAGTGATGGGATTATACTACACCCAGCCTGAAAGTCACCATTTCACAATAAACATACAACACTGATTTTAATAACGGAGTTGCTGGATTATGCAGAAATAATACAATATAAAATAGAATACAATATAAAGAAAATTTGAATTGAAAAGCTTTAAAAAAATTCAAATCAAGAAATATTGTGTGGGGCCAGCCATTTAGCTCACTTGTTTTGGCATCAGCCTTGCAAGAGCAAGGTCCCAGGTTCTATCCCCGGGTGTGCCAGGCATGGTGACTCATGCCCACCACTAGTCAGTACCACACACCACAATGCTGGGGGTGGTGGCTCACGCCTGTAATCCCAGCACTCGGGAGGCAGAGGCAGGAGGATTGCTGAGTTCGATGCTAAATTCAGGACCAGACTGAACTACAAAGACAGAACCTGTTTCCAAAAAAAAAAGAAAAGAAGAGAAAGAAACAAGATTTTATAATTTGCTGTTATTTCATTTGTATAGATTCGTTCATTGTTCAAAAAAATCTCTTTATCATGTGCTATGTTCCACGTAGAGACTTAGCAATAAACAAAGTAGGCCACCTTCCTCGCCCTCGTGGGCCTTGCATTCTGGTGGAGAGAAGAGACCCTCTGGAGTGAAGATAAGTTCCAATTCAATACAGAAAACAGAGCATAAATGCTTAGAATATTAAATAACGACATGCACAAAACCACAACAGAAGAAATTCCAATTTTTATGTAGCATCTCTTTGGTAGTACTGACCTACAAAGCCGTATTTATGAGATAACTGGCTAGAAACAGGATTGTATGAAATCTGAAATCTATACTGGTAAGTTATCTCCTGCTGACTTTAGTAAGAATAAAACAATTATAAGGGGGAAACATTTTTTTCTCTTATATGGATAATATTCTTTTACTGCCCATCACCAAAATATAGTGGTAGGAGGGAGTGTCACACACCAAGATCCCCTCCAGGAGGCACCGATTGACTCAATTCTGATACTTGTCTACCTGGAAACAGCACGAGGTCCCAGAGTTGAAGGACACAATCTCAAGAAACTACCTCCCACTTCAGATGCCAGTCATAAATCTTGGCCACCACAGTTTCTGAACCATCAGCTAGAAGTTAGGGGTTCCCACCGTCCCCTCCTCTTGTATAATTAGTTTTCTAAAATAACTCAAAGTTCAAGGAAACAGTTTACTTATGCTTATCAGATTAGAAAGGATACTACAAAGGATACAGAGAGGTGAGGACGGGGCCTGGCACCTCCACACCCTCGCTGGTGGACCATCCAACCAGCAGCTTCTGTGTTCAACAGCTGGCCACTTCTGAGCTTCAAGTTCAGGGACACCGTTCTAGAGGCTTCATCATATAGCTGTGTGACTATGAACTCCCTCTCCAGCCCGTCTCCCAATCCAAAGAATCAGGATGGAGCTCACTGGCTTCTAGTCATGGCTTGGTCTTTCTGATGACCAGCCCCTATCCAGAACCCACCAACAGAACCTTAATTAGAACAAAAGATGCTATTACCCCAGATGTTCCAGAAGATTGGGAGCTCTGTATCGAGAACCAAGATAAAATCAGAACAAAAGAGAAACCTAGTACGCCTTCACTTAGGAAATCGGGTTTTAGGAGTTCTGTGCCAGAACTAGGGGCAGAACACACACACACACACACACACACACACACACACACACACACACACACACACACACCGATTAGCCCACAGTTTGGAATTTTAGGAAATGGCTCAGCATGAGAAC
Source organism: Petromus typicus (assembly GCA_004026965.1). Taxonomy (NCBI): domain Eukaryota; kingdom Metazoa; phylum Chordata; class Mammalia; order Rodentia; family Petromuridae; genus Petromus; species Petromus typicus. The sequence continues at coordinate 22,972 of PVIR01000376.1, forward strand.
ACCATCACAGCTTAGCAAGCCCACATTGTGATAGATTGTTCAGTACACAGGAGGACACTAGGGTAAATGGAAGAGGAAAGTGGATTTCATGGCACGATTTTTCAACACTTGCAGTTCTATAAGAGAGTATGTATTTTCAGAATCAAAGCATTGACAATTTCTATAATAACACAAGTGCATGATTTAAAGAACAAGGTCTAGGTGAGAAAAAACAGATATGGTATGTGTAAGATTACCTTACAACAAACATTAATCTAGAGAATACCTGAAGAATAATCAACAGTAGATATGGAAATTCAGCACAGGATAGATAATAGTCTTTTAGGGAGGTCAAGGACAGCACCAACCCAGTGTGGTGTCCAATTAAAATTCTACAATTGTTTAGTAATGATCTATTACCGTTATGCAATACAGTAGATAATTTTTAAGCATTTTTTCACTATAATTATATTAAATTGTTATGTATCATTACCGGAAGGGTTTTTTTTCTTTAATGTCAACTGTTGTAGAAAGGGCCACAAATGGAGAAATTGTAGCTATTACCAAATTGGTGTCTCCAACTTCAGATTTTCATTTCAAATATCCTCTAGACATTGTTCTGGAATCCCTCAGGTGTCTCTGATTTGATATTTCCTAAACCAAACTCTACGTCTTGCTGATATCCCATTTCTTCTCTAGTTCTAGCGTCCTCTAAGGCTGGTAATCCTCTTGCCCTTTCCTCTTCCTCTCCCCCTTCGCCCTTTCTTTAGCTCCCGCTCTGTCTCCCTTTCTCTGTGTCTCTGCCTCTCTCCCTCTCCCTCTCCTTCTCTTCCACACACCGATGCTTTGATAATCTTTCTTGTCTGTCACCATGATTTAAGGCCGGTATTTCAGGTCACGCACTTTCCATGGCTGAACTTCTCACATCTGCTCCTAGCCTCCATTCCATACAATTTCTGATGTCATCTTCCTCAAAATGAGCCAGATCGCCGACACCTTTTCTCTAGCAACTTTTCAATTTCCTTCTGCCTGTACACACTTACAAATAACACATTTATCTCACAGTCATCTGTAAACAACATTAAAGCATCAATGTACTATACCTATAACAATATAAAGTTGAAAATTTAAAACATGAGACAAAGATGAAATAAAAATATTTTGTAGTCTATTAAGGACAAAATGTTTGCTATCACTGAAATGTTATCTAATGAGAGTAATGCAGTTATACATGCTTCATAATCTTTGGACATTTTATTGCAACAAGGATACTTATAGATCTAGATGTAAGTGGAGTTTATGCTGATGTTTAGTTTGATGAATGTCCGAGTCCCCAATTAAATCTTACAGAGAACTATGAAAGCAAATGGAAGGAGTATATCATTGGATAGTAAATTGTGATTAGTCATTATTCAAACCATTTGTCAATTTTTCAAGGTCTTTTGTGACAACTCATAAATGCTTATTTGTGTTATCTGCAGTCTTCTAATATCAGCTGTCCATTTTGTAAATCTTAGATTATACAAAGCAGATTATAATACACAAATTCTTTTCTTGAATTGATTTTATTGGTACATTTTATATATCTATTGTCATCACATTCAACATTGAGGGTTTGTTACAATACATAAATTCACCCAAGGAAGTATACAGAAATTACTGATAAACTGCAGTTTGTTTGCTTTAAGAATAAGTAAGAAAGTAGCTGCCATTTCTCAATGCTGAGAGTCTGGACTGTTCTCTGGGAAGTCCTTGCACTTAGTAAATGCCCAGTGTGGCTACACACAGGCCCAGTGAAGGCACCGGAGCAAACCCATGTGCCACTTATTGGTGAAGATTAAATCCTAGCAACAAGGTCATTACATCTGCTGCCTTTAAAATGCATTGACAATATACACACATCTAATTTCTTTACATATGTATTTTCAGACTGATACAAACTCATAAACACTCACTTCACGTATTGGCTTTGCATGAGCCAAGGTAGTATTTTTGCCCTTTTAATGTACATTAAGAAGAGCCTATGATAAATATGACATTGTGTATTATATAGCAAGCACTCTATTCTTCCACTGTTACTTTCTAGAGGCAGACGTTTTGTGAATGGTCACAGGTAGATATTGAGACTTCAGTGAAGCCAGTTTTCTTAAACTTCATCTATAAATTGATGATACTTTTTATCTAATATTTGCTCCTAAAAATTCACATATGGTCCGGAGGTAAAGTATTTTTTATTTAATGCTTACTCCAAGAGTAGCTACTAGAGTCATTACAAGGCAGTGATGCTTGTGAGCTGTCATCTGAGGCCACCTTGACTATCCATCTTACTAAATGCTATCATGTCTCAGTAATGAACTCTTCCATCTCAATCTTGGCACGATATTATTGGGATGTGTGTATGAAGTTCACTGCAGCATATCCCTGGAGATTATCGTTTATGCTTAAAGCAACTTAGGAAGGTAAAACTTAAATAAAATGAAAAATATTTAAGCAAATAGTTTACAACATTAAGTGATAAACTCTGCCTCTCCTGTTTAGTTGTGTTAGATCTTTGTGGAAATGTATGATTGAAGCTCTCAGGGTATTAACTTTCAGAAAATGATCATGTGAGGTAAAGATATTTGGGGACACTTATAAAGAGGTAATGTGTTAAAAGTGAAATAGATGTCACTAATGGGTGTTGGAAGACAAAACATAAGTCTGTTGAGATCAAAAACATTGCCTAGCAACATATTATCTTATATCTGCATAGAATTTGAGAGTCTCCAGCATTTACCAGTGCTTTCTCTTCTACATGTATGAAGTGTTGGAAGATTTATTTAGCGAGTTTAGTTGACATAATCTGAGCCCTTTGAGAAAAGCCTAATCATGATTTTATTTTCCTTACATTGTTTACCAACAATTTTTCTTCTTAAGGACTGACTTTTTTTTTTACTCATAAAGCTATTTCAATATTTCCATGAACACAGCAAGAAAACTCTTCATCAAAGGCATAAGTCAGACAGCCATGGAGAAGACACAGAACACTGGATCTCAAGATCTCCAAGATCTGGCTCTTCATACACATGCACTCACAGCTCATGCAAAGAATGACCATCAATATTACCGCAACAGGAACGTTTCCCTGTGCTGCATCCTTACATAATGACTGGTGTTTTCAACAGGGAATAATCAAGCTGGAAAAAAATTTCCCCCAGTACTGGTAATTGAATTGAGGGTCTCCACACTGAGAAATATCCACAGCTCTTTTTTATTTTAGGGACAGGATCTTGCTAAGTTCCATAGCTCATTAGGCTTGAGATCCTCCTGCCTCAGCCTCCCAGACTATTAGCTAGAAGATCCCTTCTGGCTCTGGTGTCACAGAAGACTCTAGATAAACTGATCTTGGCTAAGTCATAAAGGATCCTGACAGGCAGCAGGAATTTTTCACATTTTAAACATAATAGTATATGGTACAGACAACAATATCAGTGCCTCCCAAAGACTTCCCAATATCTAGGTAATTTCTTTGAACTGATAATCTGTGCTCAGCCCCTATTAGAATATTTTCAGTTTAACCTATTTATGCCAAGGGTTGTTTTTTTAATTTTTGCATGAAATTTATAAATATATTACTCAGAAAATCTCAAGTAACAAGAATTTGAAGAGGAAAAATTTGTATTATGTTCCATTGTTACAAGCATTCAAAAAGGTAGCATTAGGTATTTAAGGTATAAATTTTTTCCAGAACCCTCCTACATCGAGTAGATCTCCATGGAAGACCTTATTCATATTTGCCAAGATTTCTACTTTCTCATTCCTATGACTCTTTTAATGGATGCAATGTGAAAAGTGACCTGTGGTTGACAGAACTCAGGTGTGTGTGTCTGTGTCTGTGTCTGTGTCTGTGTGTGTCTGTGCGAGCGCATGCACATATATTCCCACACTCACCCCCACTTCCTGTACTCTCTGCTGTGGTACTCACAGAGACATCACAGGAAGAAAGCAGGGTGCTAAGGATGAGTCAACACAATGACCTTGCAGGGACTCTGCATCAGCAGAAATCACCTTTGTGGCAATAACCGAGATTTTAGCAGCGTTTGTTACAGCAGAGTGATCTAGCACCTCAACTCCCACTGATCACTGTCCAGTTGTCCCAGACTACATATGTGGCTCCTACATCAATATGCTGTGTTCATACATAATTTGCTGGTCACGTTTGAGGGCAAAGACTCAAAGAAATGCCTGGGAAACCCAAGGTAGTTGAGATAAGTCACAATGTGTGTCCCACATCCTGGCCAGTTCCCTGGATGATCACAGAGGGCTTCTCAATGCAGACTGTCATCCTGTCTTATCACCAAGGAGGTGCCAGTTTAATGGCAGGGAGACACTTGAGGCTAGTGAGGAATTGAGTGAAAGTCCACAGCAAATAATTGGAAACACAGAACAGGATCAGGAACAGGTTAGGAGTGTGAGCATTATTCAGAAGTCTCCACACGCTTGAAAACTGAACATAAACATGAATAAAATTTCTGAGGCAAGCGGTAGGGGGAGAAGCCAAGAAATGAGTCTTCCAGAAACACACAGATTTAGGGGAGAAAGAGAGAGGAGCAGAAGAAGGGAAGAAATAGGAACTATGATGACAATAGCCATTCATTTTGAGAGCTAAGAATATCATATCTTCATTAATAAATTCATTTACATTTAAATTTCAAGGCTTGTAATGAGGATAAAAAATGTACTACTCCTCAGCAATCCATTTACCCTCTTCAACATTAAAACAGATTACCCGTCCGTCAGGCAGCTGGACATTATCTGTAATAAAAAGCAATATGATTTTAATTCAATGTCTCAGAATCAAAAAGTAGAAATAAGAACTCTGTGAACGTACGGTTTATTCCTCAGTGTATTCACTCACTGAACCAACATCCTCCACGCCTGGCATATCTGGCAGGCCAGAGGTGCCCATGCACGGTCCTGAGCCTGGCACCTCACTCCTGTGCCCTCGTCTCATACTGACTGCTGCCCGGCAGGCACACTGGATTTCATCCTCTACAAGAAGGGCCTCACCAGTTCATTAGCTAACAGTGTCTGGACCCTGGAGTCTGTGCCAGGACTACACCCTGCACTCTGTCTGGTTTTCCATTTGATCTCCAAGTCAGCCTGTGAGGTGTTAGTCGCAACCCCACCCCACGGCTCCCTAGGCCTCAGTGATAGGAAACTTGCCTTAGGTCAGGCAGCTACAAGTGGTGCAGTCAGGACTCCAACATCCCGGTCAGGATCCAAGTGAGCGCTCAAAGCCTGGCTGCTGAAAGCGTGGTCCTCGGGCTGGCAGCACACAGACTGCCTGGGAGTTGGCTAGAAATGCAGACTGTCAGCCCAACTCCAGGCCCATACTGTCAGAACCTTCCTCGAACCCAGACCTTCGGCACTGAGTTACATCCCAAGCTGGTTGTTGTTGTTGTTGTTTTGCTGAGACAGGGTCTTGCTAAGTCCTTAAATTGCCCTGGCTGGGCTTGAACTTTCAATCTTCCTGCCTCCGCCTCCCCAAGTTCGGGGCTCACATGCTAGAGTTTAACCTTAACAAGACCCCCGGGGATCCTCTGTACTTTGAAGCTGAGAAAGCATTGTGCTGACTCACTGCACCATGAAGACGCAGCTGTAATGACTGTTAAGGGAGAAGCAATAAACAATTTGGGGCAAAAAAATTAAAAAGGTACGTTTTGTGCTCTCTGAGGGTCTGGGGAAGTAAACAGCAACATCTTGCGGGTTCAAACACTGGAGAGGACTGTGCGTGGCAAAGATCAGGACCACTTCCCTAAGCAGCTTACAGTGAGCCGGCTCTTGCAGCCAGAACACTTCCTCAATTCATGTCAGTAAAAATAGGTGCTGTTCCAAACGGACGAGCGCCTGCGTCAGTGATCCGGAGTGAGTCTCCAGCCTGGATTCTGTTTGTCGAAGGGAACCCAAATACATCAACAGGCAGATCTGAAACCTCCAGAAAACGTACAATTATAAAATCGTCGCTCGTTTAACTGAGCCTCGAACTGCTTCGTTTAAGGTTTACAGTGTTGACGCGAAGACGAGTTGGCCCCGCTTCATCACTCGCGCCCACGTGTGAGTGCGAACTGACGTGAAGAGCAGCGCGGGGTCTGGCCCCGCAGGTTCCCCCGCCCGGTGGCGCCCACAGTCCGGTCCCCTTCGCAGCCCGGCTGCCACTTTCTCCATCGTCAGCTCGGTCCGGCTGCCTCCTGACGGACCAAAGCGCCCCAGCGAGTGCAGTGGACCCGTGCGGTCCCGTCCCCCGGGTCCCCGCCGGCTCCGCACCCCGGGAAGGGGCGGCGCGACCCGTCCCGAGTGGACCCGCGGCGGCGGCGGGCGGCGAGTCACGTGCGCGGGGCGGAGCGCGGACGCCGGGGGTGGAGAAAACAAAGCCCCCAGCTGTCGGCCGAGGCCCGAGGCGGCCGCCGGAGCAGGTGAGTCAAGTGCATTTGGAGCGGTACCGCCCCGGCGCGGTCCGCCCGACGCAGCCCCTCCCACGCGGGCGCCGCCTCCCGCCTCCCGCCTCCGCGCCGGGTCTGCCCCGCGGGCGTGGGGAAGGCGGAACCCGGGTCCCGACCCGGCGAGAAGTTGTGCGCGCTCCGCGCCGCACCCTGCGGGGGCCGGAGCCGCCGACCCCAGGCGGGGGAAGGAGTCGAGGCTGCCGCGCTGGCGGAGGCGCCTTGGAGCGCAGCGGGGACCGCTGGGCGGCAGTGCGCGTCGGGACCCGGGGTCTCGCAGGTGCGCGACCGGGGCGAGGCCTCCGGGCCGGAGTCGGGGCGCCCGCGGGAGCTTCGCCCTCCGGGCAGACCAGGAAGTGCGGTGCCCGGCCGCCTCGACCCGCTCCCGGGGCTCCCGTCACCCCGCGCCGGCTCCTGGCGGGGCACACGCGGCATTTAGTCAGCGCCAGAGCGGGTCCGCCGCGGGGCGCCCCGAGCCCCGACTCCCCTCTGCTCGGCGGGGATCCTCGGGTCCAACTTCACGGGGCCTGCACTGAGGCCCGGAGTCCGCGAAGGAGAGACGGCCGCAGAAAAGACGTCCGGCGGAGCTGGACTGGGGCGCGCGTGGACCTCAGGCTCCGCACCCCGGGGGCGAGCGGGGGGCTCACCGGGTGCCAGCTCGTCCGGCGCCGAGGGCAGAGGCGCTACCTCGCAGGAAGGCGCTGCCCGTCTCGTCAGGCGGAGGCTTTGTCTTGACCTCCGGGGCCTTCGCCAGTCCTCGCCGGGCCAGCGGCGCGCGGGGTAATTAATGTTCCTCACACGAGCGGCCCCTTCAGCTCCGCACCTGCCGCTGCGGTCGTCCCCTCCCCGCGGGTCTCCTTCACTTGCTGGCGTCCAATCCTCCCCCTTCCCCTTCCCCTCAAACTAAAGAAGTGGTCCCGACGCACGAGGTAAGAGGTTATTGAAGGCACAGCCGCGCTAGTAACGCGAAGTCAAAGGTCAAGTGTTCAAACCTGGGCCCGCCCGCGCAGCGCGGAGGGCGCACTTTCCAATTAGCATAGTATCTGCCCCGGGGCCGCGCTGCGAGGCGGAGGTGCGGCTCAGCCCCAGCGCAGCGCGCAGAACTGTCCCGAGAGAGACCGAGCTGGTTCTAGTCCCGGAGGACGCGCCTTTACAGCTGTGCTGAGCAGGACGCTGGGATGAAACAGACCAGAGATCAAAAGGTAACCGGTATGGTCACGTCTGATGTTTCTCGTGAACACTAGCAGAGGGGAACGATCTTTGCCCACCCAGCGGCCTTCCTTGATCTGTCCCCTCGGCTTGCTTCGATGTTGCCAAACAGACATCCGCTAGGGGCCGAGTGTGAGAAGACCTCTGAGATGCGCGGCTTTAGAGCCCACCGTGTGGTCTTTAGATGTGTTTCGCAGGTAGATGTTTAGCTGATAAGAAAGAGCGATGTTTTCGCCAAAGCACCGGTTCACAGACTTTGCTGCGTATTAGAATCACCTTGGGGAGCTTTGAAAAGTCCTGCAATTGCATCACATCCCGAACATTTAGATCAGCTTGAGGAACAGAGCTAAGCATTGGTGTTTGGGAGAAAAAAAAAAAATTCCAAGTGATTCCAATCTGTAAGAGTTTGGGAACCATGATTACAAAGGAAGAGTTCAGTGGCCAGAAAAGCAGGCGTCACCAGACAAGCTGCCAGGTTCGCTGCTTGACTGGGTGAGAGAAATGACACTGAAACTGGGGTACGGGTGACTAATGTCCTGAGGGAGGGACTGTCACCTGGCAGCCAGGCTGGTGGTGACACCTGTTTAGCACATCATTGTCCCCTTCCTTGACTACTCTGGTTGTTGGAAAGATCCAGGTTCACAGTGTGTGCCTGTGTCTGCACCGTTGTTAAGGGACACAAACTTTCATTCCTGTCATGACTCCTGAGTAGCAGACAGCAAGGAAACTCAAGGAAGCAAATGTGGAGCAGCCTGGTGAGTCAGCGGGCTGCGCTCCAGAGCAAGTCCTGTGCCTGGGAAGTAATTACAGCCAGGAGCTTATTGACACGCAGGCAGTCGGCCCTTTGAAAGCGTATTTTAGTATCTGATCCGGATGTTTGCTTATAAGAGCAGCTCCCTTTTCCAGGCCCATCCTACCTGCTTCGTGTGCCTCTCTGCTGTTGGGAGGGAAACCAAGACATTCACACATCTTGTGGAAGGCATAAAAAAAGCTGATGGGAAAGTATAAACTGGCTTGGGTTGTTTCAGTGGTATGAAATAAGGAGGAAGAATTTGTAGAGCATATATTTTGAATCCTCTAAAAAAGTCAAGTTTTTTGACCATTCATTCAGGAATGAATTAAAAGATCTATTTAAACAGAAATGGCTATACCTGGCACTTCATAAGAAGTTTTGCTGGCTGTTGGCCAAAGATTTCTTGCTTAAAAAAAAAAAAAGTCATCCCTGAAAGATGACTCTGGGCTCTTTGAAGATGCCCATGGTTTATTAAATAAACTCACTCACTCTTCCTATTTTTGTTGCTCTTTCTGTTCCTGTACCTCTTCTTCTCTTCGTTACTCTTTACATCACCGTGCCAGGCTCTGTATTTTCAGTTTCCTTAAGGACAGTGGTGCCTGGCGCATGACCAGGGCTCAGTATTGCGAGCTGTTGAACTTCACTGGAACCTGTCCTCTGTCACCTACGCACCCTGCTTGGAATGCTCTTATCCCCTCCTGGCCTTTGTGTTAACAGACCCAGAGCACAGTGCACAGCCCTTTGTGTTATAAATGCTGCTTGTTTGTGCTGAAGATTATCAGAAGGTGGAGGGAGCATTGGAAAGCCTGCCGAGTACACCCAGTTTTCTAATTTTTCCAAAACAGGCATTCTGGATACGTAGAAGCAAAAATTGCTTGCAATTCTTAAATGCTATAAAATGATAGTTAATGTATTCAATTACAGTTTTTTCACAAAGACACTTGGTATTTTGTGCATGCTAATAATTACTATAACATTTAACCAGGCTCTCATGAATCAGAGATTCACTTAACAGAAGCTTACTCTCTGTCCATTACTATGGGAAAAATATTCAACTAAGGAATTGGTTAAGCTCACAGTTATTTCAGAACACATTATTTTTATTGCCATTCACCTGCTATCATTAAAATAGGACGAGTAAGGAGCTAATGGTGTAGTTTAGTGGCAGAGTATTCGCCCAGGATGAATAAGACTCCAGGTTCAACCCCCAGTGTCACACACACACACACACACACACACACACACACACACACACACACACCAAAAAAAATTCACCTTAAGTACATTTCAATAGCCAGTATATTGAAAAGCGGAAGTGAATGCATTCTTTGATAGCTGCCATCAAAAATAGATGCTAAGAATTCCCAAAGACCAAAATGATGTCAGTGTAACCATTCTTCCTTTAACATTAAAAAAGAGAGATCTAGGGGTGCACTTTTGAAATTTTGATTGGGAGATGTAAGATGTTGAAAGACAGAAATGTAGTCTAGAAAAATAGGTTGTGTAGGATTGATCCATGTGAATCAGAAACCTAATCAGAGCTTGGTATGTATGTGGCTCAGTAGCATTTACCAGAATGGGTGGGTAGGAAGGGTGTCATCTCCTTTTAGGAGCTCTAGAGTTTGAGAGTTGCCCAGTTACCTTGAATTTATTAAGTCCTTTGGTCTTACTGGGTAAATGCAGACAGCGAAGTACACCTCCTGCGTGGCGAGGACACAACTAGAACACTGGGTTATTGACTCCTTTCATCATGTTACTCGTTACAGCACATCGCGTAGGTTTAAAGTAGTCTTGTCTAAAGGCCTTCCCTGGATGAAATTAGTTATCGCCTCCCTCTTTAAAACGAGAGAAACTCTTCACACCTGGCACTCTTGTGATGACTGTTCTTCCCCTTTGGACAGGAACCACCTTGAGCAATCTGGGCTACCTTTAGTTTCTTTTTTGGTTAAGCAAAGTAATAAGTTCATTTTCAAATCTTTTCCCACGTTACAAAAGAATAAACCTTTAGGAATAGTTACAGTTTAGTGCCATCACCCAGTGACTTTTCAGTGACCTATGGGACATCTTCATTGAGAAGTCCTCAAATCCAGGCTAAAAATCTCCCTCCTGGGAAGCTCTCTGCAACAACTCTGCCCTAAGATGGGATCTACTGGTTACGTAATTCACCTGCAACCATGTGGAAATCTAAAGGGCTGGGAACAGGACTCTGTTTTACATGGTACGTTGCTTGCCTAACATCCCTGAGGCCCTGTGCTCAATCCCTAGCACTTCCTGATGCAAAATTAGAAGAAATTGATTTTTAATCTGAGATAAGGAAATTATATATTTCAAAGCTGTTCCTTGAAATTTTTGTTTCACACTTGCAACAGCTGACAAGTATTCAAAACTGTGGTTTGTTATAACAGAACTTTATAGAACTGAATTGTTAGTGAATAATTCAATAAAACCTAATCTACGCTCTTCAAAATGTACTACTGAAGGGCCAGCGATTTAGCTCAGTGGTTCCGGCACTTGTCTTGCAAGCGCAAGGACGGGGGTTTGATCCCCGGTAACCACATACAATACTATGAGTGGAGACTCACGCCCAGCAGCAATCAGTACCACATACCACAGTGCCGGGCATGGTGGCTCACACCTGTAATCCCAGCATTTGGGAGGCAGAGGCAGGAGGATTGCTGTGATGTGGGTTTGAGGCTGAGCTCAGGGCCAGCCTGAACCACAAAAAAGCAAGATCCAGTCTCAAAAAAAAAAAAAAAAATGTACTACTGAAAAACTTCATGTACTGGACTGACATTGAGCTTCTACTCAGCTGAAACCCATAGTTCCGCTATTTCAAGGATCAGCAAACCGTAGCCATTGCTTTGTGTGGTCTTCTACATAACGATGGTTTTTGTTTTCATTTTTTGGCAGTACCAGGCATTGAACTGAGGTCCTTGTGCTTGCAAGGTAGGCACAGTAACATTGAGTTAAATTCCTGGCCTGGTTTTTATATTTTTTAACAAAAATTTGAAAAATATACAAAGAAAAATGTTTGGACACATGTGAAAATTATATAAAATTCATACTTCTGAGTCCAAAATAAAGTTTTGCTGGAATGCAGTTGTGCGTACTTATTCACACCTTGTCTGTGGACACTTCTGTGCAAGTGTGGAACAGTGATGGAACAGTGGTGCTGAAATTGTGTGATCCTTTCTGCCTAGTGTGTTTGCTCAGGGTTTACAGAAAACTTTTGCACACCTCTAATGTACTCCAACTTAACATACTCTAAATGTAACCCAAACATTTGATCACTTCATGCCTTTGTCTTTTTTCAATTTTTTCCCTTAGTCAAGAAAAGAAAAATTTGTTACTAGGTTGCTCTACTACTCAGTGAAGAGAAATGTCTGCTAGTTTTCCTATTCTTGTGTGTGTATTTACTTTGCAAAAACAACACATTTCTAAGGTGTGAATTTTAGTGATTTGATCAACTGGAAACTTCTGAATCTAAACAAACCTTGAACAAGCGCCAACGTGATACTAACCAGTCACTGTTTTTGGAGTTCTAGAAATTGAGCACCGTCCATCAGTGAATGCTTGCCATGGTTAGCAGTGGGAACTTCGTTATTCTCCAGCCCATGGGGGACTTGTATACTTGTTTTAGTATGTGAAGGCATCATCTGGATACTTACTCAGAGTTAGAGATTTTTTCATTAAATATCACTTTATACACTTAGAACAAGACGTGGAAACCTGCTGTTTTTATAAATGACATTTTTCAAAAGTAAAATCAAACATAATGTCGACATTATGCCATGGACAATTCGATTTAAAAATCTTCAAGCTCAGAAGTAGACCAGATTACGATCCAGAAGCTCAAATGATTTATCTTTTGCTGAAATTGTTGCATTAAGATTCTAGAAGGACTATTTAAAACAATCACATTAGTATGAACTTATCGCAGTTTGTTTGTGTTGCCTGTCATGAAACTCCCTTCCGTGACTAGAGCTTCCCGCTTTTCATGACATACTACTGCTGTGCACAAAGTCCCCACACGTATGTTTTACTTGCATTAGTAGAGCAATTATATGACAGGGTCCTCTATCGCTTTCAGAACCAATCTACCTGCAATTTAGAGCCTGAGAAAACCAAATTATACATTGTTTTAAATTTTAAAGTAGTTTTTTGAACTTCAAGTTTTATTTTATTTATTGAGACCAGGTGTCACTATGTAAACCAGCCTGGCCTTGAAATAATCCTTCCTCAGTTTCCCAAGCGCTGGGATTTCAGGCATGTGCCACCATCCGCAGCCCAACTAAATCACTGCTAGAAACAAAACAAATCATGAATTTAATCCTGTCGTAGGACATTACATGGCAGTGGTGGGTGAATCCCTAACTGCTGAGGTAACTTAAGTCACTATCTTTCCCAAAGGAATAATCAAGGAAAGAAAGTATATCGCCTTGTGCTGACTTCATAGGGAACTAATCTATCAGATTAACTTTCCTCCTTGAAAATACAGATCTCACATATTCACCAAATACATCTTAACACAGTTGATATTGCACATATGGTACTAGTAGTTTCCTCTAAATTAGTTCTCAAGACTAGGAACTGTTTGGATTTAATGTATTATTATTAGAGTTGGGAATTCTCTATGAGTCTTTTGCTTGCTTCAGCCCTAGACTCTTATAAACACCATGAGAAGAATGTCTATTGCTATTTGAAGAAGGTAAGAGAAAGAAAAATTAACAAGAGAAAGCAGAAAAAGGAAGCAATTTTAGCTTTTGCTTTAATTCTACCAAGGAATCCAGTACTGTTGGATGGTATAGATAAAAAAATATCAGAGGACTAGATTAGCTCTGTAAAATCTGTGAAAGTCCTGGCTGCTATGAGGTGAGAGACTACCTGTTACCACTTTACACTCTTTTTCCAAAAATCATTTCAATCTGATCACCTGGCCATAATTTAAGAAAAATATTTCATGATTTCCCACTGAGGTTTTTTCAGTCTTCTGTAGAGTGAAGGAGAGGAGATACTGGAGGGAAAAGGCACCCGCTTTGCTTCACATGGTCCTTCCCAGGAAACATACTATGAGGCGTAAATGCGGCTTTCACAGGCAACAGCAGCAATGACTCAGTGCTCTAGGTAGCTTTGACAAGCCTAGAAAGCAATTCCCTGTGCAGGGGAATGTTGAAATAACACCACTAGTGAGCTGTACGTTCTGCGTCCTGGCCTCTGCCCTCCCGGTACCGCAGAGTAAGCTGAGAGTCTGTTTCTGTCTAAAGCTGCCAGATAAAATGCAGAATAATCACTTCAAATAGCATTTATTAAACTAAATAATTGGGGATCTTTTTAATGTAAAAGTGCTCATTATATTGCATATATTTCATGGACTATACTGAACATGTCATCTAAAATTCTAATTTAAATAAGCACACCATCTTGACATTTATTTTCATTCATGCTAAACTTGATGACCCTGCTTTTATTACATAATAAATCTCAAAATGCCTAGCTTTCTTGACCTGTAAGATATCTGACCTGAGGTTTATAGTTCTGGGATAATAAATTTAAGTGTCTAAGCTGCCTTCACCTTCTGGAGAAAAAGATCATTTAGTCTTACAAGCTGCAGTTTCTGTGGCTTGCTTAATTAAGGAGAGAAGTTAAAAGGTAAAACCAGTATTAGAAAATTAGAAATCTTTTCATTTTTTGAGGTATTTTGAAATATTTTCTATTGTTTTGCAAGTCTTTTGGTAGAACAGATGCTTCAGTAGGCAAATTGCCAGTTCAGAGGGAGCTGAGACACAGAATACATCAACCACGTCCATAGAGTGGTGTGACTCCAAGAGCACTTCAAGGTGACTTTCAGTGATGCTGCTTCTGAGGTCCCAGGACCTGCAATGCCAACCTCATGAGGACCACTTGCAGGTGCAAAGTTTGGGGTCCACTTCAGACTGTCATATTCTTCCTGTCTTGAAAGTCCCAATGGTGATTTTCATGGACATTATAGCTGAGAAGCCATAAACTAGGGGATTCTCTCTTCCTTCACACATTGGTCTGTTTAATATCGAACAGTCCTTCAGTATCTCTTTTTAACACCTAAGAAGAGATTTTTAATATCTTCAAGGAGTGTAATGTTATATTTCTATGTCTGCATATGAAAGGCCAAAGGACCATTTCTAACACTGTTTCATGATGAGTTATGTATAAAAATAAGGTAGACCTTTTTGGGGTAGGTGGAGCCATGTTGAGGCTTGACCCCAAGGCCTTGAAAAATTCATAGTAACTAACTTGACAGGCTACTATAAATAGCATTCTGGGTTGCTCTTGGTTAATAACTTATAAATTAGCTTTTGCTTTAATTCTACCAAAGAATTCAGTACTATTGGATGTCACAGATAAAAATGAGATAAGATTAGATAAGAACACTTTCAGGTTCCCAGATCATCAGAAAATGTCTTTTGTGCTTCTTGTTTCATGTATTTTAACTTACATTGAAATATTTATATGCTACAGCTACATTTTCATGTACCTGTATTCCTACTAGTGGCTTACTCCAAAACTGAACACACTATACAATTTTGGCTGCTGGAAAATTCCAAACTACCCTGTGAAATTCTAACTTTTAACAGTAATTAAGTTCCTTGACCAACCCCTTACTTATTTCATGCCTGCCAATGGTTAGTTGGTTGTTTTTATAGTGCTGCACTGTAGAAAGACCTAGACCAATCATCCCATGGGCTGGGTGTTAAAGCTGGTTCTGTAGGACACAGGTGATTTTGGAGGTGTTACTTAACATCTTTCACTAGCATCCCATAAACTTGAGTTTTCTAATCTTCAGATAGAGACAGTGGAGGCAGTGGCTGTCTCGAGAGACTGTCGCCAAGATCCAATTAGATAACATGCATGTAAGTCTTATGACTAGGATGCAGGTGATGTGGTCAGACTCGTTTTAGTGATCTGCCTCATATAAGGCTGGCAGCTGATTGTTATAGAATGTGACCTTCCCACAACATCCCTAACGTGAAAACAGGTGTGTTCATCTTAACTGTTCCCTCTGTGCACTGCAAATAGAACTATGGAGTGGAGCTGGCCACGTAGCTCATTGGTAGAAGTATTTGCTTAGTATGTATGGAAGGCCTGCGTTCCATATCTAGCACTGCAAAAACAAAAACAGGTCTCTTCCAGGATTATAGCTCATGATTAGATGTCTAAGTCAACCACAAACTTTCCCTCTGTGCCCCAGAAACTTAGTTCTTTTTATGGGTGGAAACAATGAAATGCTCTAGGATACCAACTAATGAATTCCTTATTAAGCATCAAAAGACCTAATGTATATATTTTTTTCCCTGCCAGAATTATGTACAATACCTCCTGTCCTCTTTCCCAGGAATAATATTAATGCATTAATAAAATATGCTATAATATTTTTAATTACTAAATTCTTTTTCAATAATATTCTTTGTGGACATTTCACATTTTTAAAAAGAAGGCAAAGAAAAAATAGAATAAAAATATTCTTTCAAAAACACATTTTTAAGTTCTGTCATACATAACCACATTATTACATAATTGTCATAAGTTATGAAGTAGATTTTTATCTTATCCAATTCTACAATCTCAAATTGAAAATTGCTACATGGGTATTTTATTGAAAATACCCAGGACAGAATTTCCCTCTCAACAGGAAGAAGTCATTTTTCTTTTTCCTGTTTCATAAAGCATGAATTCATTAGTGAGACTGATGAAGGTGGGGAAGCATATAAGGGGTGGCACTTGTAGTCTTACCATCTTCTTACAACTAGCGCAGCAGTTCTTTTGTAGACCTGTTGTCTGCATTCATATTCAACAGTATTTCAGATAATGTATCTTCTCCTCAGTGTTGTTAGCATCTCCTGTATCCAGCATGTTTCTGGCACCAGGGTCTCTCCCTGTATCATTTCCTAGCCCTTTCTGCAGGGATGCCTTTCCTTAGTAATTTGAGGTCAGGCTGGGTCTTGCCTCAGGTTTGACCTCCTCTCTGTCCCTGCTATTCAGTATCCCCAGTGTGCTGTCAGAGTATTTTAATATATGCAAAATTTCAGGGTTCACCCCAGGCATTCTCAATCTGAATCACCCCTTACTGAAGCCCCAGCTGGTCTGTTACTAGGTGTTCATATGAGAAGAAGAATTGACTAAAGGTGAGGCTGGGCTTCATTTATCTCCACATTCTTAGGCCCTAGCCCTGTGCTTAACAGAAACCATGTTTATTCATTTTTGGACCTCACAACTTCATGAATAATTGTGAATGTGAGACCTTTTGTGTACTGAAAAATTGAGGTGCTCTCCTGGGGTGTTCCCCTTCATTGGTGTGTAGTTTGTCAAAGGGTTTGCTTTGGTTGTTGTCTTTGCCATTCAAAACACAGGGGGAAGCTAGGGATTTAGCTCAAACGGTACCTTGGAAACACAAGGGCCCAAGTTCAATCCCTGGTACTGACAGAAGAAAAAAAAAAAAAACCACAGTGGTGAATGTTCTGTGATTTTCAGAAAACCCACTGCTACAATCATCCTTTCTGCTTAAAATATTAGTACCTCCTCTTAAACCAGTTCCTGGGGGAGGAATCATATTGGAGACCTGGCATGAGGCCTTGGTAGGTTTAAGTAAGTTACAGGGAGGAACACAGAGACAATGGTGGTCTGATAGAAGAAAGTGGCAGTGCTAGAAAAAATAAATGATAGAGTCCTCAAAACAGCTTCTATTCTAGCTCTGGCAAATGTTAGACTATTTTTGTCTTGAATCATAATGTAGGTCACTTTTTCATTAAAAATACACATTTCCTGTCTACAAACTCTCAGGATGTGACACCCCCCCCCAATGTCCTGCTCCACATCAGTGACAAATTTTATCTGGCCTTATGTTCAAGATGAACCACCTAGGGGATTCCCCCCATATGATTGCTTTTGGGGCAGTGAAAAGGGCAGGTACTCCTATGTAGGGGTTTCTAAACTTACCCTAAAACTAAACAACAGCTGAACTATTGGAAGCTTGGTCTCCACATTGTGGATAGAATGTTCTGGGAACTTGGGCAGAGTATATGAGGAAGGCTCAGCCACTTAGCCCTGTTTTGAAGTTAGGGGAGGTTGATTAGCACTTTGGAATCAAACTGTGCCCACAAACAAGAAACTTCTGTCCAACAGGCTATTGTTTGTCTTCTTTGAAAAAAACATGACCGCTCCTGGTACGGCGTACTAACAAGCCTCACAATCAGCCACACAGACTGCAAGACTAAAAGGAGTGTCATTATAATCAAGAATGCACGGCCTTTTCCAGTTTCAGAGCCTGCTGCTGTACTGGCCCATCACTGTGGACACTAAATACAGCTGAGTTGTGAATCTGAGATTCTTTAGTGGGAGAGTGTACTGGATTTTCTTTTTGTCTCGAATTGTTTACCTGATTATCTGGGATGATACTCCTCCTGGTAATTTGTTAAAACCTAAGACTTTGGGTGGGGTTGTAAGCATCATCTTGACACCTTTAGAGTGTACTTTGTTGAGCAATGTGTGGCAGGTGAACCTGGCAAGGTGAGTAGAACAGTCACTGTGTTCTTGTTACAGTCCCTCAGGCCCTTTTTGAGTCACATTTTCCCAGAGGGTCTGTGGTCCATCCCAGTGAAAATAGAGTTGAGCAACATAATCCTCTGAGGCTTAATGCTGTTTTAGGTATTTCTCTTGGAGTCTGAAAACTGCAAGCTTTTGTTTCTTTTTCACATTTTGAGGATTTGTTTTCTGGTTTTAAAGAATGGCTAGTAAGCTTGGGTTTGCTATTAATCTGTTAATTATTATCCCATTCATCATTTTATATGACTTTGGTTGAGAGACTTTGCACCTTGATTTTTCTATCTGAAAAATTATGCAAATGTTTGTGACTAATGATCCTGAGTAGACATTCTAGAGATTAAAAATTAAAACAGCAAGTTAAAAGCATTGCAGATAAGGAGAACTAGAAAAATGAGAGTCAAAGAGAAAGAAAAGTTGGGATACAAAAAAGAGGTCCCCACAAGTGTGGCCACACATGCCTGTAATCCCAGCACTCAAGGAAGCTTAGACAAGAAGATTTCAAGTTTAAGCCCAGCCTGGGCAGTTTAGTGACTTAGTTAAACCTCATTTCAAAATACAAAGAGCTGAGGATGTAGCTTAGTGTGATAGACCTGGATTCAGTTATTAAAAAAAAAAAATACAAGAGAACCTGTATTCCTAATCTCTTGGTGCTACCCCATTCCTGGACATTGATAAATGTCACTTGAAGACACTAGGACATTTAAGGATAAGAATATATACAGATGTAGGAGACAGGAAATGAGCCAACCATAAAAAGCTTTTCTTGTAGCCTGGTACGAAAGGAATTCACTGTTTTGAGGACAGAGTTGAGCTGTACGAGTCAGTATAAAACAGTGATGGGGAACCTTTTTAGAGCTTCCAGTGATAACAAGCAGCAGTAGATTCACTACTACGGGTATAGAGAGACCTCACGTCAACAGTTGCCACCAAAGGTAGGAATTATTGCTCTTATGGCCCTGGAGCCTGAAAGTTTAGGCCAAGTGGTACTCAAGGAAGGGTTTATTTATGGTCAGCAAAATCTTCCTTTGCCTTGGGTAGTGTCTCTGATCTCCAAGCTCAGGCACAGTCCTGACACCATGCAACTCCTGGCGCATGTGATCAGAGCTGATAATGTTCTACCTGTTGTGAACTGAAGGAGAAGTTCAAGTGTGATTGGGTCAAGTATGCTGCACATACGTCTCCTAGAAAACTAAGAGACACTCAAAGGAGTTCAAGCATGCTCACTCCTGTGTCAAACTGGCCTGTAGCTACTTGGGGGGCCTCCTGTTCCTCCTGTAGTTGTGACTCCTTCACTCATCCCAGAGCTAACTATAAAAGGTAAAATAACTTGTGCCCCACCAATCAGCTACAGCCCTATTGCCCCTATGCTCTCATAGCCACACCCACTCCCTGTGCTCTATATAAGCCTGTGTAATCCTTAATAAAGTCATTAAGTGTTCTCCACAATGTTCCCCGGAGTCTGTGTGGTGACTCTGCACACTCATCCTCCCGGTCTAGGCCTCCGAACCTGATCCTCAGCTGTATACCACTGCGATGCCGAGGTCGACTACACTGAACCAATGTGTTTGACAGAGGATCTCACAAAGTCAGAGAATGGCTGTCTGAAGTATAGACCTTTTATTATTTACACCAAGTGCAGTGAAAGTGTTTTAGAGCCACAGGTGACCTTGGAGATCATTTCATTCATTCCCATGACTTACTTGATTAAAACTCAGCCATGGAGATTTTTATATACATACTAAAGCCACTTAGTAATTGCAGACTTTTCAAGTTTTTTGGCTCTTCCTTTGCTTCAGACAGTACCTGGCAGTTCACCTACACTTCTTCCTGTCTCTGCAGTTCAGTACATTTTATTGATGGGAATGACTAAGGGGCAGCTTAGCTATACATGTGGGGAGCAAAAGGGGGTATCTGTGCATGGGAAGAGCAAGATGAAAGACGAAAATATCAGATTATTTAGGACCCAAAAGATTTGAAGGATATAAGAATTTCAAACACTGCTAAATGAAGTGATATCTTCCAAGTACATGATCCCTACAATCTTATGATCTAAGATTCAACAAAAAGCCAAAAGTAAAAGTTTCACCTGTGGTCAAAATATAAAGTTGTTTGGGATTGTATCGTTGTTATTGTTGTGAGCTGGGATACCAACCTGAGACGAATAGCATCTGAACTGTGGGGTTTTCCAAGGTCATGTAGTACAAAGCAGGCAGCAAAAGTGACCTCAGAAAGGGCCAGTGAGGATCCTGTTCAGAGAATTCATTATACCCCTCTCATCAAGGCTACATCTATGAGATCCCTTCATGTAGGAATTCCTTCCCATTGTTTGAATAATAGGTTTTAAAGTTGGTTTTTCTTCCTTGGCCTTGTAATACTCTTATCCAGTGTCCTAAGGAGATAGGTTGAAATTTGATTATTTAATAATAACAATAAACTTGAGTGTTTTCCATTTACATTGAAATTTATAGTTGCAAAAGAATTTTTATATGCCTTAGAGACTCTCAAAGTAGCCACATTTTACAGGAAACTGTAAAAACAGGAGCCCAGGGTTTAAATAGCATGCCCAAAGTCACGTAACTGGGAATTTTGGGACACAACTCACCATCCACGAGCACTCCTGTTATTGTAGTGTTCACAGACACTTCAAAATTCACAATTTGTAAATAGAAGTTCACAAAGCGAGGACATAAGAGTTGTTCAAGAATACAGTTAGAAAATACAGATAATCTCGAAAGTTACTTGAACCTGATACTTTTAGGCGGAGTGATGATCCAAGTACACTGTACAGTCACTAAAATAATAATACAGAACTTCTAAGTTTTCAGTTCACTGATTGCTTCTAACAGTTTGGCAAGTTATCTGACCATCCTTCTATCTCTGAAGTATAGTGGGCATATATGGAGGTTTTGGAGGACTCAATTCTCTACACAGTGAAATGAAAGAGTCCCATTGAAGGTGACCATATGAGACTGGCCACTCCAGTCAGCAGAGAACTAACAGTAGGTTGTTATGAGCACTTCTGTTGTCTTGTACACAGTAGTTAAATAATATCGCTTTGGAATATCACTTCTGGATCTTAAGTTCTAGGTCAACATATCACCACAAAAGGACTAGGGTGAAGGGTGAAGAAAATCAAGAAAAGACTGGATTTCTCAAGAATCTTCCTGCCATCCACTGTGGCCAAGTCTAAACTATAGGCTAATTTGAATTGGGGACAGCTAAGTGAGCAGCCCAGCAGACCACATATGTCCTAGATTTCCAGAGAAGCAGGTTTAGGTGTGAGCTCTGAAGTAGTGAGCTTATGTATCTTTCCACATGAGGTGTGGTCCCCACGCAGCCCCATTAGCAGCATCTGGACATCTTTTAGAAAGGTAGAATCCTAGGCCCACCCCCATCCTGTTGAATCATAGTCTCCATTTTAACAAGATTCTTGGCAAATCATAAATTCTTAAGAGTAAAATTTTAATTTTCTTCTAAATTTCAGAGTGAGAAAAATATAAATGGGGTTTTTTTTATTTCACTTACTTTCCATGCAGCGGCACTTATAAAAACCTTTTGTTCTTCTACTCTGTGTCAGTATCATTGCATTCACAACTTCTAGGTGTAATTATAACCTATATCTGTAGACTAGACTAGAAGTTCCTTTATGGCCACACTGTGTCTTATTCATTGTTAAGAGCCTCGGTGGCTGGCACAGTGCCCATATGACAAATACAGAAAATGATACCAAGAGCTCCAGCTGCCAGGTCTTACAGACATAGGTTTGGATCCTAACCCTGCTTCAAGCCTCAAATAATGCACCTATAAGAATGAACAAGGCTTCCCTCCTACAACTCATGAGCTGATGCAGTGTACTTAACACAGCACCTGATGCATATTAACGGTTCATAAGTGCAGCAGTTTTTCTTATGTGCTCAGACAGTGTTGAACTAGTGAAATATAAAACTTTTTGTAAAAAGTTTTAAGGTAAGAACCTGGTATTTGGTTGCTTCAATAATATATGAAATTAAATTTTAAGTAATACAAAAAAGGATGGATTCAGGCTGGGGATATAGCTCAGTGGTTCTGGCGCCTGTCTTGCAAGTGCAAGGACCGGGGTTCCATCCCCGGTAACCATATAACAATACTGGGTGTGGAGACTCACCCCAGCAGCAACCAGTACCACAAACCACAGTGCCGGACGTGGTGGCTCACGCCTGTAATCCCAGCACTCGGGAGGCAGAGGCAGGAGGATTGCTGTGATGTGAGTTGGAGGCTGAGCTCAGGGCCAGCCTGAACCACAGAGTGAGACCCTGTCTCAAAAAAAACCTTAAAAAAAAAGATAGATTAAAGTTGATTTATAGGAAAAGCATATGATTTGAAATCAGAAGGCCAGTGTTTGGGTCCCAGTTGTGTAGGTGTGAGCTTTTGAAACCAAAATCCTTCACATTTTAGTCAATTTTAATGTCTTTTAAACATGTGAAAGGGTCCCAGTTGTGTAGGTGTGTCATCAGCAAAACCCAAGCTTCCTGAGGACTGGATTCTTCACCGAAAGGGTAGCGTCATTAGTTTTGTCTACTCTATGGAGCTGTCCAGAAAAAGCATTTCAGGATTCACAGCATAGGAAGGCAAGGCCCATCTGATCCATTTTATATCCTTGCCTCTTAGCACAGGGCCTGACACATATGAAATATTCGATGAAGCAGATTTCTTCAGTGAGATTAGAGCTTGCACTCACAGTGAGGATGAGAAGTGAATACAATGTTGGCCTCCTAAAGCTCAACCACAAACAGCAGAATCCTTAACATTTAATTTCATGGAGGAAGGAGGTGAGATGATGGGGAGGTGGGGTTACAAATGTCTGACAAGGCTCCTTATGAGCAGGGGTGGCTGAGGAAGAGAGTAATGAAAACAAGGTAGAGAAATGTTCACTAGAGGTTTGATCTGCAAGTCAGTTGGTGTCCCATGAGAGTTCCAAGGGAGAATCATAAAGGAGACAACAGCTCTTAGCCACACAGTAAGCAGAATGAAGCTGTTAAGGTGGTAGCAAAAGAATTAGTCTGGGTGAGCTGATATATAAGAAAGAGTTTTGCAAAGTTAAGAGCAGCAGACATCTATAAGTATGGAAGAAAAAGCCTTTTAGAAATATTTTCCAGTTGAGTATTTTATTTGGACTTCCAGTAATGCATAGTATTGAATTCCCCCAGTGTTGCTTGATTTCTGACAGCATGATTGAATTTTCAGCTCTAGAATTTCACTAGGTTACTCCTCGGCTGGGTGGAATTCAGCATGCATTTTTTTCCCATCTAGGAATTCAGTTAATGATAGAGCCCACCAAGGCTTTCGGAAGTAGAGTCCTCTTCAAGGCCAAGACCACAGCAGGGACCCCAGTAGCAGTGCCATTTGTTGTTTGAGTTCTGAGGTCTCCCCATGGACTCATACAGGGACCTTGGGGACAAGAGCTATGCAAACTTCCATGCACACTCCGGCAAGTTTGGTTCACTAACAGTTCTAATAGATTCTGCTCAAAATAGTGATTTGAAAAGATGTTCCCAGATCGTGTCATGAATTAGATTTCCCATCTTCTAAGAGAGAGCATAGCATCCCACAGGCCCCCAGTGTCCTAAAAACCTCTTACCACTGCCAAAAGCTTAGTGCTACACCCTTACACTTTTAGTGTGCTACTGTCCTCTAGAAGGTCAAAGGGCTAACAGACTACAAAGTCAGGACACATGGAAAGCAAGGCTTTAGTTTCCACTCTGACCAAACACTAAACTTGAATCCTAAGCTCTGAAACTGAACCTGAAATTGAAACTCTCTGTGCTACTTTCCTGCTTGACAAGCTTTCTGCCACATATCAGCATCAATCACACACACACAAGGGAAGAACAACTCTATTCCTATTGCACTACTTTCAATGATATTAGATTATAAGTGAATAAAAGGGTAAAATAATGAAATTACTTAAAATGGTCACATAATTATGGTACATCTAGTACTATATTAATTTGTCTTATCTTTCTATTTTTAAATAATTTTACTTTTGTACCTTCAGCACTACACTCTTCTTAAAAGTCTACAATAGAAAAGTCAGTTTTAAAAGTAATTTTAATTTTGGTTCACACAGGAAGTAACAGATGGATAAATGAGGATCCAGGAGGAAAACATTAGTCTATGCTTATGGGAAAAAAACTGAGTATTTTTATTGTAGCTATCACTTTAGGTAGTTTCTTGGGGTATGATTTGTATTTATAGATGCACAATCACACAACCATAAGTTGTTTATAACATCATTACCATTCTCAGTATATAACACTCAATCTCTTTATCAGCTAACAATTTTTTAAAGTCCTTAAATACAGAACATGTGTCATTTGGTAATTTGTCTTTCTTAAGGAGAAAGAGTCATACCAGACATAATATCCAAGATTCAGTGTAACTTGACCTCCCTCGCCTGCCAGCTCTTCTCAGTTTTTTGGTTTCCTTGGTGTGTGCCTGACTCTCTGCTTCCCAGAAGTGGAGCCTTGGGTATCCCTCAGCTGCCTCTGGGGAAGGCCAGGAGCATAACCCAGACCACTAATTGATGTGGTGCTGGCTGGAAGCAAGGCTGTCGGCAAGGCTGATATCAAGCAGGATCAGCCTCCGGATTAATAAACTGTGACTTTCTGTTAATGCTTATAAGCTACTTTGTTCCTATAAACCCACAGACCTCCCACATTAGAGAACATGGTTTACAGATGAAGCAATTTGGTATCTCAAAGCAGCCGTGGGGAGTTTGGGATTCAGGATGCAGTTTATTCTGTATATGCAAAGATAGCTTATTCTGTTCCTGTGAGGAAAGCTCAGGCTCTGCCTCTGGTGGTGTTCTGTTCTCAGAAAAGCTGTGAACATCGCAGGAGCCAGCGGCACTGTCTCTTGGTGAAGAGGACACTTTGACCCAGTGTTAATCACAAGTCTCATTGCCTAGCTACACAGCAGTGAAAAAAGACTGGAATCTACCAATGGCGTGGAATGGTTGGAAATAATTTTAGAACCATTTTTTGTTCTGCTGTATCCTTTATGTTCCTGTGGTTTTGTGGCCGGGCATAGAGGCAGCAGTCACTCTGGGAGGACTTTCTAGCTAGGACAGATTTCTTACTGC
The DNA here is from genome assembly GCA_004026965.1 of Petromus typicus. Taxonomy (NCBI): domain Eukaryota; kingdom Metazoa; phylum Chordata; class Mammalia; order Rodentia; family Petromuridae; genus Petromus; species Petromus typicus. The sequence continues at coordinate 48,128 of PVIR01000376.1, forward strand.
TGGGGTTCTAAATTTGCTCAAATAAAGAGGATTTGAAGTTTCTAGAGGATGGATGTTTGTAGAAACAGGTAACGTGCTTTGGTAAAGAATTCCACCATGTCAAAACTGATCCTAGCAAAGAAATTTGAGCTTTCCAATTAAACAGAACCAGCAAGCCAGAGAAAGCAGCTGACTTGGGGCTGCTCATTTCTAAGGAGTTGCCTAGGACTCAAAGTGACAGGAGTGCAAGGCACCGTGACAGGAGACCCTGCAAACTCTTCATGGGTTAATGACAAAGGCTATGGAGTGTCTGGTCCTGTGTATGATAGAGAACGCCTGCTTTGTTGTCTGCAAAAACCCCAAAAAGATAAAACTTTACTAGTGAGCAAATAATGTGGACTTTTTTCTAACTTTTGGAAATTCCTAAGTATCAACCCCAGGTTAGGAAAGATTAGTTTAAAAATGAGGAGTAGATCACTCTGGGGTATAGAACTCACTTCTGGTCGTGTGTGTGTGTGTGTGTGTGTGTGTGTGTGTGTGTGTGTGTGTGTGTGTATTATTTTGGATTGCAATGAGGAAGGTAATCTTAGAAAGCAAAGATACCAGAGAAAATGCCAGGATAAACCAGATTGAACCAGATTGTGCAATTGCTAGTGATTTTTGACTCCTAAGATCACGAGTGAGCTCTTTCTCCTTGAATTTTTCCAAAACACAGAAAATTTCTGAGCCCACTTTATCTGTGGCCTAGAAGCTGTTTGTTTTCCTTTTTTCCTGAAAAAAAAAGTAATAAAAGTGAAGTATCTTGCTGTCCAAAGTCTTATTTAAAATTTTTCAAAATAATGGAGATTGATGTTATTATACCACCGAGGTCACATCTTGCAAAACTATAGTGCAAAGTTTGTAACTGTATTCACTTCCCCCCCATCCTGACCACTCCTCAGCCACTGGCAGCCATTCTATAGTTTTATCATGGGGACTGTTTCTGTAGTTTTACAATTTCCAGAATGTCAGACAAGTAGAATCATCAATAACTGTTAGGAATTGACTTCTTTCAGCCAGAATAATTCTCCAAAGGTTCATCATAGTTGTTGTTTATATCAGTAGTTGATGTCCTCTTACAGCTGGGTAGTCTTTCTTAGAGTCTTAGATCACTTTATGCCGCCGTAATGGAATACCCAAGACTGAGTAATTTCTGTGGAACAGAACTTTATTTTTTATAGATCTGGAACCTGGAAAGTCTAAGATTGAAAAGTCCACATGTGTCGAGTCTTTGTGCTATTATCTGATGGCAGACAGGAGAAAGGGCGGACAGGCAGGAGGAGAGAGAACAAACACTAAAATCACCCTTTGTCAAGAACCAACTCCTGGGGCCGGGGAGTTAGCTCAGTGGTTCTGGCGCCTGTCTTGCAAGCGCAAGGACCCGGGTTCGATCCCCGGCAACCACATACCATACTGGGCGTGGAGACTCACACCCAGCAGCAACCAGTACCACATACCACAGTGCCGGGGATGGTGGCTTACGCCTGTCATCCCAGCACTTGGGAGGCAGAGGCAGGAGGATTGCTGTGATGTGAGTTGCAGGCTGAGCTCCGGGCCAGCCTGAACTACAAAACGAGACCCTGTCTCAAAAAACCTAAAAAAAAACAACTCCTATCCCACTCCTGTGATAATGGTATTAATCCATTCTTGAGGCAGTTGCATATTTTATTTCTAGAAGAAACTACCAAGTTGTGTTCCAAAGTGGCCATAACATTTTATATTTTCACAGGCAGCATATGAATGATCTAGCTTTATTAAATCCTTGCCAGGATTTTGTGTTGTTGCTATTTTTTACTTTAGCTATTCTTATGGGGGTGCAGTGATGTCTTGTAGTTTTTCATTTGCCTGATGTCTAACAATATTGAATAGCATTTTGTGTGCTTATCTGCTCTCTGTATATCCTCTTTAGTTAAATGTTTATATCTTTTGCTTATACTTCAACTGAATTGATTTTGTTAACTACTGAGAGTCTTTAAGTATATTCTGCATGATAGTTCTCTCTCAGAGAAGTGATCTGCAAATATTTTCTGCTCATTTATATCTTGTATTTATATATACTTCACCTGACAAAAAAATTTATTAATTTTAATGAAGTCCATTTTATCGATTTTCCTTTTAACAGACTGTTTTTGGTACCAAGGGTAAAAACACTGTGGTGGGTCCTAGATCCTGAAGACTTTCTCTTTGCTTCAGAAGTTTATATGTTATAAATTGTATTTATACCACAGTCCAGTTTGAGTTAATCTTATAATGCATGAAATATAATGTATGCAGATAGCAACAGCTCTATTCCTGCCAAACACAACCTAGTCCCATCCAACCCTAGTCCCACTGGCAGAAGTGAAGTGGGGAAGCCAGGGCCTGGACTTGGAGGGCAAGTGGAGCAGAAGCTCCCAGTCTCTACCAAAGGACAGGCTTTTATGGTAGCCTAATGAGGACAAAAGAAAGCAAAGGTGCTGCTCTCTGTGAGACTCAGTTAACATGGGCCACTTCTAGCTGCCTGATACTGGGTAAAATGCTCCATTACACTCAGATGTGGTTTCTTCATTTGTAATAAGATGGTTTGGAGAATTAAATTAGATAAAACATGTGAAATAATTAGTATAGCAGGTATCATATAAATAACCTTATTCTTCTCCAAGCTGATTCATTGCAGCTGCTGAAAAATTAGAAATGGGCTGTTGTGAGGAAACAGAAAAACCAGTTGGACGTTAGCCTCTGAAGGGCTAATGATCTGGCTTCTAGAAAAACTGTGCTTCTGCTTCCTAGCTTGGAGAGCTAGTGCTGTGCACAGTAATAATGGCTGAATATTGCTTAAATAAAGAAAATAAATGAAAATTTTATTCCCATCCATTTTCTGAAAGATTGGGAAAGACATGGATAAGAACTGATGATATTAGGGCCATGTGTAATATCTATAAAACCAAACTCCTATAAACTGCTATAAAATAAAAAATGTTTCTGCAGGGAAAACATTCTAGTTAATATGTATGAGTTCAGCTTTGGAAACCATTGATGTTAATTCTGATTTTAAACAAGCGAAAGTTAGACAGATTACTTGAACACTGCAGGTTGAGTATTCCTTGTCTAATATGCTTGGGCCAGAAGTGCTTGAGAATTTCAACTAATTTTAGAATATTTCCATACATGTAATAAAAGGATAGGATCCAAGTCTAAACACTGTATCACCTATGCCTCACCTGTGCCTTATACTATGTAGTTCTAAATAATTTTAGAAAATATTTTAAATATGTTTTTTGCACTGAAAGTTCATGATGTGAAATTTTCTACTTTCACATCATAGCCCTCAAAAAGTTGAATTTTGGATCATTTTGGTTTGGGGACTTTAAGATTAGAGATGCTCAGTCTTTATAGCATTAACAATTCAGCTGCTACTTTTAGGTTTGTTCTCTCAATGCCTACCTTTTTTTTTAACTTTTTTCTTCTTTTTTTGACATAGGATCTCGCTTTGTAGTTCAGGCTGGCCCTGAGCTCAGCCTTGAACTCACAGCAATCCTCCTGCCTCTGCCTGCCAAGTGCTGGGATTACAGGCGTGAGCCACCATGCCTGGACACACCTACCATTTTGTTCTTAGTTTAAAACAGAACCTCTTCTTTCCTTATAGAAAAAATATAAAATGTCTTGCACTTCCCTAAAAAAATTCTTCTACCACTGACCTCATTAGAACTTTGCCTCATCTTAATCACATAGTGTTAGATCTGCAAAACAAATATTCTATTTTTAAATCCTTTATTTTAAACTAAGCAGCAACAGCATTTCTGAAGTAGTTGTAGAAGACAGAAGCACAGTGTGCAGGGTGAGGGCTCAGGTGGACGATGGGCCGCATCTAATTCATGGGGAGACAGTTGAGGATTGTTCCCAGATGCACGTCAAGTCATTTTTAGCAGCATCTGGTTAAACTCTAATCAGCCTCCTCAGTAACCATCAGTCCTCCAACTTTGGTCCCTTCACACCTGTGCTTATGCATTTCTCAGCCTCACCCCCAGAATTGCATCTCTCTTCAGTTTTAGCCAAAGCATGTTTTGAAAAAAACTAATCTAGTTCATATAAAAAAATGAATTTCTTCTTCTTGTGAGTAGATTTATGAGTTTGTTCCTGGCATTGTTTATAATGCTTATCCTATTGCAAACTTTTTGACTTGATTAAGGCTTTTTTGTTGTTGTTGTTGTTTAGGGTCTTTATTCACAATTGTTATAATTAAAACAGAAGGGCATTAGATTTTTCTTATTGACAAAATGAGAAATCTGAACACTCTAATTCACCTGCTACATTTGGGATAAACACTTCAAAATAAATAAAAGTTAGCATGAAAGATAAAAGACCTAATTCCTGCATTTGGGAAGATGATAGGAGAACTACTGCAGGTTTAAGCCAGGCCGGGCTACACACATACACAAAAAGATGAAAAGCTTATACCAAATGCTGCCTGGTTGTCTGACTTTAGCAACTTTTTCAGTTACAAATATTGCTACTCTTGATTTTCAGCCCCTGCTTATATAACATGGTTAGAAAATGAAGCTTAAGTGTCAAAGACTAATGTTCTTGTCTTTTTTTCCTGAATCTCAAAAGAGATGGAGCATAAAACACTTATCCTTTGTATCCTTTGGGTCTGGTGGGTGAGATAAGGTTCCTGGCTTCACAGGGTCAATGCCTTTCCTCTTCCTCTTCCCTCTCCTCTGTCTGAAGCAGTTAAAAGACAAACTCTTGGTCCTACATCCCTTAAGAATAAGGGATCACAGTATGGGGATAGGGTGAGGTAGGATTGAACAAATAAAAATAAGTATAAAGGAGACAAGGAACATCATAATTTTAAATATCGTACTTTTTCTTTTGAGATAAATTAGGAGTGTTCACTGGAAGTGAGGAGAAGAAATGTGGCTACTATGTACTAATATGTACTAAAAAAAGAAAATGATCTGGAAAAAAAAAGAACAGTAGCCTCTGGATTTCCAGGAGGTTCCTGGGTGGGTCAGCATACATGCCCTCAGTCCAGAGTTCTCGCTCTCTGCCTCTCTCCCTCCCTTCCTCGATCTCTCTCCCTCTCTCTCCTTCTTTCTCCCCTTTTTCCCTTCCTCCCTCATCCCTCCCTCTTCTATTTCTCTTTTTCCCTCTTCCTCTTTCCCCCTTTCCCTTCCCTTTCTCCCACTCCAGGAGTTCTAGCAGACTTGTTGTTTCTGCTTTAATCCTTAGATCACTGATCTATTTCAATTTTTAGTTTAGTGCGTGGTGCAAAATATGAGTCTAGTTTTAGTCTTTGGCATGTGGAAAGCCAGGTTTCCAGAACCTTTTATTAAAGAGGCTCTCTTCCAGTGAAGGTGTTTGGCACCTTGGTGAAAGTTAAGATGGCTAGTGTGTTTAGAGTTGTTTCTGTACCTTCTAGAGTCTATTTCATTGATCTTTAGGTCTTTTTTGGCCAGCACCATGCTGTTTTTATCACTGTAGCTTTGTGATCTCTTTTGCCATTGACTTCTGATTTCATTGCACTATGATCTAATAGGATGTATAAGATAGTTTCAGTTCTGATATTTCTTTGTTGATTTTTTTTTGGTCTAGCTGACCTGTGTGTTTGTGACAGCAGGGTATTGAGGTATACCACTGCAATTGTATTAGTGTTCATTTAATTTTTCATGTATGTTAATATTTGTTCTGTCTAGTAGAATATGCTGGTATTTGTTGCCTGTTTATGATTAATATCTCTTCCTTTTGAATTGTTCCCTTAAAAATGTAGTGACATTTTTTGTCTCTCTTGATCAATTATCAATCTTGATTTGAAGTCCAATTTGTCTGCAAACAAAATAGGTACCCCTTCTTTTTTCCAGGCTCCTGTTGCATAAAGTATTGTATTCTATGCTTTGACTTTCAGTCTGTGCATTTCTTTTTTTTATTTATTTAACTGTGTTTCTTGTATGTAGCATATGGTTGGGTCTTGCTTCTTGATCCATTCTGCCAGTCTGTTTCTTTTGATTGGTGAATTGAGAACATTTACATTGATAGTTATAACTGACATGCATTGATTTATCTTTGTCATGTTATTTTCTTTCCCCTTTGTTTAATTACTTGCCTTGACTGTAGATTCTTTCTATTGGGGTTTGTGGCATTATAGCCTTTTTTTTCTTAATCTCTTTCTAGAGTACTGTTCAGAACATTTTGCTCTTCATTTTTACATTTTACATTTCTTCAAATATTCTTTGTCATATAAACATCTTTTTTTTGGCTTTTTGAGACAGGGTCTCACTTTGTGGTTCAGGCTGGCCCTGAGCTCAGCCTCCAACTCACATCACAGCAATCCTCCTGCCTCCCAAATGTTGATATTACAGGCGTGAGCCACCACGCCCGGCATTGTGGTATGTGGTACTGATTGCTGCTAGGCGTGAGTCTCCACACCCAGTATGGTATGTGGCTACCAGGGATCGAACCTGGGTCCTTGCGCTTGCAAAACAGGCGCCGGAACCACTGAGCCAAATCCCCGGCCCTCATATAAACATCTTATTTCTTCATCATTGTTAAAAGATCGTTTTGAAGGGTGCATCAGTCTGGGTTGGAGGTTGTTTTCTTTCAGGGTTTGAAATACTTGACTCTAAGCTCTTCTTAAGGTTTTGTGTTGAGAAGTCTGCTGTAATTCTGATGGGCTTTACTTTATAAGTGATTTGTTTCTTTTCTTTAACAGCTTTTAATTTTCCATTCTTGGAGAGAATTTCTGGAGTATTATATGCCTAGAGTAGAATTTCTTTCATCATGGCTAATTGGAGTTCTGTCACTTATCTGTGTGTCAACTTCTTTTTCCATGCTTGGGAAGTTTTCTGTGATTACTGCTATGAACATGTTTTTTTGTTTGTTTTTTATTTCATTTGCCCTGTGCCCTGCTTTTTATGAACTCTAATCAGTTTTATATTGTTCTTATTTGCATCTTCAAGGAGCTGTTGGGTTGACTTTTTCGTGGTAACTTGTTACTTTAAAGAAATTTTCTTCTCATGATCACTAACCATAATTCTGCCTTCTAGATCTGGTACTTTGTCCTCACATTGGTTTATTCTGCTGTGTATATTTTCAATAGAATATTCAATCTCCTGAGTATCTGATTGAATCTGTTTCATTTCTTTGCTATATTGGGCATTGGTTTTCGTTGTTTTCTTAAGCTCCTCCATTTTTCTATCTGTACCTTTTCTAGTTTCACTAAGATGCTCTTCTTTATGGTTATTATTTCTAACGTTGTCTTTGAAATATTCTGATTTGTTTTTTTCTAGAGCCTCGTTCATCTACTTTGTTATTTCCATTGTTAGCATTTCAAACACTCTATTTGGGTGGTATTCAAATTGTTCTACATAATTGCTCCCTGCATTTACCTGTGGCAAGCTGGAAATCTGTGATTGCGTCATGCTTTTGTGTCATTTCATTTTCTTTTTCTTTTTAGTTTAATTCCTACATTGAAGTTTATAAATGGTCTATAGTAGGGATCTTTGTTAGTATCAAGAACCCTTAGGAAGCAATTACTTCTCAGAGATGTCTTCCAGGTATAGTTGGCTTTTGTGTTTTGAGTCTGTTTCAAGATTCTACCTCTTAATTTACTGGGGATGAGAAATTGCTGCCTATTTGGCCTAGTCCTGAGTTATTTGTCCCTGGCCTGCAATATTATTTATAACCATGAGGCAATTTCAGTTTTGACTTACAAGGAAAAACAACTGATTAGAACAATTATGTCACCTGGCTATTGTAGTACAATTGGTAATAACAATAACATCAAACACCCTAGAAAATGACAGACTATGGTAATTCTTAATTTTCCATATTTAACCAGATGAACAGAATTTATAGTTATGTATCCAAATCTAAACTAAACTTGAAAACTGTATATACATCCCATCAATATGGCGTTATTAGCATTAGAGGAGAAAATTTAAAAGGGATTAGGGAAAAAAGAACAAATAGAAGAAGGGAAAGAAATCAGAAGCAAGGCTGGAGAACAAAGGAACATTATGCAAGCTTTGGGAACTAGTGGAGAAGATCAGAGGGAAAGATGGAAGAAATAGAAACAACAGAACAAAAATAAACTAGAAACAAGGTTCTCAGTTGTATAAAAACCAAGAACAAATCAAGGAAAAAATAAAAAAGTAGAAGAGCAGAAACAAAAATTCCACTTTAGGGCAGGTCTCCACTGTCCTTTGACAGAGGAGCCAGAGAGAGTTTGGCTCCATGTTGATGATGCCATCAAGCCAGCAGTAGAATTATGGCAGTGGTGGATAATCCCAGAAAACTCAAGATTGCAGTTCTAATGAAGTTCAGGCTGCTTCTGGTTTCTAGCTGTGAGGCTAGGACTGGAGTTTTTCAGTCCACAGCTCTCAGAATGACCCCTGTAAGCTTGAACTTGGCTCCCTGCTATCTTGAACTCAGTTGTACCTTATCCTGACACTTGGAACCACTAGATTGTGCCAACCTGCAGTTACTCTGAGTTCTGACTTCTATTGGCCCTTTTCCAGTGGTCAAGTGCCCTCCCCTAGTGGGGCATCTGAACCCAAGCAATTTACCAGCCAATTCAGACTAGTGTCCTCTACTCCATTCCCCTGATATGTGCCTCCATGGAGCCCCCAGGATCTCCAGTAGTCACTGTGCCTCTGTAGGTTTGAGCCACCCCTCCATGCCTCAAGTCAGTGTGGGGGAGAAAGAAGCACCGCTTGCGACTTCTCTCTGCCTCATGTGATCCCTCTCTTCATTCTCTTCGTGAGCTGTAATTTTCACTACAGGTCCTTGCTGGGCTCCAGGGACCCACTTTCTCCCTCTTTCTCTTCCTTGTGTTGCTACTTTCCAGTGTCTGGGCTCCAGATACGAGAGTCTGTTTCTCTGCTGCTCACCATCCTGCCATCTTCCTGACTCTTAATACTAGATATAAACCTAATTCACTAAGTCTAATCGATGTTGATATTTAATACCCCAGGAGGCACTGTTCCTAGGCTTATTTGTTAACACTTGATTTTCATCACATCAAACTGTGAGAGATTTGAGAAATAACAGTGTTTTTTTTTCATAAGACTGACATCATATTAAATTTGCACAGACTTTAGTAAGTCAACCTAAGACTCGACCTGATAATATAGATTAAGAATGTAATTCTAACATCTGAAAGCTTAATCACTCTGCAATGGTAAAATCAATTGACTTTGAATATTTTGGGTGTATTTTTTTCTTTAATTTCTTTTTCTATCATTGGTCACATTCAGTGGACTAAATCATAACTCCACCTATATGTTTTCATCACATTAAATTCTTTGTTTTTTTTTCCTTGCATTTTTATCTCCCCAGCATCCCATTTCCCAGAGGAACAGTTCACTTCAGCAACCAGGGAGAGCGCCTGGATGCTCCAGGTAAAGTTACCACATAAATTATTTTGCATGATTCTTGTTTGTAGGTTAAATTAAGACAAAGAATTCTACTGCCTTTGCAAGAAACTTATTTTCAAAGTTCCACTACACAATTAAAGCCAATATTTGAGTAAATATGCTCTATTAAAATGTTATTTTTTCAAACTATAATCTATTTCCCAAGTGTACTAAGAGCTAATTAACTGCTATTAGCAATTCCTCTAAAAATGGTCAAGCCAATTAAAGTTTAGTTTTTAAAGATCTTATTAGTGATAAGTGGAGGAGGAAAACATCAGAATAGGTCAAAATGACCTCATGACATTTTAAATTATTTGTAAACAAATTATTTTTACTTGATCTTTTGAAAGGTGGCCATTCTGTCGGTTGAGAGAATGAATATTTTGTGGCAGTGATTAAAGACCTACAGAGCCCATTTTTTTCAGTTTGGGATTTATCTTTGAAGCATGAATGACCTTCAGTTATTTCCCACTAGTTCCCTGAGCCACCTCTAATAAATAAATGCCTTCAAGGCTCACCAGTAAGAACGACTTAGAACAAAGGGACAGTTAACAAAAATTCCACCAGGTGGCAACATTTAGAAAGTCATTCCCAGATTTCACAGCTGTGAGCTATTTATTATTCACACAGAACCCTCTCCTGAAGTGTAATATCCTAATTTCATCAGAGGGGGTCTAAACATCTTTTATTTCTTCTACAAAGTTTTTTTTTTTTTAACTTTAAAAAAAGTATGTGGATATGGGTGTGGTCTCTTACATTCTGGAATGCTGTGATTAGAAACCTCTTTTAGAATTGTTGAGTATTAAAGACACAAATCCACAGATGACATACTTTTTTTGGTGTCCAATTGTAAGAAATGCTATAGGTGGTGGTTACTGTCAAGTACCTTACTTGAGAAGAGAGATCTGAGCAAAATAGCTTCTGAAGAAATGGCCTATTATTATCATTCAACCAAAAGAAGTTTGTAGGCACAAAAGATTTATTTGTAATAATTAAGGATTATATAAATAAAATGAGTAAACTCTTCCCCTTTTGCTATAATGACAGTGATTATCATGTTTGAAGCAAGAGTTCACAGAAAAAGGTAGCTGGTTATAATCTAAGTAAAGCATCTTGTTTTAAATCTTATATCTGGGCGTACAGGACACATGCTTCATTTTCTGTAAAGAGCCAGTAGTGAATATTTTTTATCTTGCAAGCTAATCAGCCTTTGTTCGGCTCATTATCCTGTGAAAATAGCCATACATAAATAAATTCAAAAAATGAGTTGCATAAAGTGAGTATATTATATAAATGGTGGTGTTTAATAAATATTATTTCAGAAAAAGAGACTGGATCACAGGCCTGTTGTCAGATTCTTTAAATAATAAGGGCTACAAGAAGGTGGAAAGCCAAAAAGAGAATTGTTACTGGTACCTCTCTTCTCTACTTGTCCCTTCTGAGGTACAGCTTCTTGCCTTAACCCTCTCAGAAACTAGTGCAGTGAGGTACTCCTTATACTTGGGACAAGATGTGTTTTGCATTTTTTAGATGTTTGAGTATTTGCAAATATATTAAGGTATATTGAGGATAGCACTCAAGTCCAAACTACAAGTTCTTGTATATGTTTCATATTCACTTTATTTACATACTTGAAGGAAATTGATGTTGCACTTTTTAGTATGCCTGCAGTTTGACTGTGAGCCATTATATGGAGTCAGGTTTGGAATTGTGCTTTTGTAGTTGTCAGATAATTGCTTTAACAGTTGCAGATTTTGGACCTTTTCCATTTTGGATGTTTGGAGCAGTGATGGTCATAGTGCCTCGATAGTTTTCCTCAGTAGATAATCTCACACCAATGAAGTGGTTGCTGAGATTCCTTTTTTGGGAGGAGCTGCTTGCTTCTCATCCAAATCTGTTTCTTCACAGTTCATAGTGGGCCTGTACTTTGTATTTCATAACATTTTGATGTCATGAGCAGTTAAGCACTGAAGCAATAACTGGTTGGTGGACAATTTAATTTTGTGCTTTGTTCCTCATTAAACAATTGTCTATCAAAAATATAACCATATTAAGAAAAATTTTACATTGACTATAACAAAATTTTTGTCTACAAAATAGAATATTATAGGAAACTTAAGGGAACCATATTTAATAGCACCACTCCCAAATAACTATATTTTATTTCTGCATATTTGCCTTTCCCATAAGTTTTCCTGTTTTTCCACAGTAGATACCGCAGTGCATGTGAACTTTGTATATTGCATAACATTATTGACAAGCATCTTTCATGTTTATGAGTGAACTGAGCTATCATTAGAATAATAGAGTAATGTTTTATTAATTTGCCATACATGATGTATACTTTAATTCTCACTATTGTCTAATTTGTCGTTACAAGTTTTTACACAGACTTTACTATTGTTTGGTTTGATTTGCGCCAGTTTGTGAGATATGACTAGTTCTATGACTTTTAATCTAACCATATTTTTCCCAAAAGGAATAATCTACAGTGGTGTCAGGTAATAGTTTCATTACTCCTTAATCAGAAAGAACATTTAATCTATTAAATGTACATCTATAATGCAGTGTGCCCATTGTTTTAGAATATATGAATAATATACTCATTCCAGATTTATTATGTGCTTACTGTAATTTAAGTTTTATAGGGTGTCAGTGGTTAGCAGAGGATGACTTCTATCTCAATCTCACTGTAAGAAAGCTAAGCTATCTACATAAAGGACATATAATAAAATATAGGAAATAAATTGCACTATAGAAAAATAGTTAAAATATTACGAAAGTTTGGAAAGGGGCAGATAAAGATGGCAGCTGAACTGAGCTATGAAAATGAGTTGGTTTTTTATATTCAGGAGTGGTGATATTTACCATTCATTGCACAAACATTTCCTGATTGCCAGCTGTTTTCCCAGTTCTATGCTAACAGCTGGAGATATAAAAGTGAATAAGACAGAGCCCTTAAGACATACTGTCTAGTGGAACAGAGTGTTTAAAAACTAACTGTGAGCATGACAAGTAGGGTAGCCTTCTGTCAGAGGACTCATGGGCTCGGGATAAAGTAGTTTTTCCTTTGGAACAAAGACTTTTGATGGCTTCTTCCTCATCAGAGGCTGTATCAGAGACCTGCGTCATGGAGTTTAAAAGCTGTGGTTCCTGTACGGACCAGCTTTTCTAGATACAGTTGGCCAACATTAGCACTGAGTGCCTCACCAACGCGCCAGCCCCCTAGCCTGAGTTCAGCCTGACCTACCTCTTGGCCCGCACCAATGACTGAAGCAAATTGCCGAGAATTGTAGTTTCATTTGTGTTTTGTTTTTCCAACTTTTGGAAGAAATTACAAACAGCTGGATGATCTACCCAACTTGCTCATCGTATAGATGAGTGCTGTAGTAGAGGAGAGTTGAGTGACTTGCCTGGGGCCAGACAGTTGTCTGGCAGAAGTACAGTAATGGCACTTTCAGATTCTGACTCTGTGCTCACTATAATTTTCTCTTCCTCATCTGTACCATAAAGGTAATAAGAACAACAAAAAAGGGAATAAACCAAAGCAATAACATATGGTACCTACCTCATACCACCGCAAATATTTTTAATTTAAAAGTTTAAGTAGATTTTTAATTTAAATAGTAATGAAAAGGAATGATAGAAAAGTAGAAAATCTGGAACACATTATTTTCTGCTCCCCTCCTTCAGAACATAGGCAGATAGCTCTTTTTCCTCTTCAAAATAGAGAGCCAGGCATGGTGGCACATGCTTGTAATTCTGGTATTCAGGAAGCTGAAGCAGGAGGACTGCCTAGAGTTTGAAGCCAGCCTTCGCTACTTGGTGAATTCAAGGACAGCTTTACGACACGGTGAGATCTTGTCTCAAAAACAAAAAACTAGAAACATAATATATCTTAGGTTTCTTTGTGAGATTGACTAGAGGTCACGTAAGTGTTGAGTACGTCGTGAACATTCAAAAAAGATTTATGTTCTTTCTCCTTCCCTTCAGAGCTACCAGTTCCAGGGGTTCTTTTGATCATTTGTAAAGTTACTTGGTGAGATTTGTGTGAAGTAGATGGAATGCGAATGCGTTTATGAAACCCTGGGGCAGAGCCCAGCATTCTCATCTCGGAATTTCACTTAACTCTGCCTCCATAGACTTCGAGGGTTCTGTCCATGGTTCCCCTTCCTCTTTTTTTTCAGTAGCTTATTTTACATGTTCTATAGATAGAAGAATTCATTTATCTGTGATTGACCTTAAAGCAATTTGTCAAATAAATACAGAGAGATGGACAACTAGTGAAAGAAAATGAAGCTAAACATGAATACTTGCCATATATAGCTGGTGAGTGTGAATGGATTTTAGGCTGTTATAGAGTCTGTTTTATATTTCTGGAATTTTAAAATGGCCTGAGAATTTTTTCTTCATTTCTGGATGTCTGAAATGTTTCCATTTTTAGAAAGAATTATGTATCCAGTATTGATGGAGCTACTTCATGGCTGCATCACTGTGTAGGGAGCGGAGGGCACGTTGGGGCCTGGTCGGGTTCCCAGCCGACATGCAGCCATGGTCATGCAGGACATGCTGACAGAGCCCACGGGCCTGTTCCTGGCTCTGGAACACTCAGGTGAAAAATGTGTGGGTTGTAAGGGAACGCTCAGCTGGGACAGCCAGACCAGAGCTCACATAAGAAGGCTGAGCCTCAACAGCAGGATTCCAAGGTCAATGACATCTAGTTTGAGGCTCAAGAATAGGAGGAACTATCCAGGTGCTGAGAGAGAGAAGACTGGAGAAAGGGAAGTTTGGGGGAAGAGGAGCAGGTCCCAAGCTCTGGAGGGAAAATAAGAGATGTGTCTGCCAAGAAAGAAGTTCAGCAGCATAAGGTGTAGCCTCCAGCAGGAGTAAAAGCTAGAATCCTGGATGGACAGGTCAGGAAGGGTCTTGTGACTTTGGGCTCACAGGGTATTAAAGGGCTTAAACATACAGGTTTAAAGCACCAGTTTTGTATCTTGCAACAATCACTCTGGCAGATGTGTGGAGAATAAGTCAGGAGGAAGGGACAAATTAGAAGGAGAGCAGGTAGAAACCAACAAACATCTGGCTGTAATGATGACAGCTGGGGCAGAGGGAAAGAAGATGAGTGTTGAAATGGGCAGGATTGAGTAAAGGAAGAGGACTGTGCTTAATCAACCCAAGGACTGCATCTCGAGTGCCTGCCATGTGGTAGGTGCTGTTTCATCACTGAAAAAGATGGAAAAGGAAATAGGGAAAACAGCATGAGCTGCTGCTGTTTCGTCAAGAGGAGAGAAATGGCAAAGTGTCTTTCTGAGGAATACACTATTGGGGTTGCCAAAGTGAGCGGCAGTCCTCTGGGGTCCCTGGGTTCAGTGGGTCCCTGGGAGCTCCATCAGTGGCTGGGCTAAAGTGGGCAGAGCCTGGTTCCGGTGTCCCAAGTGCATAAGGGGAAGTTCTGCTGTTGTTATTATTGACATAGGAAACATTTTAAGTGTAAGGGAAAGAACAGACACTCAGTATTGCAGATGTTGAGTTTGAGGTGCAAGTGTTGTCTAAGAAAATGAATGCAGGTTGAGATCAGAATCCCAAAAGAGAAATGAATATAGTTTTGGAGTCACTAGCATGTAAGTAGAAAATTATAAGTATAGGCAAAATTGTCCAAGATGAATATAAAATAGGAAAAAGGAATCCAGAGTAGAACTTTGAAGAGCATCTACATCTAAAAAGTAAAGTAAAAAAAAGAGAGATGGTACACTTATATTAATTTTCACAATAATGACATTTTTCACAATAACTAAAAAAATGGAAGCAGCCCAACTGTCCATAGACAGATCAGTAGATAAGATGGTATGCATACATAAAATAGAATATTATTCAGCCTTAGAAAGGAAGGAAATTCTATCTTATGCTACACTATGAATGAATATGGAGATAGTATACTAAGTGAAATAAAGTAATATTCCCCAAATAATATTGTATTATTTCATTTAAATAAGGTACCTAAAGTAATCAGATTTGTATTGTTAGGAGCTAGGAGAAGGGAGAATTGGAGAGTTAATGCTTATTGAATATGAAATTTCAGTTCAGGAAAATGAAGTCCAGGAGATGCATGGTGGTGTTAGATATATAGTGTGAATGTACTTTTAATGCCTCAAAACTAAACATGTAAAAATGATTAGCATGCTGTTTGTTATATATATTTTATTCTAAGAAGAAGAAGAAAGGCCATAGTCCAGCACATTATCATAAAAGCCAAAAGTGAGCTGCTTGACACACCCAGACAGTCCACCGAGGTCATGAGAGAATGACTAGAAATGTCTATTGCTTTAATAAGAAAAAGGCAGCTACCAAAGGAGCCATGGGCAGTTTCCACTGCATGGTCAGAGTTGGACATCAGATGTGAGAAATAGAGAGGGTAGGTTGGAGTGACTCATAAGATACGTGATTTTGAGAGCTACTGTGCTGAAGAGCTGATTGAAGGCAGAACATCCTGGAGCTATTGGAATGCTGCTGGGGAAGGACCTGTGAGCATCTGGTGGAAAGTTAGACTGGAGGCTGGGGCTGAGACCACACGCCATCTTTGCACCAAGCCAGGAACAGAGTGGGATGGCCGGCCTTTGGGACATGTAGATCTGGGGGCTGGAAACAGGTTTGGTCTCATGGCTTGCTTTAACTTGTGTGAAGTTAGAAGACCATCTGCTGAGGGAAAAGGCAGTAAGTGCAGGGAGAAAAGAAGACTGAAAAGAATTAAAATGTCTGGTTGATGAATGACAGCAGAGTGGTATCTAAGGAAATGGGAAGATGGTATGGAGGAGCCTCTGCTGGACTGGGAGGCCATGAACACATAGCTGTGCTGATCTTCTGGACAGATGACTATTTTCACCCCAGCAGGGCTCAGCAGTCTGTGAGAGGCACACGTTACATTACTTGGAAGTATAGATACTGATTATTGCAGCAATATAATTATTTTTAAGTAGCTGACAATCATTCTTCCTCTCTAAAATGTTATAAGAGCCAAATGACTGGATTGAGTTGCTAGTTGCTTAATCTA
Source organism: Petromus typicus (assembly GCA_004026965.1). NCBI lineage: Eukaryota > Metazoa > Chordata > Mammalia > Rodentia > Petromuridae > Petromus > Petromus typicus. The sequence continues at coordinate 64,589 of PVIR01000376.1, forward strand.
TAATAAATTAGTATTTGTTTGGGGATTGTAATTAACTCTTCTGAGTCCTCCATTGACTGCATAGATTATTGAGAACCAGGCTTAAAAACCTTAGAACAGTTTATTGGGGACTATGATGGGGTTACATCCCCCATCACAGACTTGTATTGCTTGTCACACATACTTGTGACCTCAAAGGTGACTACTGTGTTTCATATAGAAATAATCCTGCTAACTGCTTAGCAGACATTTGGTCCTTGGCCTACCCCTAAAATCTGCCTTTGCATAGACTGCCAGGATCTAGTTAAATAATAATCATTTTTGCTAGAGAACATGTGACTAAAGTTACTGCACTGACATATCTTATCAAAATTGTCTTTACAGGTGTCTTTCTACAAGTATGTAGAAAGAAAATGATTAATGTCTCACAGGCTGATGCCTGGTGTAGTTGCATATAATGAGGCCTCTAATCAAGAACTGTGTTTCTTCCACTCCCCTTCACCTTCTAATTTGACTTTTCTGGTCTTAAGTAGCAATAAAAGTTTTTAAAAAATTAACATGGATCATAAAAAAAAAAATCAATGATCGTGAATAATAGGAATGAACCCCATGATATTGATTTTCCCCAATTACATCCCAGAACTTTCCGAGAGAAGTGTTGAACAGGGCTGCCTATGAGGATAGACAAGCTCTGTGTTTGTTCTGTCTTCTTTGATAGCCACTAACCAGCCACATGTGCTCACTCATAGTACCAAATGGGGCTATGGCATTGTGCAGTTTGCACTTCACATTTTATTTCATTATACTTAATGTAGTATAAACTGCACATGGCAGGGGACTACTTATCACAGCTGGAGAAGCCATACTGGGTAGGACTGAAATTTTGAATACAGCTTGTACACAGAGCCACTCCAAGAAGCTTTGTCTCATTTTGGACGTTTGGACAAGTCTGAGCTGGTCTCGCCATGAGCAGTTTGGTGACAGCCTTTTCCTCAGGGAAAGGGTGGGGAAGAGAAAGAAGCCAGATCTAAAAGTAGCCTTTTTTAGCCAAGATGGATTCACTTTCCTTTCGGTCTACACTGTAGAACACTTGAACACCAGAGAACTGTACACAAAAGGGGAAAATGTGGGAGAGCAAACTTTAGCTGATGCCTGCTCAGTATCAGGCACTAAGTTAGCAACTTTACATATCTTATCTCATTAGTCCTTATGTGGCCTATATGAAACCTGTCAGTGCTTTTTACACATGAGCAAGTTGAGTTTCTGGTGGATTACTAATGTCTTGTTTCAGATACACAGTTTACTGAGCAGTAGAGCCAAGACTAGAACGAAAGCAATTATTAATACAAACATTGCTATCCCCACAAGCTTTATTCTCAGTTAGACTCCTATGCTTAGAACTACTTAGAGGGCTGAAGGCCTCCTGGGTGGGGCTGGAGGTGGAGAGATAATGGAATGTAAGTAACTTTCTTTCTCGGGTTGGGTATGTGTTTTAGTCCTGATTATCTCAGAAGTTGCACTTATATTCCTTTCTCTCTCTCCCCCTCCTGTCCCCATCACTTTGGATTTATTGTGTTGTACCATCTAGAAACAAAATCTTCAGTGTCTAGAATATATATATAATTAATTGCTTGATTATAATAATTATCTGACAATTTCTGAAGGAACAAAGACATATCGCAACATCTCAGTTACCATGTCACCACAAATTTCAAACAAATTGGAACTTCCATGCATTTGTATTTTACAATAAATACATCACCTACAATAATTTAAGTAAACATTGTCCAGAGTTCAGCTAGTGCCTACATGAGCCACTTGACCACAGGCTTTTGCTCTATTAAAATCAGCTCACATCAGGTTACTCAGCAACTTACACTGTGAGTAGCACAGCATGTACACATTGTTCTGCTTAAAATGTGAGCCCTGACATGCTTGTCCCTGTGCTAAAGTTAGCCATGCTGCCTTCTTCAAGAAAGTAATTCAGATGAGTCACAGATTGTCAAGTTAATATGCAGCTACACTAGGAAACTTGAACAGCAAACTCAAGATAAGCCTCTGAGTGCCTCTGTGAAGGACTTGCTTCCAGGCCTGGAGGCTTTTTATCTTCCAGTTGGTCTCTAAATCCTGCTTTGGATGTTGACTTGTTATTCTGTTATGATTTTTCAAGGCAATGACTAGGCTGTATATCTACTTGCTGGAGTATCTCATGGAATTCTTGTGTCTCTATCTTTTTTATTCTTGGTGAGTGATATGTTTCAGGCCAGTGTGAGGTAATGCGCAGTCGTACTTCTGGTTATAAACTGCACTGAGCCATTAGCATCTTCTTCCAGTTTTGGTTAAAGAACAGCCTCCCTCAATATGGTTTGAGCGCTTGGAACATTGCGTGATGAAATTATGCCTTCATTGAACCTGTTTCTGAAATGGCCGTAGATTAGGAATATCTATCCACTATCACCTCCTACTTGGCAAAGTATATGCCCTACATTATAAAATAAAATTTACCTAACTCAAAAATAATACTTTATTAAAAAGCCTAATCTCAAAAAAGTTTTTATTGTATAGTGAAATGACAGAACATAAAGGTTTGTTTTTAAATTTGAATTGTTTAGATCAAACTGTTTTGGATCATATGGTAAAATGGTAGAAGGAAGATTCTGATTGGAAAAACTGACATAGCTGGCACAAAGAACAAAACATTTATGTGGATGACATTTACTGTATGTTTGAAACTGATAGTATTAGGGGTGTTTTATGATGGTTATAAAATGCTTCAGAGAGAGTGTGCTTTGAGCTGAGCCTACCTTTATAAAATAGCATACAGAAAGGAGAAAGGATAGTTCCAGGCTAAGATAGAAGTATAAACAGTTCTCAAGAGGCTGGGAAAAAGCTAGTTTTAATATAAATAATGGAGAGTTAAAAGAGAAAAATAAACTAGGGGCAACTCTGCTGAGTCCCAAATACTGGACTGTTGTTTAAACTTTATATTTTATTTTTTATAGTTAGTCTAAAGTCTTTTTAAAATCTTATTTAATCTTGTTTATTAGTGTATGTTTGTAGTACATAGAAGTTACGTTGCTTTTTGAGAAATTGGCATATACATAAATCATACAGTGGCTCCTTGACTTACAAACTCACTTTATCCACAAGGGCTGTTGTAATGCAGGTTGGTTGTAATTCAACACTATTTTTCCATAAGAGAATGGAAATATCCATAATACATTCCATATCTCCCAAAGTACTCCTTAACTAACTTTTTCGTAATAAAAACATGTTGTATAATGTGTGTAATTTATCAGAACACCAATAATTTTCCTAGTGTATTCACCGAAAAGTTATAAAATGTGCCTGGTTCACAGAAACAACAATTTCATACTGTACTTAACTTTCAAGTTGACATCTCTGCCATATAGAAAAGGAGGATGAAACACAAAAGAGTAAATGTTTGGAAGGAGAATCCCCTCCTTAAGAACATCAGGAATCTGGCTCTCTTTCCTTGGGAGAGTCTGTAACCCACCAGGACCTGCTTCTGGCTCACTAAGTCCCTATCTTTTTAGAATTAAAAATTGGTCAAAAGTTATCTATTTCACTTTTTTAACACTGTTCTGTATGTAGTATGACATGACACTCCATAAAATAAGTGAATGCAAGTTTGGCCTTTTCTCTCTCTGGGGGAAGTCTCTCTACAAATGTCTGTAGCTCTGCCCATTTTTTCAGGATTTTCTTTGTTTTAGAAGAAGGACTTTGCTGCACTGATTGTTGGTTGATACACCCCATCCTCTTCAGAAATCTCAGCTGCCATTCTCTGTTGCTCAGCCAGAAGTTGCTGATGTTCCTGTAGACAATTTCTCTGAGTGGTTCCTCTACCAGGTCCTCAACATCACCGCTGTCTAGCTGCAAGACTGTGGACTCTGCGGTATAAAAGTGTTATCAACTGCAGAGTCAACTGAAGGCTCAGGCTCCTCAACATAGCCTTCAAAGTCTTTTATATAACTTTAGGCCATACTTTCTTCCAATTAGATCTCAGTGTCCTCAGAGAGACATTGGCCCAGAGGCTTAACAAAGCATTTTACATAAATGTTTTTCAGTTTTAGTGACAAGTAACTTGCATTTCTTCAACAACAACAAAAAAAATGGAAACCCAAGATTAATAGAATGTACTAATAATATCTGCAGGACAGATTCCAAAAGTTCACTTACCCTCCATTTCCAACTGTAGAGAGATTATAACACAGAAATTTGACGCTCACAGTGGCCTACCAATATATAAGGGGAATCAAAGAAGAGCTTTTCAGTGAATGTAGTGTCTTCCTTTAGTCTACGGACAGCATTAAGAGTGGCAGTATCTTCCCCTGCTATAGGAAGGGCATTGTGTTTTGCCAGGTAAATCTCTGCTGTGGGTGCTGAGGAGTTCTGAGTTCTAGTTCTAAGTTCTGAGTTCTTTTTTTGTTTGGGTTTTTTTCTATTTTTTGCTCTCCATGTTGGAATGGCTCCAGTGATAAATTTAAATATGGAAATATGATTTTTTTTCCCCTTGCTCTGAGGAAGAAACATGGGGAAAATAATTTATGAATCAGAACTGCATAATTAGGGGACACTAGGGAATCATTCTTAAAGTCTTTTTTTATATATATGATCCAAGGTCTCTCCTTATTAGTGCTAGCCAAGCCATATTTCTTCTCATAATCAGAATGTCTTTTATGGAGTATTTGCACACTGCGTGACATAAGCATGGCTTTGCAGCTGTTTCATAACCACTGTGAAGTTTCCTGGCTGTGCTGCATAGCACTGTGGCCAAACCTGAGGGACTCTTCCTGAGTGCTGTGGGTGGGGGAGGAGGCCAAGAGCACAATGATTTACTTTGCCCAGAGTCGAGTGTTTTGCGTGCAGAATGTGAGGCTGCTGTTCTGCTTACTGTGTCCAAAGTGACCGGCCAAGAGAATGTCTTTTGGACTTGTCATCCAGCCTCTGAACTTAGACTATATGGAACTTTGAATACTCTGACCATGAGTAGGAAACAGCAATGCTATAATTCTTCATTTCTTTGAGCCAGTGGTTCTCTGTGAATTTTAAAGCGATTTTAACTCACTAAAAACATCACAATTCTGCTTTTATTGTCATAATGTCGTTATAGTCAGAGCTGTAAAGATGAGACTGTGGTAGCTGAATATTCCAGACTCACTCTCCTCATTTGGAGAAGATTCTCAGGAGGCAACAACTCAGACTCCGTTATATTTATATCATCGTAATTCATCTGACTAAATTGCTGTCCTGCTACTAGTTTTTTTTTTTAAATGAAAGAAGCAAAAGTTATTTCCAAATGGTACTTAAAGGCTAGAATATGGAGATAAAAAATCTGTTTCTACAAGAACACTTGTAGGATTGTAGGATTCAAACAGAGGAAGCTTTTGCTTATGCTAATGCTGGAAGGTAAAACAGTTCAAATTAGGAGGTGACCAAATGAAATGTCACTTACTCTACATGATTGGTGTAAATTTCTCAGGTGCTCAAAGTGAAACTTAGACTTTTTATTTTGAAAATGGTAGGAAATCTCTACAGAATTTTGAGAAGTAAGGAAAGACAACCTTACAAGCACAAGGGCCCAAGTCTGATCCCCAGTACCACAAAAAAGAAAAAAGTAAGAAAAGACAGATCTAATGGTGAAATAAAATATGAAAAGTGATACAGGTTAATTATAAATGTTCACTAAGAAGTAAGAGAGGAAGCAAAGCCACTTCTCCAAAGAGGTTCAGGGGCTCAACCTGAGACGTCTGAGTTAGGCTATGAACTGAAGGAGAGGAAAGGGAAGGACATACATGTACAAGTTCACTTGGAAAGGACCAGGTTTGATGACTGAATCAGAGGTAGAATAGAGGGAAGAGCTTCTGAAGATTCAAAATTGAGTACTGGTGAGAGTCCAGCTCAAGCAGATCTGGACAGGGAGCCAAGAAGTGGGGAAGCGTCCTTGCTAAATGTACTATGTGCCGTGCAATCCAGCTTCACCGACCTGACTGCTGCCTCTGCCTCTGGCCTGCTTACTCATTGAGTGGGAGAACGTGGTGATGAATATGAACCCCACCCTACAGGCCTGTGGCTTCTCAGGATGCTTCTGGAAAGCTGAATGGACCCTTTGGTTTGTTAAGCTGCCTTTGGTGGCAGCTCTCCCCAGTAAAATATAGCAAGCAAAGGCCTATTCCTTTCTGCTGATGTTTCTGTCCCTACCACATGGGGTCAGATTTGTTCTTCCTCTGTCCTGCAGAACAAATGGTATAGCGCTAACCCTTTTACCTGAACCTGTGCCCTGCTGTCTCTGGGCCTCGTGACTCAGGACTTTTTTATCCAGATGTAAGAAAAGTATGGGTCTTCTCTGTTCTCAGACTACCCAGCTGATGTGGGTGTGGCTAAGGAGTAGGAAAGAGTGCAGAGGCCCTTCTTAGAAACACGTAACAGGCCCTGACTCAACAGTCTCCAGCCAACCACTAGTTGTGATTTACCCCAAGAATTCTAGACTCTTGAAAGTCAACTTTTGAGGTTCAAAACTTTTTCATCTTCATATTCTCTGTCATGAGCTTACAAATCTGCTTTAAAACTCACACTGCTTGTTTTCTTCGTCTCATGAAATAGGAATGAACATGTAGACCCACTGTGTGTATGATAGAATGTGTTTTCCAAAGATGGCTACTGCCCATAATCATGTTTTTCCTAGTCTGAGATTGGCATGCATCCCCAGTGGGTCAGTATCCCTTCCTTTTGAATATGGATGGACTTTGTGGCTGCTTGCACCAGGTTTGACAGAAGACTAGACTTTAAAATGTCCATGCCTTTCTCCCTGCTCTCTGGGGATGATTGTACCTGGGGATCCAGTCACCATGCTGTAGGACTGTCCAGGACACAAGGAAAAGGCTCATTCAGATGTCCAAATTAGAGCCTGAGTGGAAGTCCTCATCAGAAGACAGTATCAGCCACCACTCAGAAGTCAGAGGCACCTCTAACACTTCAGTATCATCTGTTCCGTGACCACAGATATCCTGAGTGAGAACCACTGAGCTGGACCCAGGCATCTCCTAAAAGATACTATAACGTGATTACTCATGTTGTAATCCACTAAGTTTTGGGATGATTTGTTATGCAAACATAGACATCAAAGAGAGTAGTTTGTTGTTTTACTGCATACAAGACTACCTCAAGATTCCCTAGTTTAAAATAACCATTTTGATATATCTCATGATTTTGTGAATCCAAAAGTCACATGATACTATCTGTATCCATATTTCATCAATGTTGATAGCTGGAGCTACAGAAAGCTTTTTAATCATGTCTTTGGTATCTTGGTGTACTGTGTGGTCTCTCCCTCCCTCTCTCTCTCTCTTCCTCTCCAGTGAGTCTCATTCTTTGGAGTCCACACATGGCTTGTTCTTCTCCAAGCACAGTGGTCCCAGGGCAATCAGATTTTCCATAGGGCAGTGGACTGCTAAGAGACTGAAGGAGAGGCTGCCAATATTGTAAGATGTAGGCCAACAACAATAACAGCAGCAATAGTAACAGTAGCACTTTGCTTGCTCTACCATTGGCAAAGCAGAACCTCACTTTATATATCAGGATATTACTGTGTATGTTAATTACTTTTCTTTCCTTGCTGAGAAGAAATATCCAATACTCATAGTTAAAGAGGGAAAGGTTTATTTAGCACCCAGTTCACAGAAGTTTCAGTCTACAATCAACTGACTCCAAGGCAAAGTGAGACATGGCAGGGGAATGTCATAGAGGAGAAACAGTTCACGGCACCCACAAGGTAGCAAAAACAAGGGAACTCTACCAGTGTCTTTCTTACCCCTTTGTATTGTCCAGGCTACCAGGGGTTAGGGCAGAGCCAAACCAATCAGTGTGCCAGTGTAGTAATCACAGCCCTAACCCCAGCATCACACACTTTAGATCCAGCCACCTATGACCACAAGAGGCTTTAGGGAAACATCTAGACCCAAACCATAACACCTTGTAAATTGCATTATGACTGTTTTATAGATGAAGAATCTGAGGCTAAGAAAAGCTTTAGCCAAATCTATATAACTTATAAGTAACAGCCCCTAGCTTCAAATCTAAGTCTGCATTAATCCAAACCATGACCTCTTTCTACTTTACTACTCTTGTGGTTTGATCTGGAATGTCTCTCTAAGGTGTTATACACTCACAGTTGGGGCTTGTGGAACGTGACTGTATTATGTGGAAAGTTACAGCCTACCTGCAGTAAGGAAGCGGGACATCGCTAGGGCCACTCATGAGGAACTGTAACCTGGAAGGATGTGTCTCCCTCTGGCTCTTCCCTTCTTTCCGCTGTTTATTGACCTCTATGACATGAGCAATTCTTCCTTTACTTAAACCCTTCCACTCTGCCATTGTCTGCATTTGCGACTGCCAGACATAGACTGAAACTTCTGAAACTGAGCCAAAATAAACCTGACTTCCTTTAAATTGCACTTAGGATATTTTGTTCCATCAATTAGGAAAAGTGAATAAGACAGCTACTCTTTCTTCTGTGCAAATAGTAAACATACAGTTTACATTGTACTTTCTTCTAGAGTGCTGTCATTAATAAGGAAGATTGCACACAAACACCCCAATACACATGTGTGTGCATGCACACCTGCGCGCGTGCACACACACACACACACACACATCCTAAAGCAATATTCTAAGAGCCTACCTTGGTAATAGGCCTACCTCTGAACTTCAGGCTGAGAACTCTGGCTGAGGGCCTGGAGGATGGAAATCTGTAGCTGTTAGTCTATGCTAGACCAGAGCTTTAAACAACTGTACCCCAGAAGAAGGAGAATATGGATAATACTCACTACACATGCTTTTTGTTCGACATACCATTGCTTCTCATTTATAGTGATTCTTTTGCATCTATGAAGTCTGACAGGATCTTCCCTGGAGAGGAATTTTGACTGGGAGGAAAAATGGGAAGACAGGCATTGTAAGAGCATGTGTTCCAGATCTCTCCATTGATTCCAGCAAGTTGATTCTAGATCCATCTGCTAAGTGATAGACTCTTTGTGTCTACCTGGGAGACACAAAGATTTTTCCAGGTTCTGATCCTTTGTATAACAACTAAATGGAAGATTTTTGAACATGATCCATTATGGTTTAGTGTGTACTCTGTAGTTGGACCTCTCATGCCCATGTTCTGTAAATGTTGAGGGAATGTGAATTGAGGACATGAAGATACTTGGCATTCTAAGATCTAATTAAAACATTTTGATGATGAAACAAAAAATAGACTAAAATATTTCTGATGGAAACAGTCTTACATTATGATTTCCAGTTGCATTCCTTTTTCTTTCCTTCTTTCTTTTTTTTTCCCTAATGAAGTAAGCTGTTTTAATTTTCTTTTTAAAAATTTTATTTGGATGAGGTCAGAAATTGGGGAATTTCTCTTCCATTACTCACACTGCTTCCCAGCTGCTAGCCTCATGTTCCCTTCTTGTGCTGTCAGGGAATCATCCATGAGACACAGCCCTGCTGAAGTACATGCCAGACTTGACAGAAAGCTCTAGATTCAGCAAGATCCTCAGTGCCAGTGTCCCTGATTGTCACTTGAGCTTCTGAAGCTCTGATGACCCTTGATACCTGAAAGAATAACTGTCCTCCCTACCTTCTTCAGGCTTTGTATCTATATCAAGGAGCTTCTTTATGCAGTTTGGACTTGTCAACAACAAAGCCTAATTGGTTGACATGTGAGAGCCCCTCAGGAATCTTCTCTTGAATGCACAGAATCTTCTGGAAAATAACTGTTAGTCATATTTAGAGTCTCTTACCACGCAACTGAGCTCGAGGTGCCTCTCATCCTTTTGCAGTTGTCCTGCCCAATCACTTCATCAAGATGCATTTTTTAAATGAAATTTTTATTAGTACATATTACATATACACATCATGATTCCACTCAACAATGAGAATTTGTACCAGTATATGACATGACTTAATTCTCATTTTTTTGCATAGCCCTACCCACCTTACCCCCCACCCCCTGTATACATAAACTTTGTTTCCTCTCTTTTTTGTTATAATCTCTCATTATTTTCCCCCTTCACCCTATTTTGCTTTGAGTATTTTCTATTTCACAATATATAACATACATTCTAGAACTCATTTACATCTTTATTTTTTCATACCAGAGAAAAGATGCGATATTTACACATCTGTGACCTATTTATTTCACTTATGAGGATGTCCTCAAGGTACATCCATTTAAGTCTAAATGATTCAAGCTTAGCATTTTTATGGCAGAGTAATACTCCATCCTGTAGAAGAACCACAGCTTTTTTATCCAGTCTCCAGTTGATGGACATTTGGGTTGTTTCCAAGATTTAGCAATCACAAACTCAGCTGCTATAAACATGGGTGCAGAAATATCACTGTGATATGAATCTTTTAATTCTTTTGTGTATATATCTAGCAGAGCGATGGTTGGGTTAAATGGGACCTCCAATCCTAGCTTTTTGAGGAATCTCCAAACTGATCTCCACAGGGGTTGTACAAGTCTACATTCCCACCAACAGTGGAAAAGGGTTCCTTTTTCTCCACAGCCTCGCTAACATTTGTTGCTGGCTAATTCTGAAATGGCAGCCATTCTTTGTGGAGTGAGATGAAATCTCAGTGTTTTTTTCATCTGCATCTCTTGAATGAATAATTACGTTGAGCATTTCTTCATATACATCTGTCCATTTCAGATGCCTATTTTTCAATTGGATGTTTAAATTTGGGTGGGCTGATTTTTTAAGCACTTTACATATTCTAGATAGTAACCCTTTGTCTGAGGAACTCAATTAAAAAACTGCTGGACCTAAATGCCAATTTAGTCACGTAGCTGGATACAAGGTCAATGTTCAAAAATCAATAGCCTTTATATACACAAACAGTAGACCCACTGAGATAGAAATTGAGAGTCAGTACCTTTCACAATAGCACCCAGAAAAATAAAATATCTAGGAATCAATCTAACAAAGGAGATGAAAGACTTCTACTCTGTGAACTACAGCATTCTGAAAAAGGAGATAGAAGATGATATCAAAAAATGGAAAGACTGCTCCTGTGTAGGAAGAACCAATATCGTCAAAATGGCTATACTCTGAAAACTACTGTACAGATTCAAGATGCATTTTAACATGGAGATGAAAGAGGAGAAGGAAATATAGGAATTTCCTAACTTTGGGCATGGACCCAGAGTAATGAGGGCATTCCAAATGCCTAGAGCCAAACAGTTAAATTATACAGTCTTGGCATAGTGAAAACAGATTTTAGCTTGGTATACAAAGACCAAAGCTGCCTGTGGTCTCCTCTCCCTTCAGAAGTCATTATAGAAACGGGCATTACTAGCTAAGGCTTACTCAAAAGTAAAATCATTAGTCACCATCAGCAAGGGTAAGAGAACTGTTTTACTATCAGCCATGTATACTGCTAACCTCAAATCTCCATGTTTCTTCCTCTCACCTTCTCTGTTTTCCTTAACTGTAATTACAATCACTGTCCTTCACTTCTTCTGATCTCTGTCTTCTGTGAATTCTGCAACTTCCCATGTCTCAGTTCTTCCAGTTATTTCGGTCTTTCTGTCTTGCCTTTGTGGCAGCAAATGAGAATGCCCTTTGTCTTTCTGTAGTGTCATCTCTGCCACTCCCAACCCTGGTCTTTGCATTCCTACTCTGAGGTTAAGCAGATCTTTCTTAGCAGCAGGCAGAGTGAGAAAGCAAAGGAGAATTACGCCTTTGATAGCTGGCAGGTATGTTCATGTCCAGTACTGCCATTTCCTGACTGGTGGTTTGGCTCATTTAACTAACGATCTCCTCTCACAAATATGATTTATAACAGCCCCTTTTAAGACATTTCTTTGAGAATTAAAATATCCACTCATTTAAAAACACAGCATTTGGCCCATCAAATGTACTCACATATTAGTTGTTGCTGTGATTAGAGAACACTCGACCTCTGGATCAACACTGCCATGGTTTCTAACTTGAATTTTAAGCCCAAGTTTTTACAGTGGACTTTAAAAGTCTTGCACATTTTGAGTCCTCAATGATCTTGTCTCCTACAGTTACCTCCCTATTCCCCACAGTGCACACATACGCATGCGCACTCTGCTGCAGATGCACATGACTGACTGTTCATCAAACAAGTTGTGCAGAGACTCTATACCTTTGCATTTGCTGTTGTCTCTTCTTGGGACATTCTTCTAATATCCATGTGGCTGCTCCTGTCACATCCCTGAAGTCACTGATTAAATATCACTATTTCAGGAATGCCTACTCTGGTCACTCCTTGAAAATTATCATAAAGAGCCTTATTCTATACTCTTGACCCCTCTTCCTTTCTTTATGTTCCTGTAGCATTTCCCTCCATGTAAAACATCCTGTATTTTCATTATATATTATCTCTCAATTCCATCAGATGTACTTGCTCATTTACTTGAGAGTGTGTCTTGCATGAGGAAGGAAATTTATCTATTTTGTACATTTCTGTATCTCCAATGCCTAGAATTATTTCTAACACTCCCCAAGTGCTCGGTAAGTATTTATAGCACCAGTCATGGTACCCTAATCCAAATGTTACTACCACAGGGAAGCTTTTCCTGGTTCCCCCAGGCACGATTAATTTCTGTATTTCCATGATACTTAATATATTCTTCAGTTACAACATTTATCACATTGTACTCTTATGAAAATCATGTTTAAAGCTCTTAAATTTAACCAGATGGTATAATTCAAAAGCACATTTTTATTTAATAGACTAAAACCTCACATTTCATAGATTTAATCAAGTGATTGCAAAAATCATAGTGTTCTGTGTTTTTAAGTTGCATTCATTTCATGTTCTGTGAGTTATTACACAGAATTAAATGCAAGCTCGTGAAAATCTAAGAAAAAGAAAATGGGAAAATTCCAACAAGTGAAGAGCTTTATGCAGAGGGTGGTTCTGAGTTTGGACATTGTAGAAACTTGGCTATTTTGCTTACAAACTGAGACAAGATTTGAAAACTTCTTAAAACCTTAACATATCAACATATATCTCAGTGTAGCTGATACATATTTGCAAAGAGTGATTTCAAAAGTCAGGACTGGGAGGGCACACCAATGTAGAATGATTCTGAAGAGTTTCTTCATCTGAGAGAAAACATTGATGAATGCTATTATTTAAAGCCCAGGAATGTGTGTATCATAAGATTCTCAGCAGATCCAGAGGAAGAGCTAATAAAAAATTTTCCTTTTCTTCTGGTTTAAAAGGAGTGGTTGAGGATCATCCTCAAATACAGTACATGTCTGTGCCATCAGTGTGATTCCAGGCCAGTCTCGTTGGCCAGGCAGTGAGCAGGTGGAGGAAGCCTTTGATGGTTAACCTGGACCTGCTGTTCCAAACAGGAAAATATCTTGGGACATACAAATGGGAGGAAGGACTCGTCCCAGAGCAGCAGAGGTGACTGCTAGGTGGGATCTGCTGTCTGTATTCAGAGGTGTTAACAATCAAAGAAACCCCCATCTGAGGTGATATGACAGCTGTGAGTGCTTCTGACAGTGGTGATTAGCACCTTCTGTGAACCATTTGACCCTGAAAAAGGCATTCACAAAGAGCATGTGTTTCTGGGATGGGATCAAAATTAACATCCAGTCCGGGCTAGTGAGTCCATATTGTTTCTGTTATTATACTGTAGATTACTCATACCCAGGACAGTGCAGGAATCGCCTTTCTAGACCAAAGTTACACCCTGGAAAAGTAGAGATACTCTGATTTTTGCCAATATGTAGTTATTGGTACTGTCTGACCTAAGTCCCGAGAGAACTGTGCTGGTGTTATACCTTAGGAACTATGAAAATTAAAACTTAGAATCCAGTTCAGTCTTACTTGCTTGGAGCTATGGCTGGGATCTGTTCATGGCTTCCTTTTTTGCTACTCTTCTCAGGCCTGTGGCTGTTTTCTGGGTCTGTCTTAGAAATTCTGCTTTCCAAACATGCATTTAAATATTGGCTTTACTTTTTTTGGGTGGATCTTGATCCTACTAGAATCAGAGCTCTAGGATAGGATCGCTTCATCTATTATCCTGCAGGTGCTCATTAATTAACATGCTGGCTCATTCCCAGGACTACTAGAAGTGTGTTAGTGCAAATGCTTGATTCTCATTAGTTGCTGGAACTACATATATGACCTTTAAGTATCTCCTCTTTCCTTAAAAATCTTGTTTTGTTGATAAGACTCATAATTTTGCAAAGAATTGCTTGATTTCCTCCTTTTTCTTTAAGATTCTTTCCTTATGCTGCAAATACTTAATGAACACCTATTGCATGTGAAACCCAATGACCACTAGGATGTCTTATAGGTGTTTCCATATCCAGAATACATTGTGAAAGCTCTTCTTCCAAAAGAACAAGTTAATCTGGATTCCTAAAGTTGATTAATGATACTTTTATCCACTTAGTTACCTGAACACAAGCTTGAGATCCTTTTGAGATGCCTCTTTCTCCTTTGTACCCACCTTTTATTTACACCCCTGTCATCCCCACATCCAATTATTCCACAGGTCCTAAAAGTAATGCCCTCGGGTAATCTCACATTTGCACTTTCTTGTGCGAACCCTTGGCCTCTGTTTCACATTAGGTCTTCCTCACCTTTTGATTTTTTTCAACATTTCATCCTTACTGCTACCAGCATCACACCTTCTTGGTACACATTTCAGTATTAGTTCCCTTCGTGCACTGCTTCATGTTTCCATGCCATCTTCAAAATCGAGTTCCGGTTCCTCGGACCTTTGCTGTCCTTGGCACTTGCCCTGTTTTCCATCACTGTGTCCTCTGTTCTCTGTCCATATTGAAAACCCCACTGCTTCCCAGACATGCCATGCTTTTCTCTCCCTCTGTAACTAAGTGTGCCTACTTTATCATTCCTTTGCACTCTGTTCCTCTTTTCAATGAGAACATAGCCTGATGCCTAAGCGTGTGAGCTTTGGGCCAAGAAACCCTGAAATTTAATTCTACACAAGTTGCTTCTGTTCTTCAAGCTTTAAGTTTCTCATTGTGGTTATTGTGAGAAGCAGTTGAGATATTTGTTGAATAAGTTAGTGAATTATACATTCATTTAGTGGCTCTGACCTACCAGTCCCTGTTTTAAGAACTTAAGCTATATCCTAGAGGATTCTGGGAAGATGATGGAAAGGTAAAAGCTGGAGACCACTGCCTCCCTATAAATTGTTCTTAAGCCTGAAAACAGCAGTTTGGGGTGGGGGGGAGGAAGGACAGCAGAGAAATCTAGATCGAAGAGATCAGAAGCAAATATCAATTAAAGCCAAAGAAAGAAGAGCGACCTAGGGAGCCTTTTGTCCCTTCTTCCCTTTCCTCAGAGGGGGAGGGTTAGCCGACTGCCGGGACCACACACAGGCGCTCCAGAAAACAGCGCACAGCTGGCCTCTAAGACACAGGTTTACAGAGAGGAGCAGAACTGCATGCGGGACCAGGGCGGCGTGCAGAACTGGACCCAGGGAAGAGGGCCAAGGACCCGCTCAAGGAAGCCCGCCCACCACCCAAAGGACCAAGGATCTGCACTGCCAGAAGATATCTCTGGAGCTCTTGCTGGATAGACCAAGATCGTTTTTACCACAGCAAACCTGCAACCCCAAGGCCTCCAGCTCTGGGACACCCCCAACTCTAGAACTCCAACGGGGACCTGCTCCTCTCGCCATACAGAAGGGGGTGGCCCCTGCTCTGAGACCCACAAACCTCAGCATCGGTGAGTCTCGGGGTCCATTGCCACCTACAGGACACTGGACTTAACATCAAGAGAACCGGCAACCTCAAGGCCTCCAGCTCTGGGACCCCCCTACCCGCCATACTGAAGGGGGTGGGCCCTGCTGGGTCCAGCGCCACCTACAGGACAGTAGAGTCACATCAGGGGAAAGCCTGCATCTTCACAGCTCTTTTTCTCTGTGACCTATAAATTTCAAACTGTGTGTCTCAGCCCATACAGGAGTCAATGGTTCCTCTTCACCGATAGCTGGCTGTTAGTGGACTCAGTCTTGTCCTATTCTGTTTTTATCTCTGTTTGTTTTATTTAGTTCTGTTTTTGCTACTCTTGTTGCTGCCTCCTTTTTTCTTCCCTCACTTTTTGTCTCCCATTTTTTCCTTCATCTCCCCCTTTTTGCTACTCTTCGTCCACTCTGCTAGTATTCATTTCTCTATTTCACTGCACCCTTTAATCTTATTGCTAATCTCTCCCTCCCCTATCTCTCTGTCACCTAATTCTTTGGTAACCTTTTCACTTCCAAAAGGCAATGCCTGAATGGTGTAAATATATTCATGGTTAATTTTAAGTCTGGGCATATGATTATAGTTCTGGCTTATGAGGTTGGAGATGTCAGAGCAGCAACTACCAGTTTACCATTTCTTGGGTTATGTTTGATATTGCTAATGCTTAGTGCCAATCTCAAGGGACCTAAATATTGGGAAGAAAGAGACTTGCAACAAGCATCACCAGAAAACAGGGCAACTATAAAACCAAAAACAACAGCAGGGACAAACGCTCAGAAATGAGGAAACACTCAAAATCTCAGATGCAGGGATCCTCACTCCAAGGTAATAAAGGGAAGAAGGGAAATGGAGAAATCTGAAACTCAAATCAGCAGGACTCTCTGAGGAGGTAACTAAAGAAGATCTAATACAATGGAAGTCAGAACTGATTTCTGAGATGAAAACAGAGATACTGGACATAGTTAATGGCATGATTAACAAAGCTAAAGAGAAAATCAAGGATATGATAGAATCTGAGATAGCAAAAGCAATGGAACCCCTTAAACAGCTACAACTAGAAGCTCAGGCAATCAAAAAAGAAGATGAAAGTTTATGCAGTAGAATAAACTCTGCAGAAGACTGAATCTCAGATCTAGAGGACACAATCGCAGTCAATGAAGAGGAAAGACATAATTTATGGAAAATGGCAAAAGACCATGAGAAATCTGTTCAGCAGCTCACAAATGATTCAAAGAAGAATAACATAAGGTTGATTGGAGTCACTGAGGAAGCAGGAGACAATACAAAAGACATTTTTAAAAAAATCATTCACAGAAATAATAGCAGAAAAGTTCACAAAGAAAGAGAATTAGACATTCAGATTCACAAAGTGTACAGAACTCCATAGGGCAGAAATATACAAAAATCTAAACCTAGTCATATAATTATAAAAGTTCCAGATGTGAAAACAAAGAATGAAATATTGAAATCAGCTAGAGAGAAGAAAAAAATTACCTACAAAGGGAAGCCCATCAGGATCACAGCAGACTTTTCAACCCAAACACTCAGTGCAAGAAGAGCCTGGAGTGATGTGTTTCAAACCTTAAAAGACAACAGTTTCCAACCCAGACTGATTTACCCCTCAAAGTTATCTCTGAAAATTGGGGGGGAAATAAAATACTTTGATGACAAAGAAAATCTTAAAAACTTCATGCATACAAAACCAGCACTACAGAATATCCTAGAGGATATCTTGGAGAAAAAAAGGAAAATTATAAACCCGTGAGAACCAACAGAGTCATCCTATTGAGCCAAACAAGAAACTGATGGGAAAAGAACAAAATCAGAGAATAAAAGAGCCTAGAACAGGAAAACATGACAGCCCTAAGTCTATCCATATCAGTCATAACCATTAATGTCAGTGGTCTCAATGCACCAATTAAGAGACACAAACTGGCAGAATGAATCAAAAAGCAAGATCCTACAATCTGCTGCATACAGGAAACACATCTACTCAAGAGAGAAAGCCACAGACTGAAAGTAAAGGGGTGGAAAACAATTTTTCATGCAACAGGAAACTGCAAAAAAAAGGAGTAGCTATCTTATTTGCAGACAAAATAGATTTTAAACCAAAACTGATTAATAGAGACAAAGAAGGTCATTACATTCTTGTATAGGGAACTATTCAAGAAAAAGAAATAACTGCCTTAAATATTTATGCCCCAAACTCTAGTGCACCCAGCTATATAAAAGAAACATTAATGGACGTGAAAAGCCAGATAAGCAGCAATACAATAATAGTAGGGGACTTCAATACCCCACTGTCACAAATAGATCGACTGGACAGAAAATCAATAAAGAAGTGCTTGAGCTAAACCAAACTTATCAACAAATGGACTTAATAGATGCCTACAGAGTATTGCACCCCACTAAGTGAGAATTTACATTCTTCTCAGCTGGTCATGGATCATTCTTCAAAATAGACCACGTGCTAGTTCACAGAACAGGTGTAAGTAAATGCAAAGGAATTGACGTTGTCCCCTGTATACTCTCAGATCATAGTGCCTTGAAACTACAGATGAAGAGCAAAAAAAAAATCCCAAGACTTTCACAAAGACATGGACATGGAATAATACTCTACTGATTAACCAATGGGTCTCAGATGAAATTAAAAGGTTTCTACAATTGAATGATAACCTCAGTACAATGTACAGGAACTTATGGGCTATAATGAAAGCAGTTCTATGAGGGAAATTCATAGCAGTGAATGCCTATATCAGGAAAACAGAGCAAGCTCAAATTAACAATCTAATGCTGAACCTTAAGCTACTAGAAAAAGAGGAGCAAGGCAAACCAAGAGCTCACACTAGAGAGGAAATCATAAGGATCAGAGCAGAAATTAATGCAGTGAAGACTAAGAGAATGATACAGAAAATCAGCAAATCAAATAATTGGTTTTTTGAAAGGATAAATAAAATTCACAGACTCTTAGCCAACCTTCTCAAGCAAAGAAAAGAAAAGGCTCAGATCCATGCTATTAGAAATGAAAAGGTGGAAATCACCACTGACCCAGTGGAAATAAAGAGAATAATAAACACATACTTTGAAAATTTGTATTCCAATAAAATGGAAAATGTAGAAGAAATGCATAAATTCCTAGATATATATGAACCTTCAAAGTTGAATGAAGAGGATATAAAAATGTTAAATATCCCAATATCAATCTGTGAAATTGAAAATGTAATATAAAACCTACCGACAAAAAAAAAAAAAAAAAAAAAAAGCCCTGGGCCTGATGTCTTCACCACTGAATTCTACAAAACTTTTAGAGAAGAGTTAACACCACTACTCCTCAAACTCTTCAATGAAATTGAAAGGGAAGCAGCACTCCAAAATTCATTCCTGGAAGCAACCATTACCTTGATTCCAAAAGCAGAGAAAGACTCAACCAAAAAAGAGAATTACAGACCAATCTCCCTAATGAACATCGATGCAAAAATCCTCATTAAGATACTAGCAAACAGAATACAGAGAGTCATCAAGAAGGTCATACATCCTGACCAAGTTGGATTCATCCCAGGGATGCAGGGATGGTTCAGCATACGTAAATCAATAAATGTAATACCTTACATTAACAGACTCAAGGACAAAAACCATATGGTCATCTCAATAGATGCAGAAAAAGCATTTGACAAAATCCAACACCCATTTATGATCAAAACCCTGCAGAAAATTGGAATAGATGGTCTGCATCTCAAACTAATAAAAGCTAGTTAAGAGAAACCAACAGCTAGTATCACCATAAATGGTCAAAAACTGAAAGCTTTCCCACTAAGATCAGATACAAGACAAGGATGTCCACTTTCACCACTCCTGTTCAATATTGTGCTGGAAACATTAGCCGCAGCAATTAGGCAAGACAAAGGAATAAAAGGAATAAAGATAGGAAATGAAGTTAAACTGTCATTGTTTGTTGATGACATGATACCCTACCTAGAGCATCCTAAAAACTCAACCAAGAGACTGCTAGACCTAGTTGGCAAATTTAGTAGTGTAGCTGGATACAAGGTTAATGGTCAAAAATCATTAGCCTTCATATACACAAACAATAGATTCACTGATCAAGAAATTGAGGAATCAATCCCCTTCACAGTAGCATCCAAAAAAATGAAATATCTAAGAATCAGTCTAACAAAGGAGGTGAAAGACCTCTACTCTGAAAATTATGGCACTCTGAAAAAGGAGATAGAAGAAGATACCAGAAAATGGAAAGACATCCCTTGTTCCTGGGTTGGAAAAATCAATATCGTCAAAATGGCTATACTCCCACAACCATTATACAGATTCAACACAATCCCAATTGAACTCCCAAAGGCATATTTCAAGATTTAGAGAAAATAATTCAGAAATTCATCTGGAATCACAAAAGACCGAGAATAGCAAAAGCAATTTTAAGCAATAAGGACATGATGGGGGGGTATTACGATCCCCAACTTAAAACTGTACTACAAAGCCACTGTGATAAAAACTGCATGGTACTGCCAAAGCAACAGACTTGAGGACCAGTGGAGTATATTAGAAGACCCCGAAACAGCTCCAGACACACTAAGCTATCCCATCTTTGACAAAGGAGCCTAACACCCTCAGTGGAGGAAAGATAGCCTGTGTAACGACTGGTGCTGGAAAAACTGGACTTTAACCTACCAAAGTCTAAAGCTAGACCTAGCTCTTTCACCATGTATTAAAGTAAAATCAAAGTGGATTCGGGACCTAAATATTAAGACAGACACACTAAACCTGCTACAAAACAGGTTAGGTATAACTCTTGAAGACTTTGGTTTAGAGAAAGATTTCATGAACAAATCCTCCATAGCATGAGAACTGGTAGAAGAAATTGATAAATAGGATCTCATCCTATTGAGAGGTTTTTGCACAGCAAAAGAAACCACCAGCAAAGCGAAAAGGCAACCAACAATATGGGAAAGAATCTTTACCAGCTGTTTGTCAGACAAAGGGGTACTATCTAGAGTATATAAAGGGCTTTAAAAAGTCAATCTACCCAAATTTAAAGACCCAATTTAAAAATGGGCATCTGAAATGAACAAACACTTTTCAGAGGAAGAATTAAAAGCAGCTAAGAAACATGAAGAAATGCTTAGCATCACTAGTCATTTGAGAGATGTAGATGAAAACAACATTTAGATTTCATCTCACTCCACAAAGAATGGCTGCTATCTCAGAATTAGCCAGCAACAAATGCTGGTGAGGCTGCAGAGAAGAAGGAACCCTTCTCCACTGTTGGTGGGACTGTAGACTCATACAACCCCTGTGAGATCAATTTGGAAATTCCTCAAAAATTTAGGACTGGAAGTCCCATTTGACCCAGCCATCACTCTGCTAGGTATATACACAAAAGAATTAAAAGATTCATATCACAGTGACATTTCTGCACCCATGTTTATAGCAGCTCAGTTAGTGATTGCTAAATCTTGGAAACAACCCAAATGTCCATCAACTGGAGACTGGATAAAAAAAGCTGTGGTTCTTCTACAGAATGGAGTATTACTCTGCCATAAAAAATGACAAGTTTGAATCATTTAGACTTAAATGGATGTACCTTGAGGACATCCTCATAAGTGAAATAAATAGGTCACAGATGTGTAAATATCACATCTTTTCTCTGGTATGAGAAAATAAAGAAGTAAATGAGTTCTAGAATGTATGTTATATATTGTGAAATAGAAAATACTCAAAGTGATATAGGCTGGAGCGGGAAAAATAATGAGATTATAGCAAGAAAAGAAACAAAGTTTATGTATATAGGGGATGGGGGTTTTAGGGTGGGTAGGGCTATGGGAGAAAATGAGAATTAAGTCATGTCATATACTGGTACAAATTCTCATTGTTGAGTGCAATCATGATGTGTATATGTAATGTACCAATAAAGATTTCAATTTAAATAAAGAACTTTAGCTATAGCTGTGAATAAAATAGTAGGAGCATATCTCCTAAGGGAACTTATGTTCTATTGCATGGGAAAAGAATAGAAAATGCTACTACCATTATTACTCATTCAAAGGCTATCACTGTTATTACTCACCCACACTGGGTATGACATCTGAAGGAACTCTTCAGATCTACTTCGCTGTTTTCAGGGTACTGTGTTTATCTTCTGTATCACCCTATGTGATACCATAGTACTTACTTTGTAGTTATAATTGCCAGTGTTTTTTTCAGTACTGAGGATTGAACTCAGGATCACTGTGCTTGCCAGGCACGGTGCCACTGAGCCACATCCCTGCTTGCCAATTACTTTTACCTTGCTTACTTAGAGCCCTTTTTTAATTTTGTTTTTGTTTGATTTGTTTTGTTTTTTGAGGTCTTCTTGTTTTACCAGCTCTTACTACACAGTACAGCCAGCTGAGAGTGCTGCATGAATGAATGAACATTTTGGGGCATGCCTAACATATTACTTAAAAGTAATACCATCTGTCACTAATGAGGATATGCTGTGCGCCCTCAGTGTGTTAAGTGCTTTCAATGCACTCAGCCCCGCAGCAGCACTGTGGAACTATCATTATCAAACCTGCCTTAAAGATCAGGAAACTAAATGTTAGAGATGTGAAATGACGTGGCGAGGTCACATTGTCAGAGATCTGGCTGAGAGGCCAGAGCCCGCACTTAGGTCATGATGCTTGATGAGAGGGGCCATTTTTCATGGGCACTTGGAGTGGAAGAAAGTTGTCTGCACGTACTTAGGTTTAGGTATCCTCTGTGTGTGAGACAAAACCTTAATCCAGGGTTTAGCCACCCTCCCCTTCTCTATATGTTGCTAGGAGTTAAAGAAGCAGAATCCAGTTTAAACAATAATTGGCAGCATTACCGCCTCTTCCTATTCATTTGGATGCCTCCACATCTTGTATGAGCATTCAGTCTTTTAGGTGTGCTTCCCCTTCCCTAACCCCTCTGCAAATGGTGTCCATAGGACCGAGTAGAGGCTTGTAGAAATGCAAAGAGGGCCTCCTGGCCTCAGGCTGGTCCTTGGAGGTCCAGGGTCTGAGTCTGCTGAGTCATCTGGTCTGGTCCTGTCCATGAGCTTCTGTTCATGTCCTCAGCCAAACACTTCAACTTCCATGTCTCCCAGTAGACTTATCCTTAGCTCTGTAGAGCTTCCTCAAAGGTGGCTGTTTGTGTTTATTGAGGTCTCCCGTAGAAGTTCCACCTTGTAGAACCAGATGTTTAATGATATCCCCTCCCACCACCAGTACCATACACTCAACTCTCTGAAAACAGTACAGTCAACCTCCTTCCTGTGCCCTACGGGAGAGGCAGAGATTTGTCGATATGTTCCACACTGTGTTTCTTCTGTACTTCGGAGAGTCAATCTCAAGCCAACCCTCTGTCTAATCATTTCAAGCCATTGGTCAGTCTGCACTGTGATGGGGCCACTTTTACAGGAAAGGGAGGTCTGTATTCTCATGGGGCTATGTCTTGTTTGGAAACATTCTTTCTGAGCAGTTGTTTCCTAGATCTCATATGTGAAATGTGACCCCAAAAAAAGTCCCTTAGATTTTGGCTTATCTTCAGCCTTTTTAATGTCTCCTTTTTATAACATGAGCCTGGAGGTGTAGGGATGAGTGACCTTGCTTTTCCTCATCTTCATTCCCTTCTTCCTACACTCAGTGAAGGCTGGAAAGTGTGGGCTGTTCCCTCACCTCCTCCTGTCTCTTTTGCAGTTACCCTATATTGTATCACCCTCTTGCCCAAGTGGAATTTGGCCTCCCTTTTTTCCAGGGCTAAACTAAAGAATGACTTCCAGGTAACCTGATTTATGGGGAGAGGAATGAAAACACATCTGTTTAATATTTTCAAATTATTACCCCTGTTACCCCTGTATCTCAGAGGGTAATCGCTGGTCTTGAGAGTTCTCTAGGTCCCTTTATAGTAGTGTGGCTCAGAGCAGTCGTAGAGGAAGATTTACAAGGACTCCTAGACACCTCCCTCACCTGACTCATAGCCCTCCCCTTTAAGCCCATTAACCAAATTCTTGGCCATCTTTCCCTCCTTCACAAGCAGCCTAGAAACAAATTGGAGTGTCTGTTCCACAAATTAGTGTGTGTGTGTGTGTGTGTGTGTGTGTGTATGTATATATATGTGTGTGTGTATATATATATACATGGAATGATCTTGGAAAAATACAATGTTCTAAAGTACCCCAAATGGGAGAGCATACTCTGAAAATACTGGAGACTTTATTTTAGACAGTGCCTTTCACCTTCACAGTACCATCCTTGAAAGGGAACCAATCAGTAAGAACAATGACAGCAATGGGTCAAAAAATAGAAATATTAAGAGGAAGTGTGGGTTTTTGTAGCAGTAACCATCCTGCTATGTCCCCTTACCTCATTGTGCAACGAAGCCTGCTGTTTCTTAGACCTGTATCTGTGTACCTTGTAAGTCATAGATCAGAACTGGACACATATGAGAAAAAAATTCTCATATAAAGCAAGATGTGAAATCACTTGTACACAGTGAACTAACAATAGAAGAAAATATCATCATGTTAAATAAAATAATAGCCTAAGAGGAGACTATAAAATAGAATAGGGCCTCTTGTTTGAGATTATCATTACCATCTGGATTGTGAACAGTTGATTCCAATTCCAGAAGCTTGATACCAGAAATAACTTCTAACCAGGGACATATGCTTGAGAGTTGTCAAGAATGACAGAGTTTTTACTTGTTTTTAATATCTGTATCACAGAATGATGAAGTTGATACACTATACAAAGGGAAGGAGGGAGCCATAGTCCTAGTGCTTTCTGCCACATATATTTGTACTGGATCTTTTATACCCCAGTTCTTTCTTTCCCATTTCATGAAAGTTTAAAAGATCACTTCTGAAATGTGGGAAATCCTTCAAATTTTTCTTTCTGGAGGACAGTATTGGACACATTTGGTACCTGCAAAGAATGTATAATCTACAGATTTTACTGGGTGTACACGTCTGTTAACAGCCATCTTTTCACAGTGGTCATATTAGGAGTGTAGCTAAAGTATTTCTCATTTTGTTCTGTAGTTTTTGAATAAGCATCATGGTGCCATTGTCTTATTTACCATTTCCTACCTGTGTAACCTTTAGTAATGTATACCATTTAGTCTACTAATTTCTAAAATAGGATGATATTAATGACGCTTGACTCGCGGCTATCATTTTGAAAACTACTTTACAGAGGTAGAGAACAGCTTGGTTATTGCGACTACCAAACACTCTTCTATATATAAGGCCTCTCACTTTGCAATCACAAAACCTCTCATTATTAAAGGAAAGGCTGTACACTGAGAAGAAAAGACAGTCACCTTCTGTGTGTTTTGTATTATTTATTTATTTTTCCTTCTATGAGGAGGTTGCTGCCTTTAAAGTGAGGGAAGAAGTTAGAAATTTTAGCCCTTTCATCAGACACCTTTTCTAGAAACTGGTCACCCGATCCTTGTAGATCCCACCCCCAGTTGTCCAAGATCAATTTTCATGGCACTGCACTTGGTATGCAAGGAGTTAAAGGGTCTCCCACGCCCCTTCGCCTGAATCCATCTTTTGTGTACACAGCTGCAGTTGGAGCACGGGTCGGAAAGGAAATGGTTAGAGGAAGAGCCGGTTTTCAGACGAGGCTAGTCTGCGAGGGGGGCTGCAGAGTGGCCTGGGATTTTACGTGCCAGATGTAGGCCTGCCTCGGTGCCTGCTTAGAGCCGCCGGCAGCGTGGTCACGCCAAGGCCCTGTGTGAATTGAGGCGAGGCAATGAGTTAGCGGGTTGCTATGGTGACGGGCTGGCCACGTGACCCGGGTGCTGCCGGCGCTCTGACGTCAGCAGCCGGGAGGGCGGGACGCGAGAGGGCGGGGCGGGGCGGGGCGGGAGCCGAGTGAGGAGAAGGCGGCGGGCGGGCGAGGCTGTGAGCAGGCGGCAGACGCGGTCCCTGTGAGCAGGCGAGAGAGAGCGCGAGCGAGCGGGAAGACGCAGCCACCTTCCTCACCAGCCAGCCCACAGCGGTTTCTTCCCTTCCACGGGAGTGCGCCAATGCCTGGGCCGACCCAAACCCTGTCCCCAAATGGCGAGAACAACAACGACATCATCCAGGATAACGGGACCATCATTCCTTTCCGGAAGCACACAGTGCGCGGGGAGCGTTCCTACAGGTAATGGGGCTGGCGCGGGCGCCTCTGGACGGCGGGCCGCGCGGAAGTCCGGCCCGTTATATAATGGAGACACTGCCCGCCACCCAGCTGCAGACGTGCGTTTTTGGAGGCTGCGTGGTGATTTGGTATCTGTTTCCATGTGTCACGTTGGGATGCATGGAAGCTTCAGGACTGCAGATGGAAAGCGTTTTGTGAATAGGTCTGCTGCCTGCAAAAGGACTCCCTCCATCTCTTTCCTTCCACATTGACCAAAATGCATGCTGTTTTTTCCCCCTTGCCAGAGAGACAGGCTGCAGCACTTCCTTTCCTCCTTCCCCTTTTCGTTTTTAAAGGGGCCATCAGGTAGCTATGACCAAAGGCAGAGAAAAAAAAATGAGAGAATGGCAAGGGAAACGTTTGCGCTTAACCTGGAGAGCGTGCAGGAAAGATGGAATCCTCTAGATTAAGCTGCAGTCTGTGATGTTAAGCCGCCAGATTGATGGAGCTTTGTAAGAATTCCGCTTGCTGATTGGTGCAAGGATTGACAGCAAAGGTCACGGTGTCAGACGTAAACCAAAATTTTCTCCTTTGAACCCTGGGTTTTTTAGAAAGAGATAGACTGTAATGGACCTGGGTGTTGTTATGCATTTTCTTAGGAGTTTATTGCCTCCGCATGGGTGTGGGAGCCTTTCCTTCTCATTTACAGGAGAAAGGTAATTCCTGGTATTTTGCTGAGGTCTGATTCGAGGATGGGAATGATCTTGGTCACTGTATTGTGAGCCTTTTGATTAATGAGTTGGCCTGTGTGGTTGGCATCATTTTTACATTAACATATCTGGCAATATGTTCCCGTAGATAAGCTCATTAAAATTGTTTGCATTGTTTGATAAGGATAACAGTGTAATGGAGAATGCGGCTAGCATCTTGGGCAGCTCAAGGCCACACTTAGACTGATAGCTTCGGTCCCATTTCCTCTGAAGTTCTTTTGTACTAGGGTAGTTATTTTTATTTCTTTCTGAATGGTTCTTTTCTATGGGTACATTTTAGATATGCATCATGATAACATTCATCACAGGGAATTTTTGTACATGATATATTTTGCATCTTTTTTTCCCCTTTTCCCACCCCTCCCTTCAACCTTTCTTCTCCTTATTTACAAAAGCTTTGTTTCCATTTTTGTCTTTCTGTTCTTTCCCTACCCCAAGGATGGGGTAGTTATTTTTAAAATGTTACCTCGATAACCACCAACAATGCTTTTGCTTTGAAGCGAAGCATGCATACCACTAAAGCTGCAGCGCATCCTCTCAGCTAGTAAGCAACAGGAAATAACGCGTTTTGAAAGCCTTCATCTAAACATTCAGATGGTATTATGGGCAGGCTTTTTGTGCCTGTAAAGGTTGTATATCATAAAGTAGAACCAAAAATACTCTGCTTCCTTTCTCCCTGACCAAAGGCACACAGTTTGGTGACTCAAAAAAAATTATAAGCAATGTCTGCCCTGTCATCCCTGGCAGTTACATAAATACTTGGAGTTAATTTTGGCTGTGCCCATGAGGTCAACAAAATCTCATGCGCTATGGTTCCAACAAATGTGTTGACACGGCCTCCTTAGAGATTTCAAGCGCTTGTTATTCTCTTAATGTAAATCAAAATTGACCTATAACCTTTGAGATTCTTCATTAGAAGACCTATGATTAGAAAGTTGGGCCCCTTCTCTCATTACTTTTCTACCTGTGTCCTCCACGAACATCCCAAAGCTTAAAAACAATTTAAGAAGGAAAATATTGATTTGCTTTTAAACTTCACTTATTTGAAACATTCTCAGAGGTAATACACGTGAAGCCCTCGTTTCCTAAGGGATTTGTCCTGTACAAGTACCAGTCGCATTTCCACTGGAGTTCAGATTTTACCACATAAGCCAAAGGAAGTTACCCATTTGGGTTTCATTACTCATTTGAACCCACTTGAAATGGCAGTGGAAAATAATTTCACAGAAAGGTTAACTGTTACCTCCTCATGATTAATTATTGTTTTAAAATAAAATTTTATTTGATTAATTTTATTAAATTACTATTTTTGTTTTCTGAATTTTTTCCAGTTTGCTTTCTGAGTCCCTGTAATGCTGAGATTATATAAAAAGCAAAACAATTTTTAAGTCACTAAGAGCATGATTGTGTTTATATTTTGTATATAGGACAGTGGTTTTTCTAGTGAGACATTTCCTAAAAAAAGTGAAGACAGAGGCCTCCAAAATTGTATTTGTCCTGCATTGAACAGAAGATGTACTTGGAAACAGACACAATGGACATTTTCCTTGATGTACTTCTTTTTCAAAGTGGATGATCAGTGTAATGTGACTGCTCCTTTTTTTTTCCTGGAAAGACATAGGGAAAGGAAAAATGTGACACGTATTTCTATCCGGAAACATTCCATCATTATTTTGGCATCCCAAGTCTGGCATAATATAGCCATTTAATTGTTACAGAAACTAGGAAGGCACTTGGAAAGCTCAGTAGAGATTTAACCAAGTAAAAGTTTGACTTTGGCTATAGGCTTGTGATAGCTTTCAACAGTGAGACGTGCTTGGAAGTTCTCCGTGGAGTCTCATGGGGTCCTGGGTGAGTTTAGGACTTGGCAAGGCTGGACACAACTCTGCTGTAATAGAAACCCAGTGAACCCTTTATCTGAGGCTTTATTTTCTACCTTTGCTTGTTATGTATAAAAGACATCTAGTCCTATTATAGAGATATTGTGACCTTAACTTTAAACATTTAAAACAAATGGTTTCTTGGCTGGGCATATAGTTCAAGAGGTAGAGTACCACCTTGCACATGTAAGGCCCTGAGATATGTCTCTAATGCTTCAAAAAATAAAAATCAAAACCACATAAAGCATATGCTTTAGAGAACAATATAAATATGAGAATGCAGTTGTTACTGGACAGGTAACTCTTCTGGAGCTCTTTGCCATGCCTCCAGTACAGGTATGAGGAAGAGCAGACACAGAGAAAATAGGGCTTTGTAGCACATCTAAGGCGCAAGCAGTGACTCTTCTGTTTTATAGCGTTTCTACCAGATTGTTCACAATAAACAGCATCTGTCACTCCTGACCCAGATATAGTGACCCAGGTATCTGTTAGTATAAACAGAGCCCATTTTTACAACCTGGACTAGTGTAGGTGGTAACTCATTACTGAAGATAGTGTGCACTCTGATTAGAAAAGCAAGCTTCCTGAAGATTAATAATTTCAGTTAAAAAGACCCATTGCAGAAGTGGCTCAGGAAAGGCATATCCACACATCTCCGTGGCTCCTGTTCAGTGTTACGTGATAACCTCCTCAGCTTCAGCTTCCTGGCTGTATTTAGGAGCACTGGAAATCCATAGATTGTAAGAACTATTTTAAAAAATAACACGGTGGGCTGGGGATTTAGCTTAGTGATTTGGACTCCTGCCTTGCAAGTGCGAGGTCCCTAATTTGATCCCTGGTAACCACATACAACAATGCTAGGTGTGGAGACTCACACCCACCAGCAATCAGTACCATATACCATAATGCTTGGTGTGTTGTCTCACGCCTGTAATCCCAGCATTTGAGAGGCAGAAGCAGGAAGACTGCTGTGAGTTTAAGGCTCACCTGAGCTACATAGTGAGCTCAGGACCAGCCTGAACTACAAAGCGAGACCCTGTCTCAAATAACATAACATAACATAGCATAACATAACATAACATAACATAATAACACAACATGATAAAGAGCCATTTGAGGTGCCACTGTTGAGTTCGCACAGGGCCAAACTGTGCTCTTGGATCTCCCTGCGAAGAACACTCCCTCAGCTCTATTCAGTGCAGCTACAGATAGAAAATGAGATTTATGAACTGGTCCCATGCCCTCTGCATCTTTGTTCACACACCCCAGGTTTTGGAGAGTGAATGTATGAGGCTAGAGAACTATCTCAAAATGGGTGGCTACTGATACACAGGGCTACTGCCACAGCATGTGTTTCCGATACTTAAAAAAATTACGTGGCCCCAGGAAATTAACCATTTTTAAAAAACAGTAAAAATAAAACACAAGTGTAAAGTATTGGCCTAAAACACCTAGCTTTACTAATTTTTAAAAAATGAACTGTTTTAAGGAAAACAGAGAAGTGTGTAGTACGGGGAGTTATGAACATGAGTTCCATTCAGTAATCACTCTAGCAACATGGCACGCTTTCCCAAGGTGTAGATTTCAAATGACATTACCCAGAACAGCAGCTATAGATAGGATATAGCTTCATGTGTCTCCATTATGCACATATTAGTACCATCTGGGTTTACACTGTTAGTGGAGGTTTGAAAAAATAGATTTGGCCCTTAATATTTTTCTTAGTGTCCATGAAAGACAGAAGATTGTGTGATGGTTTGTTAGGTACCCAACCTGGCAACCCCTTTTTAGAGTCCTTTATTATCTGCCAATGGAGAGATCATCTAGTTGCCCTTCCCAAGCCCTGTCCTGGTTGTGATGTCTGTGACAGTACATGATTTAGCAGAGAAGTAATATGACAACGTCCTCAGGAATCTAGAAAGTTGATTTTCTTTTGTGTAGCATCTTTTTTCATGTTTATAGGAACCTTTTGAAGCTGCTGTGAATAATCCCTTAGATCAGTGCAGGGGGAAATGTTGAGACTAACATAAATATTCCATTTCAGTTGGAGATTTAATTAATTGAGTAAATATTTAGGAGTCTAATCTGGTCAACATCTTTGCTAGGTGCCCCTTCAAAGACCTTGAGTTCTACCAAAGTCAGAGTTATGTAAAGCTTATTTTAGGAAAGATTTATGTATTTTGCTTAGAAGGATAGCAAAAGTGGTTTGCATTTCCTCAGCCCGTAGTACCTTAGAGTAAGAAAATACATCATTAAGGTCAGTATGCTGCAGAATGCTGAAAGAGACTAAAAAGTCTTACATCTCAGTGAAAAGATACAGGCTTTAGAATCACACAAAATTTCACTAGCCTGGCTTGATCCATAATGGGCAGTGGTGGAAAATGAGATAGCAACATTGCAAGGCAGGCAAGATCTTGGAAGAAGGAAACTACTTGGGGCTTATTATCTGACCAACAGTGTGCTTGAGAACATGCTGGATCCATCTCCAGCTTCAGAATGTGAGTTGAAAGAAAAATGGGGTCCACAAGTGCTCTACCCTGTGTGCTCCAAAACTAGTGGAGATGTGTAGTGCTGTGAGAAAACTCAGCACCCTTATCCTGAGAGGATCAGGGCAAAGTAGACAGGTGTTCTTTCTGCAGAAACAATGAATATGGCTTCGTCTCATGGTAGGGCTGGAACCTCAGTCAACAGTGTCTTTCATATCTGAACCCCCACTTCCTAGATGGCACCTCGAAGTGAAGGTGATTGGTGTGGAGCGCTGTTTGGATCCTCCCCAGCTGAGAAGTACTGTGTCTGGAACTTCACTGTGAAGGGTCCTCCCTTGTGGTTTACTGCCATTAGACTCCAACAGGGCTGGCCTCAGTGCTCAAAACACTCACACTTCAAAGATGTCACCTTGCTGGTGACCAGTGGGCTGAGAGTCTACGCTGGCTCATAAAAATTTCTTGTTACATTTTGTCAATTTCATGTTTAAGGACAAGTTAATTTGCATCTATCCTATCAAAAGTACTTTTTTCCATAATGAAATATGTTAAAATAATATCATTCTTCCTGACCTCGCGCTCTCAGCTTCCCCGCCTTTGGAATACTACATTGATTATGTCATGCTCAGCCAGTATCTTAAAACAGCTCTTTTTTTTGGAACACTCCACACATACCCTGTTGATATCCCCTGAATTTTGTTTCTCAGCATATTTTAAAATTCTGATTCTCATTGTTTAGCTCAGTGTTTCTGGCCTGCATTGATAGAATTCATCCAAAATGAAGACCTACAGTTCACATAGGAACAGAAGTTATACAACCTTTCCCCTGATGAATCAAAGAAACTTCTCCTGAATATGTTTCTGTTAAATGCATCTCTAAAATGATCACTTATTGAAATAAAATTAGATTATCGGGGAGGTAAAATTTAAATTTTATGGACCACTTAACCATAATTTCTTAATTACTGAAAAGAAATGTACATTTTTAATATCAGATTTCTCCAGGCTTACTAGGATTTTACTCAGTTGAGCAGGGACACGTTCACTTAAAGTGTTGTTTTATTTCTTTCTAAAGGAACAGAAGTTGGTAACAGAACTACAGGATGATCAAGCTGATGTTGTCCTTTAATGCTGAGCTAGTTAAAACATGGCTAGAGTCAATGTTCCCTTTGTTTTTAGGGTCCATTTAATTCCAGCAGGTAAATGACTGTTTAAAAGAATCTAATTTGGGTCGTGATTTGGGGACAGAAAGGACAAGGGGAAAAAAAGAAGAGTGTGTTATGTATGTCAGTGTGCACAGTGTATGTACTGGTGGAGGTGTATAAACTTTTGATGATTCCTAACATGTAGCTTTGATACCAGCACTATATTTCCTAAAGATAGTATATCTAATCTACAAAATCTACAAGATAGACTTTGTGCAGATATTTTAATCATACACAGAATCAATCATGAAGCTTATAGCCAGTGTTTGTTATTTCATAAACTGACTGTGTTCTTCATGGGAAATAACTAGATTTTCTGCAATCCTGTTTCTTTTTTCCTAGAAGTAGTATTTGTTTTCTTTGTTTAAAGACATTAATTCCTTGTTCTTTATTTAGTGTCATCTACCCTGGCAAAACCCTAGGAGGTAATTTGTCAGAAATGCCAGAGGCATTGACATCTATGGGAAGCTTCCTTCTGTTCACGATTATACTTTGATTATAAACAATGGTGTCCTTCACTTAAGGGCCTGCTATGGCCCCCTGTAGGGTTTTCAGTTGGTGCCCCATTGATCTAGAGGAAGACCAGTTACAAAAGTGATGTTTTCTCTCCTCCTGCCCATCATCTGCTGCCTTTTCGGAATGACCAAATGTGTTTTGAGCTTGCTAACAATGATTTTTTAAAATTCTATGTTGACCGTTATATGATTATTATTAAAGTTGGAGCTAAAAGTTTTGTTCATTGGATTTATTTAGTTTCTTCCGTGTGCCAGTCTCCATGATGGGCTCTTGGAACACAAAGATAAATAGAGCATGGCTCTCTGTGAAAGAGCTTCTAGAAGCTTCAGTGGTAGCAGAAGGAAGCATAACAGGAAGGTCCAAGGTGGAGAGATACCCACCCCTGGCCCCAGAGAGTACCTAGAGTGTCTGTTTTTTCTTTCTTTCTATTGTTTTTTTTCTTTTTTTCCCAAACTGGGGATAGAACTCAGGAACTTGTGTTTTCCAGGCAGATGCCAGAACCACTGAGCAAAATCTCCTTCCTTTTTTTTTTTAGATGTATGCCTGTTGCTGGTATGGAAGTCTTGAGTTGGTTCAGCTTTCTTAATGAAAGTAATTTTGCTGTTACCACTCTTATACTTGCTAAGGGCAAAATTATCCTTACTGTAATTTTCAGAAGCTTTCAGGTATGAAATACGTGGGTAAAAATTGTGTACATACCCTACTGTGACCTTTATATATGTATGATTAATGTAACCTTGAGGTACAGACTTGTGCATTGTTGAGTGACTGTGACAGGAAGGTTTCTTCTTCCTTAAAAACATCACTGGAGAAAACAAAGTCTTACATGTCTCTTTTATTGGTACATCTTTGTCATATGTTATGACTGCATTCATCCTGGGGGATTGGTACATGTACATGGACATTTCTCAGTTCCTTTTCTTCAACTTCCTTTTCTCCCCTTCCACACACCTGGTCCACTTCTGGTTAATATTTTAGGATACCTCAATTTTTGTGATATATGTTTATATATTGGCCATAAGCTTAGAAATAGAGCATTACTGTTTATTAACTATAAACAGGAAATTTGAAGAATATATTCATATTCACTTGATACACATGAGAAAATGAACAGTAAGAAACTAAAAAGAGTAGATTAACTGGGTAGATGAGTCATTACATACCTGTTTGTTTTTTTAAAAGAAAAAGAAACTATATGAATGCATCACCTAAGTAGTGATGTGTCATTTAGTACTCTAACAACCAGGATTTTTAAAATTAAGTGAATTTTAATTTAATTTCATGTGTTGAAGTATGTTAGAAAATATCGCATAGTATTCATGGACTTCCTTAAGTCATACAGGGGCTACTGACCGTTTGGCTAGTGCAAGCACCATTCTTTGTTAAATCACCACAAGTCACAGATGAGCTGTGCTGTCTCAGCATCTGCCTCGCCTAGCCCTTTGAGGTTTCACACATAGCAACTCGCCATCCACATTTTGTTTCATTTTCTCCAGCGCACACCAGAGCCGCCTGTGTTGTTTTGGTGATGTGTCTGGCCTGCTTAGTATGCTCCTTGAATTCTGTGCTGACTGAGGATTATTTTGCAGTATCATCTTTGCACTTTTGTTTTCTTCCTGTTTATTGAGCCCCTGCTGTTTGTCAGGTGGAGTGTGCGGGCCAGAACAGTGAGAGGACAGGTAATTGCCTTTTTTAAGCCTTGCTGCTGCCATCTGTCCTCCCTGAGCTCCCCCCATCCAGGGCCTTGAGAGCAGTTAAGGAGCATATCTGCTCTTCATGTAACCCGGGATCCTGCCGTGATAGTCAGGAAGCGGGCGTGAGCATTCCCCATGCTCCCTGCACGGCCTCCTAACCCTGCAGTCTGGGTGGGGTTGGAGCCCCTGGTGACTGGGCTTTGTAGCCGGTATCCTCAGGAGCAGCCCTGAAATCTTTAAAGATTTCGTGTCATGACTAAGGAAGCAGAAAATAGTCAGCGATCAGATTGTGGGGTGGGAAGCAGGCACGTGCAGCACTGAGAAAAGTGAGGGCTCCCCAGGGTGAGTGCCCCAGGCCTCCCCTCCTGCCTGTCTGGCTCTCTGTCATTTTGTCTTTCCTCAGGAAAGCCTGCTTCTTAAATTCAAAGTCCCGGAGAGGAAGAAAAGGAAGTGTGCTCTAGGAACCGAGGCAGGGGTTTGGCAACAAGAGGGAGAGGGGCCAGCAAGACTGTTCCTGGGTCTGGAAAGCACAACCACTTGAGAGACTGACGCCATGTTTGGGAAACCAATTTTCCTGTCCTTGTAATTTCTGACAGGGAGATAACATTGTCACAGCACTGACTTGTTGATGACCTCAGGAGTAGCAGGAAACTTCAACCTGAGGACAAGTGCTGCTGCTCCCCCTCTGATCTAGGCTGAAAGGGTAGCCCCGACCACCTTGCTTCCTTCTTCTGACCCTCACGAGGGACCAGTTGGGGGCTCAGCACACCTAGACTGGGAGCTGCTTGGAAACATAGAAAGGGGTCCTGAGCAAAGCTTGACTTGGGAGTGAGATTTACTTTCCATCCCAGCACCTCTTTAACTGTGCAGTCTAGGGCAAATTTGTTAGCCTGTCTGAACCTCATTTTCCTACTGTACAAATGGACATCATAACAGCACCGACTTCATGGAGTTCCTGTGTGGATTAAATGAGATACAGAGCATTAAAGGACACTAAGCAGTGCCTGGTACAGAGTAAATTCCTTGCAGGAATGTTAGCGAGTATTATTGTTTGTTATTTAAATCTGCTCTCTCATTGTGTCTTTGTAATGAGCTGTGGCTTCCTCCCATGCCCCAGGAACCAGGTACACTAACCTAATATAGCGGAAGTTTATTAAAAGGCCAATTGAGTCTGGAAAAAATTCAAACCAGCCACACTATACATAGTCTCCTCCTCATCAACTTAATTAAGAATTGATCCACGTATAGTAAACTGCTTCCATTTAAAGTATATGACTCAGTAAGTTTCGATGGCATGTGTGTTGCCCCAGGATCCACTTCTGTTTTCTGTCACTACAGATTAGATTTCGTTTTATATGAATGGAATCATATTGAATGGACTGCACCTGTTAGTGCCTGTCTGTTTTGACTCAGCAAAATGGTTTTGAGATCCATCCATACTGGGTATGCCTGCAGTTCATTACTCTTTATTGCTGTGTAGTACTCCAACATCTGGTAATACCATATTTGTTTTTCCTTTCACTAGATGATGAACATTTGAATTATTTCTCCTTTTAGCAGTTATTAATAAAGCTTCTGTGAATATTCATGTGCAAATCATGTGTGCCTAGGAGTGGAGTGTTTTGGTCATATGTCTGGTGTTTGTTTAACTGAAAAATAACTGCAAGCAACTGTCCATAGTGGTTATTCCATTTTACACTACTATTAGCAGAGAACAGGAGCTCTCTCTCACATATTGGCAGTGCTTGGTATGGTCAGACTTTGGCCATCCTTATTCAGGGGTATCTCACTGAGATTTTAATTGATGTTTTCCTGGTGGCTGATGATGTTGGATCATGCTTTCTTTGATGAGGTGTCCAAATCTTCTGCCTATTTTGAAAAGTTAAATTCTTACAGTTATGAGAGGAAAAATATGTATTGGAAAAATATATTCTGAACATTGTAATATACTTTTTTTTTTTTTTTGAGACAGGATCTTGCTTGTAGTTCAGGCTAGTCCTGAACTCAGCCTGGAATTCAGTAATCCTCCTGCCTCTGCCTCCCAAATTCTGGGATTACAGATGTGAGCCACCACGCCCAGCACTGTGGTATTTTGATGCAGATTGCTGATGCACGCCCAGTATTCTTGTATGTGGTTACCACATCTAACCGGGCCCTTGCACTTGCAAGATAGGCACCAGAACCACTGAGCTAAATCCTCAGCACTGTAATATACTTTTGAATTAAAGTTTGATGTGTCTGGGTGTTGTATCCTTAACCTGAATAGAAACCACTCAAAAAGGGTA
Organism: Petromus typicus; assembly: GCA_004026965.1. Classification (NCBI taxonomy): domain Eukaryota; kingdom Metazoa; phylum Chordata; class Mammalia; order Rodentia; family Petromuridae; genus Petromus; species Petromus typicus. The sequence goes on from PVIR01000376.1 coordinate 101,331, forward strand.
GTCACAGGCCTGGGATTTAGCTCAGTGGTTCTGGCACCTGTCTTGCAAGGGAAAGGGCCAGGTTTGATTCCTAATAACCACATACAACAATGCCGAGTGTGGAGACTCACACCCACCAACAAGCAGTACCACATACCACAGTGCTGGGCATGGTGGCTCATGCTTGTAATCCCAGCACTCTCAGGAGGCAGAGGCAGGAGGATTGCTGTAGTGAGCTTAGGGCCAGCCTGAACTACAAACAAGACTCTATCTCAAAAAAAAAAAAAAAAAAAAAAAAGGTAGTCACTCCTGTCTTTGTCTTCAGTGCCTGTGATAGCAGTTATGCTCATAGTCTGCTGCCTAGGATGAAAATTCCCTTGTCAAAAGTGCTGAGACCAGGATTGTTTCAGACAGGTTTTTTTCTGATTTTAGATTATTTCCATAGGCTGCAATGATAGAAAGGTATGTGTAATCCAAAAAATTTTGAGCGTCATGTCAACACTAAAAGTATTTTGAATTTTGGAGTTGTATTTCAGATTTTGGATATTTGAAAGAGGAAAGCTCAACCTGTACATATTAATATTAAAATTAAATACAAAATAAGTATCCCAAGAAATACATGAGCTCCAAAAAATACTAAATCCACTGTAAATGTTTCATATGAGAGTGTTAAATTTACGCTAGAATTTCTTAAAGTCTTGACCAAAAAAAGTGCTTTTTGAAACTCTATGAAGAATACTATAATTATACAGGTATCCTTTGTATTGAGTATCAGCTTAATGCTAGATCCAATGCTCTTTGTTGACTTTAAGAGAATGATAGGGGCAGGATTATTTTTTAATTTTTAAATGCAACAAGGAACCATTGTATTTTAAAATATTATCCAGAATAAAGGTTGGATGGCTCTCTCCTGTTTAAAAAATCCTGAGGCTAACACCCTACCAACTCTGCCTTACTTTATTCCCTGGCTACTGATTTGTCCCTTTGTTGTTGCTAGTTCAGCTCCCGATTTCTTTAAAACCCTAAGGAGATATTGCCTCAAGCTGAATTTAGAGACCAAGCAGGAGCTTCGCAGTTTACCTGAAAGGCAAAATCTACCAAGGACTTTGGTATCTGTATTATCTGTGAAGGTGGAGATACTTGGCTTTCAGACTGTTGGGGAATCTTTCCAGATAAAACCTAGTTTCATATATATATATTTATATATATATATTTATAATTATATATATATAATATATATATTATATATTATATGTATATTTAAGAATATATATATATCCTTATATTTATTTATATATATTCCAAAATCTAAAAATATATTTCCCAAGAGCCCTAGACTTATTAGTAAATTTTGTAAATGTAACTTTCTTTTTCAGTTACCTGATTGCCAAAGCCTTTAGGCCGTATTTCAAGGGAATTACTGTCTTCCACGAAGGCAGCAGTGTTTGGCTCTCTAGGCAGTGAGCGAAGACTTTTTCTGTGTTCTGGTGGGACTGAGCAGGCCACAGCTGCCCAACGACTAGCGGAGAGCTGACTGTTGTTTTACTTTATTTTAGGATGTTCTATGAAAGGAAGCCAAATACTATACATCCTGTGATTCCCTTAGTTTACTATAGCCAAGCATGGGTGTGTGTGTGTGTGTGTGTGTGTGTGTGTGTGTGTAATAAGATGATCGCCAGCTTCCTTTTGTATTCACTAGAGAATGCACACTGTTGATATCCATTTGGTTTTTAGACTGCAGCAAACAATGAAACTCTCAGATAATCACCTGAAGACTCACAGTTGGGGGGAAAAATATCCCCTGACTTTTTATTTACTGTGGATGTTGTGGTCACTTATCATTTAAATGGCCATCAGTTCTGTTGCATTTAAATAATAATTATCCAAAAAGAGGGAAATGATCAAAGTATACAGTCATGGGATTAAACATCAGAATTCTAGAGTCAGAGATATTGTGGAACACATACGTAGTTAAATATGATGTAAGAATTCCATGTAAAGAAGATGAAAATTGTTCACGTATTAACCAGAATAAGCTGATTATTTTGGAAGTGTACTATGGATTGTCGTAGGTTCTTTGGGCATTTATAACCAATGACCGCAGATGGGGAGGCTTCAGACTCGTTATACTAGTGGAGTCTGGAAGTAAAAATCAAGGTGTTGGCAGTACCACACGCCCCTTGAAAAAGCCTTCCCATCTCTTACTGATCTGGTGACCCCACGTATTCCTTGGCTTGTGCTTCATCATTTCACTCTGTACACTTTATTATTCCAAAGCCTTCTTCATCCATATTTATTTTGGGCCTTCTTTTAAGGACAGAGTCACTGGATTTCAGACCCACTCTGATCCAGTAGGACCAACTACGTCTCCAAACATCCTGTTCCCACATAAGGTCGCATTTTGAGGCTACGGTTGACATGAGTGGGGTGCACACTTCAACTCTGTGTAGGTATATGTATGTATATTTTCATGTATATACATGAACTCTTTTAAAGTGTATATGAGAAAAGTACCACATACAAAAGAAGTTTAGAAACATAGGAATATGTTATAACCAGGCGATAGAATAATGAATATTTTTATGTAATTTTCTGAAAATATACTGGTAGTATTATGGCTTATGTCTAGAGGTACCCCCAAAGCCTTATGCAGTCATAGGTAGGGCTTTTTAGAGGTGCCTGAATCTAGAGTGTGATGCTGGGATAGGGTGCGTGATTACGACTTCTGTCCACTGATTGTCCTGGTACCACCCTAATCCCAATGCTCTAGATAGAGTATAAAAGAGGCAGAAAGAAGCTGCTGTGGTCTCTTGCTTGCCTTGCTATCTTCTGCCTGCCATGAACTGTTTCTCCTCTGTGATGCTCCTCTGCCATGCCACCCTGCGTTGGAGCCAGCTACTTGTGGACTTAGAGCTGTATGAACAGTAATCTTAAATAAACCTTTTTCTTTCACTTTGAATGTCAGGTATTTTGTCTCAGCAATGAGAAAATAACTAAAACAGGTTTTTAATATAAAAATTTGTTTTAAAATTTTATAGTAACTCACTCTGTGACTATGTAGCCTAAGTTGGCATCAAATTAGTGGTGATCCTCCTGCCTCTGCCTCCTGAAGGACATGTTTTTGACATCATGTCATTTGTTTTTTAGTGTTTGGGATTTTTTGGTCTGTTTTGGTTTTTTGAGATGGTCTCATTATGTACTCTAGGCTTTGAACTCACTATGTATCCCAGACTGGCCTCAAACTCATGATGATCCTTCTGCCTCAGCTTCCCAAGTGCTGGGATTATAGGCCTGCACTACCACACCTGGCTTGATGTATTTTTAAAAATAGTTGATTTTTTACCAAGATCCTACCTGTGTCTGTTGTTTTATTGCCTTTCAAAATATGAGATATTTTAAATAATCATTTATAACATATACACACATATAAATATGTATAAATGATGACTCAGTTGATGTTTTTATAATATTAGATGTTTATTGTGTTTAATATTAATTATAACAAAAGCTGAGGCTGAAATAATTATAGAGTAAAATTGCTTTTGAGACACTGAATCAACCAACATAGTATCAGGTCTTTGGTTTAAGTTTGGAAAACCAAAAACAAAAATTATGACTATTACTCAATTGGTGAATTCAAACTTAATTTTTTAAACATCTTTTAAAGACTTTAAGATTAATCCTAGGACCCTAGAAACTAGACATGGCGACAAGATGGAGGCACGTTCCCAAATCTATGAATTTTGTCTGCTCATGTCGGTGCTGAGTAAATCAGTAACTTATAACATGCACATATACTCTAGAACTGTCCTCCTCCACCCACTCTGCTTCTTCTTTAGATGTTTTTGTCTGTATTGACATCTCCACATGTGTAGTAAAATAGTTTACAGCATCTTCCCATAACTAATTTCCTTCTACTTAATTGTCTCTGCCTGTTAATCAATTGTTCTGTCTTTAGGAATCCCAGTCTTAATGAAACACACTGGGTCCAGTAGAGATCACTATCTCCCATAAATTACATACTACCATGTATCATATCCTGTCCTATGCTCCTGTAAGTCCTTACGTCTGAGAACTGCAGAGTTTGAAGAAAGACTGTAAGCTGTAATGCCTCACTTCTCTTCTCTACACCGTGGTTTTACTATGTGCTGGCCCCTCAGTTATTTCTGTTTCTGATCACTTTCAGCGTGGCATAATTCTTATCCACTTTTTATCCTGGTGATCAGTGTCTTAAGTTACTTTCCCCTGGTACAATACCTAATACCTGCAATTTACAGCAGGAGAGGATTATTTTGGGCTCATGGTTTCTGTCCATAATTGACTGGCTCCAGGCTGAAACTTCAGGGCCCAAGGGCACAGAGGAAGAAAGCCACTCTTGTTGAGGCAGGCTGGATACTGGGAAGGCAGGAGCCTGGGACAGGAATGCACCCTCCAGGTCATGCCCCCAGTGACCCACCTTCAACTGGACTGCACCTTCTAGCTAGCACAGCTAGCTGCTAGGCTGAACCACACACAGGAATTTGGGGGAGGCCTTAAATTCCTGCACTTCCTCTGAGAATTGTGATGCTAATACAAAGTTTAGCATTATCGTTACCTTGTAAGAAATCCATAGAGAGGGAAGAATACTGCAAGTCTGAATGAGAGAGAGAGAGACTTGATGTGTGTCAGGGGCTTCTGTTGGAAACATCTGTGAATCTCTTTATTTTCTTTATTCCAGCAGATTAATGATAAATTAGTGTATTGATTAAACAAAGAACAAAACTCAAATTGGCCGGACAGTATCTGGTTGCCTAAGCAAAAGTATGAGTGCTAGGCGTGGTGACTCTGACCTGTAATCCCATCACTCAGAAGCAGAGGCAACATGACTGCCATGAGTTCAAGGCTAGCCTGGGCTACATAGTCAGTTTAGGGCCAGCCTGAACTATAAACTGAGACCCTGTCTCAAAAAAAGAAAGAAAAAAAAAGAGTGTAAGAAAACTAGTAATAGGGAAAGAAGAATGAACTCTGATCCAGGAAGTAGAAAGGTAGGACATTATGCAGAAAAATCTCCCTGAAATGATAGAATTATTTCACCTAGGAAAGGGTGAGGCCCTGGAAAACTGGCAATAAAATCATGCCCCTAGTTTTGATAGCATTTCTCACTGCTACACCATTTGGCTGAGTATTAATAATCTTAATTGAGCTATGGCAACAATCAGAATTTACATTTACTAGTCCTCAAAATGTACGTGAGAGCTCCCACACTGTGTGTGATTTACAGGGTGTGTCCTAGGGTTGGAGAGTGGGCGTGATGTAGAAACTGATCAGGACCTGTCCAACTAAATGTAAGGTTGAAACGTTTAATGTTAGGCCATTTCCCAGCTTGAAATTTTCTATTCTGATTGTGCATGGAGTCTGCTTCAGAAAGACCGAAGAGTGCAGATAGGCACGAGTAGGGTGGAGGGGATGGAAGTCAAATTTACCCAGCTGTTTTTTATCGCTGACCTGCACTTGCCTCCTGTCAATAGGATTTATTTTATTGATACTTCATTTCCATTTAAAATTTATTTTACCGTCAGTTAAAATACAGACCTTTGGGTAGGCACCAGTCTCTTAAGAGTGAAATATTCAGAGATTTTTTTAAACATTGATTTTTCCAAATGTACAGTCATGATACAGACCTAACGTATTTTGTTAGCTTTGAAAGAGTTATAAGCAGTAGTGTCTCTGTCCAATTTGACTAACCTGCCACAAAAGGCAAGTTGAGAGACCTGGGCCCAAAGTGTGCAGTAACTAGAAATGTGAAATGTGAAAAGATTAGCATGGCTTATGTGTTACAGCTGGTGGGGTTTGCAGCCAAAACCCATTCCCAGCAATAAACTGAGTAGTCACCTAGATCTCTACATTTCAGGCTTTTTATTTTCCCACAGCAACTTAATGTTTAAAAAACAACTTAGTTAAAATGTAAAATGAGGTCTTGATAGAATTTTTTAAAGAAAAATGGTTTTATTAAGGTCACAATGATGTCCTCCTTAGAGTTCTTTTTCTTTCCACTTACTCTCATGCAGTGGGCTCAGGAACATGAGTGCAGGAGGCTTTGGTTGACAGCAAAAATCCTCGGATTAGACCCCTGCCCAAATCTCAGCTTTGCCACTTAATATTTGCAACTGGGCAAGCCATCAGCCCTCTTTGAGTCTGTACCTTTTCCTATATCATGTCATAAAAGGCTATTGATTTAATGGCAGTGCGAAAAATAAACTTAAAAATGCATGTGAACTGTTTACTGTTGTACCGGTATGTGAAATTTTTCATTAAATGCTAGTTATTATAGTGTATCATCTAGTCTAGGCCCTCTGCTTTACAAGTTAGGAAAAGGAGATGCAGAGAGTTAGGTGTATGTGCCTGGGTTTGCTCAGCCAGTTGGGGGAAGAGCTCTGGAACTAGAAGGCACTCCTGGATCAGAGTTCTCACAAAGCTGCAGAGCTAGTGAGCTTTCCATATCTACATCACATGTTACTTGTGTTTTTCCTCTAGATACAGAAGACAGTCTTTTAGTCCACTCAAACCTAACTTATTTCCACCCACTACCTCGCACAGGTAGCACTATAGACAGGTGTTAACAGTTGCATGTGTCCTATGATTTTCTCTTCCCCACAGAACCCTCCCTCAGTATTCATGCAGCATTGATGTACAGTTTTAAGTACCCATCTGTGTGTCAGACATTGTCCTGGGGTCAGAAGAGAAGTTTACTTTTATAGCAGTAAGTAAAATACCTTCCTTAAAGTACCTGCCTTCCTAGAGCTTGCCTTCTGGGGGAAGGAGATGTGGACAACAATAACAGGATAATCACAGGCAGAGTTCGTGTCTAAGAGGAAAGGACAGTGCAGAGCACATAACTAGAGAAGCCCACTTCGGAGGGTGGGCAGGAGCCCTTGCTGAGGAGTTAACAGCTGAGCTAAATTGAAACCTGAGGTGCAGCCAGTGGTGCCCAGAGCTGAAAAGAGACTGTCTTCCTGTCCATATGCCCCGGAGCCCCTTTATGCCTGAGGATTACCCTTGAAACTTGCGTCCATCTTTGTTTCTGGTTCTGAGCAGCTTTAGAAGCAGCAGATGCCAGAGGTGATGTGTACCTGAGGAAGAGCAGCACCACCAAGAGCACATTGGAGCTCAGAACACTCTCACCCAGACAGGGCCACAGGGCTCTGGCCATTCGATTGCCATGCGCTCTCCTGCTATATTCAGAAAGAGTAAAATTGCTTTATACAGTGTGTTAACAATTGGGCATTTGCCACAGTACTAGCAGTGCCCGTGTTCTGAAGGTTGAGCAGGGGCATGGTTGGAGGGCAGCTTCAAGCCTGACTGAAAAAGACTTGGGATCCTGGGAGAGAGCAGAGGCCCGAGGGAGAGGGAACAAGGCCAAGTAGGGTTGGGAAAGTAAACTGAAGGCATATGGTCAAGAAGAGTGGAGGTACTGGGAGCCGAGAGGGCCGGGCGGGGTGCTGAGCTGAAGTCAGTGCCCAGAGGAGACCAGCCAAGCCTTGTGGCATGGGAACGAGCTCTGGGTCATTGGAATTATTTTCAGAGCACAAATAAAGCCACCCACTGCTTGAAACAGATGGGCATTTAGGCAAATATAATCAGCTGCATTTCTGACCATATGAAGAAGTAACTGTGTGTGTGTGTGTGTGTGTGTGTGTGTGTGTGTGTGTGTGTGTGTGTGTATTTATTGCATTGGCCTTCTACTCTGTCATTATATGCAGTTCCATTCATATCTGCGGACATGAAGAGTTGCCACAAAGAACTTTTTAAAAATTCCAGAATTTTCTCATTTCTTGGATTAGAACCAAGTTTCCAATTCAGGGCCATAGCCATTGACTTAATTCCGAGTTAGAAGTCATAACTACAGAAATCCACCTATATATTGCTGCCTTGAGAGTTCTGTTCTTTTTTCCTTTACTTGCTGTGTAGCCTGGTAATGTGCTGTATGCAAGGAGCCACCTAATGAAGGTGCATTCAGTAAAATCAATACAATGAGGAGAGTCCAGAAGCGAAAGAAGGTTTGGAAAGCCAGTTATGAAGTCTTTGTTGTAGACAGTTGAAGAAATGTGGGTATTTTAGTCATATTCTATTCTAAAAGAATACTTGGTGACATGAGAAGAAAGCACTTACTTCATCTCTTTTGTCAAGAAGTGGCTAATAATAAGAGGGACAGAAACTCTAAAGAGGAACATTATTTTTCTATTCTTTGTCTTTAGAAGGTGGAAATAGCTAGAGTTAGTACTTTTGATTGTCAGACTAAATGAAACCATGTCTGCGTTAAAAGTATTATCACTAAACAGCAAATGATAGCACAGAGTACGTCGGTATTGTAATGTTGGGCAGCCTAGAACCTTCTGGAATTTAGACGGCAGTTCAGCCCTGAGATTAAACTCAGAGTTGCCTAATATTTCTCAAAGCAGTTTAGTATGAAAGGTTCTTTCATTGGTGTTCTTCACTAGTTTGGAAGTGCAAATGCCTAATAGTGAGAAAAAGCATTTTGGTGGCTGTATTTTCATAAAATATGTGTGTTCTGTCACTGTGGCCAGTGTTCTGTTTCTCTGTATTCCTTCTCTGAAGTACTTACTGTGCATCGACCTCTCCCACCCAACAGGTTCTGCCTGGAAGAGTTAGTCTTGGTTTTGTCTGCCTGACTCTATCCCAGAGCCTCGGAAACTTGTGAAAATACCACCTCTTAAATCCTCATCCTAGCCCTAGAATCTATGCATGTGAAACTTTACTGTCAGATTTTAAATGAAATTCTCAGCTATCTATAATCTCTATCCAGGGAGATTACACCTCATCCAGGTTTGTCTCTCTTCTACTTTGTCTGTCTCTTGTCTACCTTCTTGGACTGTCTTCTCTTCATCCTCATCTCTCTCTTCTTTCTCCCTGCCCCCTCATTTAGGTCACAGATAAAGAGAAACTAATGAATTGAGAATGATCCAGTGATATCCTTTCCTTGGTGAAATGTCCAAATCCTGTCCATTATGGTATTGAGTTTAGAGAATGAATTCTGCACAGCTGAAAAGCAGAGGAGTTTCTGGTTGAGAGGACACGTTTACACTGTCCCTCCCTACAGATGCCCAGTTCATTATTAGGGACAGCCATGGAAAACTTGACATCAGCCTTTTGTAAGAGGCACCAGGCAGGACATCTCTGTGTTGTTCCAAGGCTTTTCAGAGGAAAACTTACACATCTGAGTGAGGTTGTATCTCCTCATTATCTCACAAGTTGAGAAAACAGATATAAGTAGAATTATTCATTGAGAGCAACTCTAGGGGTTTCTTCCTTTGGCTCCGTGTTTAATTTCCTTGGGAGTAAAAAGCCATGTTTATAAGTACATTGAAATAATGCACCTTCCCCTGTGTGGTTTGTAGGAACAAGCTAATTTTGGCAGTCCTAAAAACTGTAACCAGAAAACACAATGTGACCTTGACCTGGGCCGGATGGGAGTCCAGTGGTGAGGAACAAAAGCATTCTTACAGAACACAGGTGTTTTATCCACCTGGGCATATGCAGAGAGGTTCACGAACACCTGGTCAGCCTCACAGGGCTCGCAGTGAAGTGCTGGAACCTTTAAAAGAGTATTGAAGAAAATGTGAACTATGAATTGTCATTAGAGTCTCACTAATCATATGCCCAGATTCAAGGAAATTTCTCAAATGAAAGAAAAATAACATTTCTTTGATCTCTTTCCCAGTGTACTTTTTATTTCATTTTTGTGAAGTAGCGCAAGTGCATAGATGCCTTTATCTTAGACGTTGGTGGTGGGTGATTCACTAGTGATGGGCAAACGTACTAAAAATAGAGATCAGAGTGCGAGAGAAGATAGTCACGAACGTGAATAGTGTCAGTGTAAAGTACATGGATGGAACATATTGACATGGAGTGGATAGAATTTTTCACAGTATTTTATATTAAACATGAATGAAGTTTCTGATTAAATATGGGCTCATTGAGGGAATGACATAAGAAGGTAAAAGTCCTAAATGGCTTTTAAGGTTCATCCTCACAGTGGGCTTGGGATAAATGTAAACCAAAAGGGGCTCATACAGAGCAGCAGTCCGGAATATGGAAGGCTGTTCTGCAGATGGTCATGTCTAACTTGGGAAGCCTGGCACACTCAAGCTGTAGATGTTTAAAAAAGTCAAAATCAAAATAGGTTCCACATGCCTGATTCCCAAAATTAATTTCTCAAATCCTTTACCTTATATCTACACATCCAAAACAGGACCAGAGGAACCCCTGGCCTATCATGGTCCAGGAACCCCTGGCCTATCATGAGCCTACTAGGGAAAGAAAACAAAAGCCATGAACACCAAGCTGTCCAAAAGGAGACTTCAGGGAAAGTATAAAGGGAGAAAAAGAGGAAAGTGAGCCCCTTCCCCTGAAGTATGGTTGTGATAGTTTGTGTTGGGGGGAGCGGGGTGGAGAGACAAAATTTATTACATAAAAATAATTTCAGTAATGCACCTAATGCCAGCTATGACATTTTACATATTTATCTAATTTAGTAGAGACACTCCTCTGGAATGGATTGCAAAGCTTGCCAAATTTTTTTCTTCAGCAAATTTGTACAGTACTTTGTAATTGAATTTTGGGCTTGCGAATAGTAAGGCGACAGAATTCATATTTTGTTTTTCACAGTTTGGGGCTTGCCCATCCTTTATCCAGGCTTTGCTTGGTAGGCTAATTCAAGCCCCATTAACTCACACACAGTTCCATTTGTTTTAGTAAGCAGAAATGCAGTGTCTAATTTGTATGGTTCAAAAATTGCTGCAAAGCATAAACTCACTGTGCCTCTTTACCCAGTGCCATTACTGAATGTCAAGTACAAGATGAAACTAAGCAAAACTTGGTAGCACCTTGAGCCCCTGCCTATGGCTATCTTTTTTTTAAAGTCATGTCAGTAGCCACTATCCACAGAGGGACCGGTATTGGGACTCCGGAGATATGAAGGAGTTTCTGGGATGTGTGTATGTACGCACAGGCTTGTGTCCATGTGTGTGTGCTTTCTCTCCTGCTTGCCAAAAAAAGAAAAAAATGAATTGCCATCTAACTAGGAAAACATTTCAATAATCACAGAAATAATGTATAAGTATATTGTAGCTTTTAGTTTATGTTCATGGAGGAGAAAGTTCATTTTAGAATAAAAATGAAACACAATATTGAAATCTAGTGAATTAGAGACTAAGAAGCTAACAGTGTATTCCGTACTTACCGAGGTTTCCATCTTGTTCCCCTTATCAAATGTTAAATTCATAATGATTCTAAGGAGGAGAAGCAATGGGCAGTGTTTTAACTCCCTTTCTGGGAAAGATGGTCATAGAGACAAATGCTTATATCTTAAAGGCCACGTGGCTGGTCAGAGTAAATTGTTGTTTTCCTATAAAAGCCACGCTACAAGTCTAAACTTGAGAAGGAATCTGCACAGTGCATTGGTTCTCTGTACACAGTGTGACATTACCTTGTATAGCCATCTAGTTCTCTTAATTTTTCAAAATTTAATAACATGAAATTAATATTTTAGATGGTTATAATTACACCTTCAGCAGAATATTTATGTATTTAGTAGTCTTCTCAGGGACAAAGAGTTCTGAATTGAAGTTTGTGTCTACCAATTAGCAAGCAACACTTACAATCCACATTTGTAAATGAAGAATATAGTTCTGGCCCTGCTGTCCTTATAGAAGTCTTTCAAAGGTCACAATGGGAAGGTGGAGTCCCTTTATCTCTAATATGATGTCCACTGCAGAACATTTCTGTAGACTCGGTAGGGACAGATGCTTTTACCTTTTTACTGTCAATAGATTAAGACCCAAGGAACAAATAATGAAATCTTGTGATTTTTAGGACTGTCTGGAAAGGGATATATAATTGTTCAGTATTCTCTCACCTGGATTTAATATCTGGAAATACATATTTTTTCTCCTGGGAAGGTTTTGATTCCCCTGATAATTTTGGTTTGAAGATATTAAAATTATACTTGTAGAAAAACTGGGAGCTGACAGAATTAAGAAGAAAAATGGTGGTCACAGAGCAGGAATAAAGTTCTTTTCCCACTTTGGCAGCTGGATGACTTACTGGAGGTTCATAAGGCCTTTTTTTCAAAGGAGATCTTGTCAGGACTCAGACATAGAATCAAAAGGCCTGGCATATTTGGAAGGGAACTAACATAAGACAACTATAAAGTCAAATAAATATAAAAGCATCATGACAAAATTTGGAGAGAATAGAGTATAAGAATAGTCCAATCAGTGTGGGCAATAAATGGAAATTATATTGATCCCTGTTAAGTTGAAGTAGGAGTGAAAGTCCATTTAATGCAGTGATGGCGAACCTTTTAGAACTTCCAGTGATACTAACAGCCCGCTCCAGCGCACGTGCCATAGGTTTACCACCATTGAGTGTTGTCAGCATTTTACTTTAGGCAATCTTAAACAAATTCCCAATGTTCACTGGCTCACCATTCCTTTTGTTCTGTCCACTAACTTAGTTTTCCCACAAGCCCTCTAACGCATGGTCACTCCTGCTATGTGATTGCAGGTGTGTTAGTTGCACAGTCTTATAGCAGAGGTGAGTGATGAGTCTAGTGAATAATTAACCAACCTGTTTCCTGAAATTTCTCAAGACACAAATCCCCTGGCGTTTCCACTGTTTACTAGACTGTCTGGTAAACTCCTGGAAAACATACAGCACCTTTACTTGCCTTTGTGTGCTGGATGTTTAGATTATGAAAGGACAGTTATCTTTCAGTGAACAGTAATATCCTGGAGGAAGTTGATTCATGCAGCAGTTGACCTCTTCCTTGTTCTCGTGGATCTGTTAAAAAGCTGCTATAACTTTTCTGCCTGTCCTTTTATTGTGGTTTTCTCTTAAGTAACAGCAAAACATCTTTACTTACTGATATGAAGGCTATCTGGCTGTATTTTCCTACTTTTCTATTTTAAATCATTTGGAGCAAAACTATTCCTCTTTATTTGGTTTAATGCCATCTAGCATAATTCTGAGCCTTGACACCTTACCTCTGTCCACATGTTGGTTGGAAATGTAAAAGCTTTTCATTATTGTACAAAGAAGAAACCATTAGGAAGAAGACACACTGCCAAAAGTTATGCAGAAATTACATCAAATAGTCCTAAGTATTTTAAATTTTGAATGATTTATCCTAAGGTTTTATATAATATATACAGATGGTAAAAATTGATTAGATTTTTTTAAAGCAAATAATAAACGGTAGATATTATCATACCTTCCAAAAAAGCTTTTAATGATGGCATGGAAAAGCAGTACTCGTGGTCAGTGCTGTAAGATTTCTTTCAGATTTTCAGATGAGTATTTATAAATAAGAGTATGTTCCTAGGGATAGGTGGACAGATTGAAGATTATATGTAGATATAAAGAAAAAATACAATTAGCACTTTAAAGTACAAAGACTTTGTCACTTTAACAAGAGTAAATTCATAAATATATAGACTTTGGGGTAAAACGTATGAACCATAGATTTTGCTACCCTGTCTGCTCATGTTTAAGCATATTACTTTTATATCTCTGAATATTTACTGTTGCAAGGAATGAGGAGCCCTTGAACAAATGACTGCTTCTAGTTCTAAGCAAGGAAAGGTACAAACTGAGCCTGGATGTCTCATTCCAGAAGGGAAGGAAGTTAGCAAAGACTGCTAAGAGTCAGAAAAACTCAGACAGCAGCTCTTGCAAGCTTATGTCAATAATACTTGAACTGTGATGGGCTGAAACACTTCAAACATGTTTTATATAATTAAACATAATAAATTTGATGTGTTTTGCATTGTTAAACCTATCAAATGTTTCAATCCATGAGTTGATAACTCTACAGTACAGTACTTAAAAAAATAAAAGCCCCATTGGCTATGTTTGTAGCATATTAGAGACCACATCATTGTTTTAAGAACTAGTAAATGAAGCAAATCAAGCATCTGTTTTGCCTCTCTTACATGAGTTGAACCTCAGGATACCTAAAAGGGAACTTTCTCTTTGTAGAATTATTCCAGCTAATAAATCAAGAATGAATAATAGAATATCACTTTGAAGTTTCTAATGAATCATTACATCTAGACAAGTATCAGTGACTAACAGTGCGTTAAAAAGGCCAAACAGATATTATGTGCCCTTTGATGGAAATTCAAAACACTGCACAAAGGAGCCAACCTCCCCTATCAGTGCTAGAGTCAGATCAAACTTCTAGATCAAATTACCCTTTAGAGGAATACAAAGGATAGAGTGCAGTGTTAACCACACCAGTGGGATAAGGTGCACAAAATCCAGAATTGGAAACTATGAGACAACATAGTTCCTTCAGCAAAACTAAAAAAAAAAAAGGAAAAATGAGGCAGGAAGGAAGCCATAGATAACAGAAATCTAAGAACTTCAGAATATCACTATATATGAATGTTACTTGAATCCACATCCAAACAAAAAAGAAATTGAGAGATATTATAATGCTTAGTTGATCATATACTGTAATTAGTTTTAGGTGTGATGATACTGTTGTGGCTTGGTATTTTTTTAGCCTTCTCTTTTAGAGACATACACTGAAATATTTATATCAACTGATTCTTGTCATTTACTCCATATACACTGGCCTAAGGGGCTGAGCAGAACTGGCAGAGCGGAATGTTCAGTATAAATGAAACAGGATTCATTAAGTGTTGATAACTGTTAAAGTTTATATACATACCTATGCCTATGGATTGTATAAAATTAATGAAGCTGTTGTAAGGGATTTAGCTCAGTGGAGTAGTGCCTACCTTGCAAGCACAGGGGCCCAAGTTCAATCCCCATTACCCCAAAAATAAATAAATAATAAAGCTGTAAAGTTTTACTCACATTTAAATATTAAAAAGAACCCTTTATCCCTGCACATCTATAGAAGGACAAACTCTTAAGAGACAAATACTTGGAAGTACTTCTAACAAAGCACTGTGATTAGGAAGTCATATGTAAAACTAAAATAATATTTTGGTAATATATAATATATGATAGACAGGTAGATAGATAGATAGATCGATCAATCAATCGATCTGGTAACTTCCTAATATCACACATAGGCTTAAGATCAAAAGTGAGACTCTAAAGTGTGTTATAAATTAGCAATTTAAGGTTCTAAAGAATTATAGTCTTATTTGGAGGGGATATAAAAGATGATACATGAAGAATTTGTGAAATTCAGTTAGAGTTGGAGTGTACAGTGTGTGTGGAAAGAGGAAGAAACGGGTAAGCCAAAAGCTGGCTGAGCAGGGGGCTTTTACAACCCCAGAGCTCTGCCAGGGTCCTCTGTTTTGTGATTTCCTTTAGATTCAAATTTATTTTTTTCTGTGTGAGTAAGTAAACTTATTTCTGTGTTTTCTTTTAGCTGGGGAATGGCAGTCAATGTGTATTCTACCTCGATAACCCAAGAGACTATGAGCAGACATGACATCATTGCATGGGTTAATGACATAGTATCGTTAAACTACACAAAGGTGGAACAGCTTTGTTCAGGTAAGAAATCATCTTCCAAGTATTTACCTGAAATGTTTACTGCCTTGAAGAATGTAATTTTATGAACCATGCATGATAGGTTTTGGGTAGGAAAAGTGTATTATCAGTATTGATATATAATTAAAGGAGAAAACTCAAGCATAGCAAAAGAACAGATGGAAGAAAAATGCCTGAGCATCTAGACACAGAACACCGTCCTGACGGGTCCAGGGAGCTGCCTCCAACCAGCTCTCTGTAACCCCGTCTCTGCAGCACCTCTTCCCCGTCACCCCGTTTGCCACCACGTTTACTGCTACAACAGACCGGATCTGTGACACCCTTCTGTAGAAGCCCTCAGGGCTCTGTGTTGTCCCTCTCACAGGATAAGATTCAGACTTCTGGTTGCCGCTCACCCATCTTCTCAGTTTCATCTTCCACATCTCTCCCTGCTGGGCCTCGTCCCCACGAAACACTCTTTATCCCTGAAGACACCTCCCTTTCGACATCCCATAGATTTTTTCACACTCCCTTAGCTGAGATGGGCTTTCCCCTTCTCTGTCTTTGGGTTAAGACCACACACACCAGAAATGCAGCTCACCTGCCAGCCCCTCTGTGAAGCGCCCTGGACTCCCAGCTGCCAGGTTCCCCCATGAACCCGGAGCACTACCCGCCTCCATTTTAACACATACCAGGCTGTGTTTTTTGGCTTTAGAGGTTTTTTTAGCCTTAATAAATTTTATTTTGTTTTACCTCATTCCCCCTCCAGGCTCCTTCCCCTCCCTTCATGCTGTTTTATATCTGATTCCTATGCCCCAAAAGGTAATAGGAGCTGTTGAGAATAGGATCATATTTTATTTTTTGTCAAATGCCTATGTGGCACTGTTACTTGATACCAAGTAGATCTGCAAGCTCTGCATATTAACTTAAACTTGTTTAAAAAAGGAAAAGTTTTGATTTCAGTAATAAAGTAGGAATATAGAAAGAGTAAAATAACCCACTTAGGTTCAAACATTTATCAAGAAAATAAATAATAGTCTTTTGGAAACAAAAAGTATTTTCTTATAAACTGAGATGTAAGAAATTTCCTCTCTACCTTTGGCTCTAATGTGACAACGTTATGAGAAAATAGAAAATATTGCTGAAATGTGTGTGTGGGAAATTCCAGGAGAGATACCAGATGCCAAAGAGTCATCTATTTCAGCTGATGCCTTGGTACTGGACATTTTGCTGTCTTTCCCAGTGGATCCTATATAAAAACAATTTCATGCTGTGCAGTCAGAATTTGGAAAGCGCTAGTGGTCCCTCTCAGTAATGTTTGCATCCAGCACCTGCCAGTTGATGTATTTGCCCTTTACTAGGTCTGGTTTTGATTAGAATATGTTAGAATACTAGCATTCACCACAGTGGACATCTCTTCATTTTTGATTCTTTTCCCATGAGGAAAACATTATGGTTGACTAGGCAATGCCTTTCTCACTCTTCTGTGCTTAAGACTCAAACATGAAGTCCCATGATTTAGGTCAGAAGAGGTAGTAACTAACCAGTATTTTTGTTCTTCCATACAAGGTAGAGAAAAGTAAACTAGGAATATGATGATAAATCAAGTATATATATTGTTGACCTACAGTCAACAATACTGCAGTGACCCTAAGTTACTTTCAGAAACAACTGTATCTTACTCAACTCCATTCACTCAGATATTGGTTTGTATTTGTTGTGCATTCTCGAGCTATCTAATATTTTCTTTTTAATTTGGTAAGAAAAAACACTTTATATGTTAGCAATCCTGTTGTCGGTGGCACATAGCACTTTGGATTGAAAGTGTCCATTCTCCTGGTGCATAGTGTTCCTTCAAAAATGCTCATTTGGAGGATGCATAAAAAGCAATTTGCAGCTACTGGGAGGCAAAGATGAAAATGTAAACTTTCCCCATAGTGTGGGTATACATATGTGGACATACAAGAGGAATGAGGTTGGTTATCAAGAAAAACAGACATAAGAAGGAAGGAAATAAGAAAAGGTTATAGAGAACATTTCTACTTTGGTCTTAAATGTTTAAAGGATCCCCATGGGGCCTATTGTACTGCTAGAGAGCTTTTGGTTGCAAATAAAATAAGAACAAATTAAATTTTTAAAAATATATAGTAGTAAATCATTATGAGCAATATATATAATCTTTGTAGATCTCTAAAATTTCCCACAAAGCAAATTCAATAAAATTTTAAGTAGAATTTGTGAAGGATTCTTGTATCATCTTACAGTGTTCACATACATTTGACAACCGTTTATAGCCACCTTGCCATTGTTTAGGCAGTAGTTTGCTCAGAATACAAACTGTGGAGCCAATACACATGTACTGAAAAAGCAAATTCTTGAGGACCTTGACCTTCTAAGTCAGTACCTTTGCGAGTTTAGCTTCCAAATCTCCATTTTAAAAAGCAGCCCATGTACTTTTGTCTGTAGCCTAGAGCATGCCGGACAGTTTTGAGAAACCCCAAACCACTAAAAGTGAAGTTAAATTATCCAAAATCTATCTGGCACAGTTTCCTTATTCATAATTTAATCTGCAACTTTTGTTTTTAACGACATTTAGCAGGAGGAAGCTATCTTCTTAATTATTTATGTATTTATTTATTTATGCCCTTCCTTGTTCTAGAAGACATTTCAGGCAGCTAGGACAGTGCTGTTGGGATAAGAGCAAATCCAAATGTTGTTGACCTTTGTGATTTATTCTCCTCGTACTTATGAAAAGCCAAATTGGAGGGAGAGGTAATAATTTTCTTCAGAGTTTATTTTCATTCCTTTTAGTTTATTGTATAGGGTTTTATTTTAGTAGCATGCTCTGGAAAAACATACACAAAATATTTTACATATCTAAATTGAGGTTTTTCTAGTTCAACCTCATTTCTTACTCTGCTTTATGAAGACCTATATTCCTAGCTTGGTCGTGCCATTTTCACCTTCTTCCCCTATTATTTCCCCCTTTTCTTCCTTTTTAAAAAAATTTCCAGCTAACAGATTCTCTCTAGCTCAACATGAAAACGAACATCAGTTTTTCTTTAGCTCATAAAGAACTTCACATTGATGTTGTATTTTCCACATTTTCTGCACTTTTGTAACATCTCTTTTGCTTACATATAAGTGTTTTTAAAGATTTTTAAAATGGAAGATGGTGTAAGAAGGTAGAACACTGGGCCAGGGATTTAGCTCAGTGGTTCCGGCACCTGTCTAACAAGCGCAAGGGCCGGGATTCCATCCCCGGTAACCACATATAGTACTGGGTGTGGAGACTCACCCCAGCAGCAATCAGTACCTCATACCACACTGCAGGGCATGCTGACTCATGCCTGTAATACCAGCACTCAGGAGGCAGAAGCAAGAGGATTGCTGGGATGTGAGTTTGAGACTGAACTCAGGGCCAGCCTGAACTACAAAGCGAGACCCTCTCTCAAAAAAAAAAAAAAAAGAAGGTAGAACACTTTGGGAACTCATTGTAGTAAGTTGCAAAACAATGAAAATGATTTATTCTTGTATCCTGTTATTTTATCCCAAAGATGTGACATTATTAGCTTTTTCTTTGAGCTTTGAACCTGGGTCATGGGCTTATATGCATTTATTTCTTATGAAAACAACTTTTAAATCTCAAGTAAAAAAAAGTACCTTTATAGCTAGAGTGTAAGCTATCAATGGTCTATGGATATCAACTACATATTGTTTGTAATAGTATGATTGTATGCTGCTTACCTACATGTGTTTTGAAAATGTGTTATTGTCTAAAAGATAGTTGATGGAAAACAGATTTAAACCTTTAAACAATGAAAAGGGGGATCTAGGGATGGTGGGAGTTGAGAGAGAAGGGCAAGGGTGGGAAGAGTAAGCAAAAAGAGTTAAAATATGATGTGTATATGTATAAGTGCCACAGGAGAAAGGTGTTTATATGTAAATTTTAAAAATAAAATAGAAATCATTTTGGAGTGGAAGAGAGGCTTGAACCGTATATAATAGTGGACTGGTCTGGCTTGGAAGAATATTTTTGCAGGGACAGGAGGGGATGTTGTAGTCTGGCCTGAATACCAGACTAAACCACCTTACTAGGTGTTTTATGAGGTGATATAGAGGGTACATGGATAGTATCATATTAAAAACCCCTAAGAACACCTTTAGCAATTTAAGATATCTTATTGGAGATAATAGGAAAAAAATGGTGGATTATAATGGAGAGGAAGAGCAAAAGCAATGAGGAGGGAAATCTGACCAGAGTGAGAAAGAACCTCTTTCCCTCTTCCTTCCCATCTCCTGTCCCCTAACATAACAGGCCTCCTTAAACAATTCTGACATGTTTTCCCATGTCCAGTTCCTTTCCCTGAGACTGAATCTAAGCAGCAGAACCCACCAGCCCAGTTCGCCCTTCTGGGTCTGTGGACCTTTCCTCCCTCCTTCCGCCAGGACAGCAGCAGACTCACAACAAAGGGCACATAGCCCCCCACCCCCAACGGCCAGTACAGTACTGTCACACTACCCAGGGCTGTCACTGTGCTGTCCAGAGTTCAGTTATTTCCCTGAGCATTTGAGTGATCAAATAAAATAGCGTTTGAATTAAACCATTTTTGGTGAATAATTTGGGCATTTTTCTTGACTGACTTGAAAAAGGTTAGGCAAATGATGGCGATTTAATTCAGTTTCAATTTGCACTTCTCCACATTGGTTCAGGCTTTGACTTGGACCAAGTTTCTGGAATTTTCTTCTGCCAGGAATCCTTCTGAATTTGGCTAATGATACTACAGTCACATTTACAAATCTGGGCACAGACAGCTGTAGAAAGGACCAGGATTTACTCTGCACTCTGGGGTTAACATAGATGGGGCCATCAGATCCAAGGGACAGGTCCTCTAGCATTTGTTCTATGGCATTAGTTCCTGAGCGGAGCACAGTGTCCTTCGTGACCGTTTTCAGCTGCAGATCTGTCTATGCCTGTGAAATAGGCTGATCCCAGCCCAGTACAGTGTCCCCTGTGCTTGTCTCTGTCCTCAGAGACTTCTGTCAAGAGGACAGGTTAGTGATGAAATCAGCTCAGAGGCTGCATTTAGCTGAGTTGCTCTTATCGTCTTCTCCTATTGAAAACAATCCCAGATGTCCCATCAGTGTCTGCAAGCCAGAGTTTACTTAGCTTTATAAGATTATGAACTGATACTTTCTTTAAGAAAGTGAAGCCAGCTCAGATTGTGTTACTATTATTAGAGAGGTAATTGTACTACAGTGGAATATTATTCATTTTTGGATATATTATACAGAAGGTTTTTCTTTTTTGCTGACAATTTTTCTCCTTAGTTTATTTGATGTAAGCTAATTTTAAAATCAATTTACTCGATCTCAGTGTACCAGTTAACTGGAGAAGAACACAAGGTAATGGCAGGGAAGGGTCTAGCTTCAGGTTCAATTGCTGTGGGAGGGTAACATACTCAGGTGTCTTCCTTCACCCACAAGCTGAAAGGAGTTTAGCTTTTGAGCAGAATATGTATGACAGAAGGGCCTTTTATTTGTTCTTCTAAGTTAATTTGCCTGTGTCACTTTGCTGCTGAAGATAGATGTAAATTGATGTTTTCGTTTTCCTTGGGGTGTTTTGTTTAATTACCTTTAGTACTATCACAGTGGAGTGGGAGCATGTATGCATTCACCTTCATTTACCAACTTTCCTCTGCACATTTTGGATTTTACATAGATGGATGATGTATCTGTGAAAGCCATCAGCCACATCTCCACTTATCATCATTAGACTCGGTTCTGACAATCAGTGTAATTTAACAAACACGTGTTCAGCCCTGCTCTGGGTTGGGCTCTGTCGACCAGGTGATCAGTAAGACATGGTCGTTGACCTTGAAGCTCCAGGTAGCTCAGTACCTCAGAGTCTTGTTCTATAAAAAACTAGAGCCATGCTGTGGTGAGTCCTTGAGACAGCTCAGAGCGTACAAATTAGGAAGTAAAGGAAGGGAGGCAGGAACAAGAGAGCGCATGGAAAAGATAATCATTCAGATTCTTTGGGAATGGTCAAGAGCTTCTGGGCCATAGAATGACCACAGATAGAGAAACCCTTGAGAACTGCTGTCCTCTGTTTGGAGTCAGATGAGGACAGCTGGCTTGCTGTAGAATGCACGAGGGCTTTGGTTTCGCCCTTCTACTTATAGACTCCCAAGCTAGGATGGCCTTTGTTTTGAGATATGGGGATGCTGAAAAGTAGCTAAAGCAGGAATTAAGTGCTCTCTTAGATTCAGCTCTAGATACATGGAGCACGTTGTCTTCTCCAAAAGAGTTTTCTGATGATCTCAGCAGAGAAATATGAAAAAGTAGTCTTACTCAATTTATTTGAAGCATCTGTACACTGGCAAGAGGATGTTCTCAGAAAAGGACAGAAGTATTAACATTTTTGGAGGAATGCAGCAGATAGTTTTAAATTCCATGAAGCCAGGTTATAACTGCTTTGGTCTCCAATTGGGCAGCTGTAACATGGCTATATTAGCATTTTTGACAGAACTAGACCTATAAATCCATCTTCACCTCCTGTTCTTTCAAATTTCTACTAAAGTTCCTTTTATGGTAATGATAAACACCAAAATGAGGCATTTGGCGTTTTTTTAAGAGGCTGGAGAAATAGGCTAGGAAAAATAGATCACCTGGAATGTAATTATTTTGTTGAGCATTGGGAGTATATATGAAAAATCAAGGAACTTGTAAGCGTAATGAATTTAATGTTAGTAATACGAATAAAGTAAATAAGTATTCTAGTATTAGAAAATTAAACTGATGATTGCCTTTTAAATTCTTTTTTAAATTGACTTTATTGGTATATTTTATACATATAATACAATCACATTTAACATTGAGAACTTGTGTCTGTATGTGGCATATCCTGATTTTCATTCCCCTGCCCATTGTACAACCCCACGGCTTGTATACGTAAGTTTTGTTTCCACTGTCAAGTTTTTTCTTTTCCTTCTTTATTTTCCTCAATAAGATCCCCAAAAATAGTAATTTTAGAAAGTTATAAAATAAATCCTTACTTAAATCCACTATTTTATTTCTTACTATTTCCCCCTTTACCTGGGAAATTTCCAGAGGTCATAGCTGAGTACAGTCTTCGGGTTCTTATTCAGTGTGTTCCTGACGCACAAACTCTCCTAAATGTATCGTGGTAAGACTCCTGAACTTTACCTGCCCCAAAATGGTGGGTGGGTATGACTTTTAGTCCAGAGACAGAGAGCTCTGCTCTACAGTGCCATGGTGACAAGACTGCTGTGATACAAGTACTGCTGATGAAACCTGGGTGTCCCAGCCCTGACTCCAATAACCTTAAGGCCCAGAGCTCTAATTCCCAGGCCCAAAATCTTAGGTAAGGGTCTGGGGGCCCATACTGGAACCAAACACCTGGTAGGCTGTAAGACTTATTCTTATAACTCATTATTCTAATTACACAAACCTTTAGAGCCTTTCTGTTCTGATTGTGTCTGTGTTTTTACGATGCCTAATTTTAAACACGTGATGACATGCTTATTCAGAAATTGTTCATCAGGACCTTGAAAAACCAGTATCTTAAGAAACAAAAAAAAGCACATTCCAACATATTGAGAGTTACTTTGATTTTTCTCAAGATGTTGGTCGCTTTACATGATGGATGTATTCCTTATAAAACATTGTTTTGAAATCATAGTGCTATTTTTTTCTTTCCTTTCTCTCACTTTCAGTTTAAAACATCTAAAGACTTACAGAAAGAATGTAGATTTGGGGGAAAATAGTCACTTCCTTTTACAAATGAATTTATGATGACTTAGGCACCTTGTATGTTTATCTGAGGAAAGACTTCAGACCTGGAGAAACCTTCAAATGCTTTCCAGAAGATAATCTAGATCTTAGCAACATATTCATACCCTTTCTCTCCTGGCAAGAAGCCAAGAACTTCCTTTTATTCTTTGATTTTTGTCCTTTGAATCTAAAACATGCATTTTGAGATTTTGTACATCATATAAGAAACAGTACAGTTCAGATCCATTCATTTTTATGGCTCTCTTTTAATCAGGCACATATACATAGTTTTATATTTTAGGAACATAAGGATGTCAAATACTTCAGCTTTTAATCTCCATATCACTTCCAATGTGCTTTTTATATGTATTACTTCTATTCTCATAACTCTGTGAAATATATATCATATGTATACACACACATACACTCGCACACACACATACACACACACGCACATACAAATACACACACAACTGTGTCTAAGCTCAGACAGGCCAAAGATTCACAGCTAGTGTGCCACTTACACACCACGGTGTGGTCTGTTTTTTCATAATGATCCTGGATGTACTCTAAGAAGTTTATTCCTGAGAGAATTTCACATCATCAGCTCCTCTATTCTGTGCAAATGAGGAAAATAAAACATCTAGAATAATTTTGTTAAAAGCTTAGTTCCCCTAAAGGCCTTACTCATCGAGACATCCACGTTCTTATTTGGGAAGCCTGTACCATGGTAGTCAGGTTACTTCTCCTAACCTTCCTGAAGACGAGAAGCCTTACATATAAGGGGTTAGCTGATGCAACATGTAAGGGAGTTATTTGTTTCCCTAGCTCCAGCCCTTCTCCAGCATCCAAACACTTCCATAGATGAAGTCTGCAGATGCCTACAGTTATGGTAGCCAACACTGCTAGCACAGTAGGAAGATGACTTGCACACTACCTCCAACTATATTCATCAGTTTTCCTTCACTGTTCAGAAATAATCTACTTAAAAGAAGAAAAGCTCATTCTGGCTCAGTTTTAGAAGTTCTAGTCCTTCATCAGTTGACCCCGCTTCTTTGGGCCTGTGGTAAAGCAGTACATCATGGCAGGGACAGGTGATGAAACAAAACTTTTCAACTTGGGCTGAGGATTTAGCTCAAGTGGTACTGCACTTACCTTGGAAGCACAAGGGCCCAAGTTCGATCCCTGGTACTGCCAAAGTTAAACTGAATTGAAATGCTATTCAAGCTATATTTTTAATGTAGATTTAGGCTGAGAAGAGGAAGATGGTGGTTTGGAGTAAAGGTATCATTTAGATATCATTTTGATGTTTTCTCTGTTGCTTTCTTTTTTCCCACAGTAGGTAGATATGTTCCGAGCACTTACAGTGTATCAGAAAGTGGTTCTGACCCCAGAGGGTCAATGACATGCAAAGCCAACATAGATCACACGTGTGTCTCTGTCTGGAGCATTCATGTTCCCTTTCTCCAGGACAGAAGTATGCATGTAGCCTGTGTCACCATCAGACATTTTCTAACCATAATGTGCAGCGTTTGTGTGGACACATCTAGAATACTGGCCCCCTCACTACTCCTTTAGGATGGTCAGGACCAGCAGCCCTAGATTCTGCTGCTTGGCAGAAAGACATTTTTTCCTAAAAACAAATTGTAGTTTATCCACCATATAGAAGTTACATGAAGAAAAAAAGTGTCAGATAGATACCACTGTCAGATGTTTGGGCATATTGGGATTCCATACTTAGGAATAGAATAAAATGCTTGGCAGCTCTTAAAATATTTATCACTTTGCAGCTGGGGTTTTTCCACCCTGAAACCATTACATAAGGATGACAGATAGCAATACACTTCTCTTTATTTGTGCCTTCCCTTCCAAGGGTGTGTTCTTCCTCAGGAGTCACACTTATGAGCTTTTATGACCAAATTGCTTGACAAGAAGTATATCAATGTTGAGACTAATGCCAGCACAGTTTCCTGCAATTTCCCTCACATTCTGCCTGAGAATCAGACTCTACTTTCATTTCTTCTAGATAACATCTTATGGCAGGCAATTCATGGCAGAACTTTAGAAAATTGTAGAAGGAGTCATGGTTTTATAAAATCCTGTGTAACAACTTTAAAATTATACCGAATTGTATTAAAAATCTACGATTTTGAAATGTCAAAAGTACTTGCCTGTGTCTTTTCTTTCATTTCTGCTATAGTCACATAGTAACATATGATGCACACTATTTTTTTAAAAGTTTTAGCCATTAAAGTAAAAAGATAATACAGATTAATATGTGAAAGCCTGAAATAGGCCGTATCCCTTAATATTAGAGCTTAATGGAAACTTTATTTTTTGTAACCTTAATAAAAAATAGAAATATTGAGAATAAATTTCATAGGATGTTTCTAACTTGTTTTTTATTTGTAATAAAGGCTTTTTATGTCCCCTTTCCTCCTCTGTCTGGAATGCCAGATTCTAACTTTAGCTCTAGTCTCTGACTCTAGCCTCTGGGACATCTTGCTGCCAGTTTCTCTATTGGGCTTCGAGAAGCTTGTGACATTTTGTGCCATGTGCCATTCCAGCCTTCTGCTCCAAGCTCCTCTCCTGCTTCTGTCTTACTTGACTCCTATGTAGAAGCCAAAGTAATCATATGAAGTGAGATGTATCAGATAACTTGCATAGGTAAAAGTTGATGAACACATTACCCAAAAGGAAATCCCAGTGTGTGGTAGCAGAGTGAAACTGAGCACCTAGCTCTGGCTCCTTAATTAGCAGATGAAATCTTTCTAACTAACAAGCTAATTCTCCACCTGCCATTTCTTTATTCTTTCAATTATCTGAATCACTCGGCAGATCTGAAATTTTAGTAATTTTTCTAAAACATTTTAAAACTCAGATAACAAAATAATTACACTTTGGTTGAATAAAACAAATGTAAAGAAACCAGTTACATTTCAATGTCTTTGACAATGTTTTAGCTTTCAATGCAGAAATAAATAATTTCAATGAAAATTGTTCTTGCAAATGCCACTCTTAAAATATCAGCTCCCTATATGTTTCTCTAATTTTTTTATCTAAAATTCACTTTTTAACAAAAATGTCACTACCTAAATCTTAATCAAAGACTATTTAATACTTAGGTTTCTAACTACTCTGGAATTTCCTTTTCAAAGATAAGAAAAAATATTTTTCATTCTTTTGTGACATTTTGGTGAAGACATGCTTTAAATCAATTCAGTACCTTTATTTTAATACTATGTATCAGTTTTGCTTCCATAGGTCTGATTTTTAATGTTGTCTTGAAAGCTGTCAATATAATACTGATCTAAAAGTAACATTATTTTTCAAAAATTATTCTTGATTTTTGAAGGAAGAGTGCAACCAGAGGATACTGGTACTTTTAACTGCAATATGCTGCAGACTTACAACATTCTTTTGAAGGTTTTTCTGTCATATGAATTAGTTTAAAAAAAAAAAACTCTGTTTATCAGATGAAAAACTAATAAATAGGTTTGATAACCCCTTTTAATTTTTCTGCTGGTATTCTTAAAGACCTTTCTGCCTGAATATTGATTGGTAGCTTATTTATTGTTCTTTCTGTAAAAGAAAGAATTAAGAATGTCCTTTGACAGTTTTCTCTATGCTAAAGGACAAGGATGGGGTACTTTTCAGCACCCTGCAATTCACAGAAGCCTTTTCTGTCTGTAGGCTGGCATTGAAGTCTTCTGCGGGTTCTTGCTCTTTTTCTTCTATTTTGAGTCAGTAGGAAAGCACCTTGTTTTGTAGACTTATTTACAGTAGGAATGCAAAGTTTCTGACAGCGTTCCAGTATTTCTTCCCAGAAATGGGAATAAGCAGGAAGCTCATATGAGAAGTGAAAATTCAGAAGGAGCAATCTTAGTTGAAACCAGATTTTTGAACTCTTGAGATCCTTGTTTTTGCATTTGTGACCAAGAACCAGTAAGTAAGTGGAGTACTAAGTTCACAGTAACACTTATATAGTACTGTGGTAACTGAAGCTGTCAAGCTGGGATTTGTGCCAGGAATTTGATAGAATGCCTGTAAAATAACTCAACATCACTACTTATTTACTCATATTTTTGTTAGATTACAATGATACAGTTGAACTTTGGGATTGAAAATTCTTTTAAAGCATGCATCTTTCTAAACCTTATTTCACAATTACCGTTAAACTCTTCCAAACCTTGCATTTGGAAGAGTAGAGAGATTTTCACTGATATATTGGAAATATGTAACCTAGTGTTTTGCTGCCTCATTCTCCTCTTTAGGAAGTCCTGATTTCCCACAGGGGTGCTTCCTTCATCACAAGCTTCTGCAGGATCATCAGTTCAAGGAATGATAAGGCTGAATCCAACAAGAAAGCTAGAATGACTGAGTAGTTACTGTGTAAGAACAATATTCCAACGTGAAAGATATCTGTAACTGTTAAAACTTAACATGAAGATGGAAGGAAAGTGACATTGCTACATATATAAATGTCAGGATTTCAAAGAGTAGCATATGAAGATGGGGTCACCAGAACTTAACCTGGAGAGAGACCATGGGTCCTGGGTATTTGCCCACTAGTGTCATCTCCCATATTAACTATCAGGGAAGATATAGATGGCTAGAAGCAAGAACCCTGGCAAAGGTCCTAGTCATGTGAAGATGAGATGTCACTGTCTCCTAATTAGCAGAAATATCCAGTAATCCTTAAAGGAGATGTTGGTAACAAACTGAGAGTTAGAGAATCATCTAATTTTAGAACTTTGAGCTCTATCCAACCCTGACATTTTGCAGATAAGAATACCGTTGGCTCCAGAGAGAGTGATGACATGAGATGCCCATTCGAGATGGGGAAGGCTTAGACCCAAGGGCCAGCACCCTGTTCTCTTTCTGCCCCATCCTCGTTGATCTGAGCTTGAGCCAATACGTTTTTTAAGCAATCATTTATTTGCAGTGATTCCTGTTAATATTCGATATGACTACATAGGTATATCTAATAAGTTGAAGTTGTCATTCTTTCCCCTAATCCTTCAGCACCTAATAAAATTACAAAAAATAAAAGTTGTAACTAAATCCTTCAGTGATATAAGTATCTCTGTATAGTCATTCCTTGGCTTGTGAGAAAATCAGATGGGCAGTTTAAGTACCTGTTTGTGGCAGAACTCAATATGGCTTGGTATCTTCTCCACAGATTGTGTTACATTCCCAGAAATGTGTTATGAGATATTTTTTGGATAGCAGTAAGATTTTTCTTGTGTGTGTGTGTGTGTGTGTGTGTGTGTGTGTGTGTGTGTGTGTATGTGTATGAGAGGCAGAGAGAAAGAATTGTATATATAAGTATTGGAGCAATAAAGTTATATAGAGATGAAATGTTTATTTTTATATATACATCATATATGTAAGATGAAATTCTGAATATATTACTTGGGAGCTAAACCATACCATAACATTAATCAGGTTGATATTTTGTCCAGCCTAAGATTCTCCACTAAATAGGCAAGGTATAACTTAGACACCAACCATCAGTCCCAAAGGCTTGTGTTTTCTTGCATTTTCCTTTGTAATTCTTTTGAGAATTAAAATCTAGAAATTTATTCAAACCTTCATTGAATTTTTGAATTTTCATTTACAGTATCCAAGAAGCAGCACAGAGAGGAAAAAAACACTTTTAAAATATCAAAACTCAGGTCAGAGTTTGAATTCCACCCTGCTGTTCATTAGCTTGTCAATTTTTTAAACATTGTTTCTCAAGTTTACAAAGTAGGGTAATGATAATAAAGATGCCTTGTGAGGAAGGATACTATGGGACTCACAATTATGAAATTAGATCTGATATTGGTATATACCCCCAATGTTGACTGCTTTTGAGATGTGTATATAAAATGTACCAATAAAAATTTCAGTTAAATATTAGATCTGAAACCCCTACCAGATTTTACATAAATGTGTTTTCTTTCCTTAATTTTTAATATGCATGTTCCACAGATTTACTATTGATATTTCCTTCAAAATTTTCCTTTTAAATGTGTTCATTTTTTCCCACAATAATTATGATCATTATGGACTGCAGACATACTAGTAAGATTTTTTAAAGATACTTTAAAAAACTAAAATATGGCCAGGGATTTAGCTCAATGATTCTGGTACCTGTTTGCAAGCACAAAGTTCCTGGTTCGATCCCAGTAACCGCATACCACAGTGCTGGGCGTGGTGGTTCGCAGTTGTAATCCCGGCACTTGGGAGGCAGAGACAGGAGGATCTCTGTGAGTTTAAGACTGAGCTCAGGGACAGACTGAACTACAAAACGAGATTCTGTCTCAAAAAAAAAAAAAAAAACCTAAAATATGCCCACTTTTTGTGATACTGTTTATCTCACCATCACTAAATTTTAAAAGAATATGCAATAACTCTTGTTCTCTTATTTTGGAGGTTAATAACATCAATTAGAATTTTGCTGTATGCCAGCCTTTTTTTGCAGTTCAGCTGCTACAACTTGCCAGTCTTCATGTATTAAGCATACTTATTGAAACCTCCCTATGTTAGGTACTATATTTACTGGTCAGTAGAAAGGTTGCAAAAACAGGTAAAGTCCACGCACTCTTGAACATTAGCTAGAAGGTAAATCACAAACCAACATATATATTAGCAGTGACATATTAGACGTAAAACAGGATGAAGTGATAATGGCTGGAAGTCTGTTTCAGATGACATAGTAAGGGGGCCCTGTCTAAAGAGACAACATCCAAGGATAGATCTTTATGGCAAGAAGGAAGTAGCCACATGAAGTTCCAGCTGAACCATGGTATAAAGATTCTAATGCAGAGCACACTTAAAGTGTTCTAGTAATAGCAGGAAAGAAACTGAAATTAAAAGAGCATCCTTGAAGGAAATCAGGCAAGGAAGAGATGGACCGAGACCTAATCACAGACCCCTAAAGGCCAGAAAGGAGACTGGATTTCACAGAATAACACCAGCATATTCATAGCTGGAGAAGTAGGTTATTTGAACAGTGGTACCTTTGGCACAGTGTGATGCAAGTGGGATCCATGTAAAATGTAGGTCACATTATTGTATTGCAATGCAAGTGACCCAAAGATCTAATTGGTTTCTGTCTCAAACTTACTGGACAAAGGCAATAATTCTTGAATTTTCTAGTTAATTAACACCTATTTTTTTTCCAATTAATGAAGAAAATACAGAATTTGAAGAATGAGCAATAGGAAGGCCAAATACTATTAAGAGATTGTATAGGATAAAAAAGAAAAGTGACTTATTTGATCACAGAGGAGCTGTGAATCAGAGGCTGTGGACCTTGGTCAGATGGTAGTAGGTTTTGAAGACAATTGAATTCTTATTGAATTGAATTAGATGGCAAACAAACAGTGGAAGCAAGGACAATTTTATTTTGTTTTGGTTTTGGTTTGGGGGGTTTTTTTTGGTTTTTTGAGACAGGGTCTCTCTTTGTGGTTCAGGCTGGCCCTGAGCTCAGCCTCCAACTCACATCACAGCAATCCTCCTGCCTCTGCCTCCCGAGTGCTGGGATTACAGGCATGAGCCACCATGCCTGGCACTGTGGTATGTGGTACTGGTTGCTGCTGGGCATGAGTCTCCATGCCTAGTATTGTATGTGGTTAAGAAGGATCGAACCTGGGCCCTTGTGCTTGAAGACAGGTGTCGGAACCACTGAGCTAAATCCCGGCCCGGGACAATTTTGTCAGAAAGTTTTGCTACAGAAAGGAACAGATACATGGAACAGTAGCTTCAAGATATATGGTATCAAGGAACATATTTTTGTTTTATTTTGTCCAAGTTAAATGATACTAGAGTGTATTTCTGTGCTTTAAGAATAATATGTACAGAAGGAAATTTACAAACAGTGAGGATATTGACAGAAGACACTCATTGAGATAGTGAGAGGAGGTACCTGGAACACAAAGAGAAGTTGACTTTTTATAGCAAACAAGAATCCAAAAAGCCTTGTTTAGGTTGTGCCCCTGTACAACTGAAGATGTTCTTAGTAGCAGCAATTTATTTCAAGGTATCCTTTTCATGATACATCTTTGATGTGTCCCCTTTCAAAAATTCAAGTTGAAAGTACCTAAGTGGGCATACGTCAGGCCACAGAAACAAGCCTTCAACATAGGCTGTAAAGTTAGTGAAGATTGGATCAATAAAATGTGATATATTTAGACAAGATTATATTCAGCCATAAAAATGGTGAATGAAATTCTGACACATGCTACCACAATTGGTGAATCTTAAATTTATTCTGAAGAAACCAAACACGGTGGCCACCTAGTGTATGTTTCCATTTACATAAAATATATAGAATAGATAAATACATAGATATAGGATATAGATTACTGGTTACCAGGGCCTGAGGGAAGGAGAGAACATAGAAAATGGTCATTCATGGGAATGTAGTTTCTTTTTGTGGTAGTGAAAAATCTTCTGGAATCAGATGGGATAATGGATATACACTTCTGTGATTACTACTAACTGTACACTTTAAAATGTGTTGTATGAATTATATCTCAGTAAAGCTGTTATTAAATAGTAAAATGACTTGTTTCTTGAAAAAAAGCTTTTATTTTTCATTTGCCATGAATAACAAATTAAAAACATAATGGAGGGGCCGGGGAATGGCTCAGTGGTTCCAGCATCTGCCTTGCAAGTAAGTGCAAGGTCCTGAGTTCGATCCCTGGTAAACCACATACCACAGTGCCAGGCATAGTGACTCACTCCCATCAACAATCAGTACCACACACCACAATGCCAGGCATGGTAGCTCATGCTTGTAATCCCAGCACTCAGGAGGCAGAGGCAGAAGGATTCCTGTGAGTTCAAGGATAGCCTAGGCTACATAATGAGCTCGGGCCAGCCTGAACTGCAAAAGCGAGACCCTGACCCCCCCACCAAAAAAAACAAAAAATAAACGAAAAACTCCCATAATGGAAGGAATAAACTCAAGATAAAATGTAAGAAAATTTTGAGAAAGAGGAGGGGAAATTTGCCCTATAGATAGTAGTACACAGCATAGAATCACAGAACTAAGAGTGTGGAACTATCATAGAGAAAGACCAAAGAAAAATAAATCTAGAAAAATAAGTAAGCATACATTTTAGGAAAGTAATATATAAGATGGAAATATAGTGCTCCTTCTCAGTGCAGAAAATGTAGATTACCTATGAAATGTTGGTATTCAACACCTACCTGATTTTATCAGTTGACAGTTTGAGTTGAAAATAGCAGAACTTAATCCTGGCAAGTTTACACAGAAGAGGAGTTTTCAGGAAAAAGATGGAGCCATTTAGAGTCAGTGGAAAGCCCCCTCCGAAGATGAAGGAAGCAAAAGATGCTAAGGAGCTGGGAATACAACTTGGGGTGTACTGCAGGAATAGGGTGATGAGGGTGCTCCTCTTCTGCTGTTGCTTCTCAAGCCTGTAGTCACATTACTACTGCCCCGACTAAGCTCTAATTGTCTCTGTGCTCTGTCACTCCTGTCATTGGAGACCTGGGCAGGCACACCCAAGGCAGAGCTCTGGTCACAGGCCTGCACCCCTATTCTAGAGTTTGAAAGAGAGGCCTGCACACCTTCAGCTACGGTGGTGGGAGGTAAAAGAGGTGTCCAAATGGAGGGAATCCAAAAATGACAGATTTCCACTAACATTTGGAATGACTAAAATTAGAACCGTGCTTTATATCGCAGACCAAAATAAACTGCACATGGATTCAGAATTTAAATGTAAAATTCGAGATCATAGAAGTACTTAAAGAAACTACACATGGATATTGATGTAATCTTGGTTTGGAAAAGTTGCTGAGCATGATATAAATATCAGAAGGCTATTAAAAATGTTGATGGGTTGTGCACTACATATGTGTACTGATAAAAGAAATACTAGTAGAAAAATTTTAATGACCCAGAAAGAAACTCCTAATTAAGTTAAAGACAAAACTGTACATTAAAAAACATATAAAATATAATGATTTTAAAGTATTTTTACCTTTTTAAGAAAAAATATATAATACCCCCCAAAAGAAAAGGATTAAAATGACATATGCTAGAATGTAATTAATGGTTGTCTCTTGGATGGTAATACTAAAGGAGTTTTTTTCATTTGTTTTCTCTCTAAATGGAAGTTTGCTGGTTTGTTTTTTTTTTTTTCCAAAAATTAATTTTTTTAAAAGGTAAGTGATTTGGTTGGTGTATGATACTGGGTCTGCATGAGTAAATTTTATACCAAACTTTGCAGAAATACAAATACCTTTACAAACAGGTAATAAGACAGTGTTATGTAAAAATAATGTTAAGATGGCTATTGAAATTTACTACATCTTATAACCCTTCAAAAAGAACTAAATAATGGAATAATGACTAAGAATTCCCCCCATATCATATTTCTCTTCAACGCCCCTGCCCTTGGTGTTCTCAGTCTTGGTTTGGTGTGTTTGATCATGTTTTTAAGAGGACCAATCATGATATGGAATTCACTAGCTAGTATTTAAGGTTTGAGCACTGAAGTAAAGCCAGATGGAGGGGTTCAGGATATGGTCTTGAGTCAATTTTCTTCCCTTGCCTACAAAATATGAGTTCCCTCAGTGTCTCCTGTTCTACAACCCTTAACTACCTGGGGGTTTGTTCTCTTATCTGGGGTTCCTGCCTCAGTAAAGGACGTTCCACACTTACTTGGCATAAGAGACAAAGTGGGACCTTCCCGCTAAGAATGATGTGCCCTCACGGAAGGAAAGGCTCCTCATGGAAGCCTCAGGAGTAGAGGGTGAGGAAAGCCCTTCGTGCTCCAGAAAGACTGATCACTGCACATTCCAGCAACGGACCAAGAGATTTGGAGCCAGAAAATAATTTTTAAATGGTCACTCGTTTCCATTGTCGCCACTCAGTTACTTTTTTTGTTGAAAAGAGTTCCGGCTTTGAATTCTCAAGAAATTGTCATGTTCTAAGTGTTCTTTAAACTGAGGGGAAAAACACCTTATCCTGTGACCTTTTCCTCAGAGGACTCATTGGGCATTTCTATCATATGTATTTCTCAGTCATACAAAGCATGACTCTGATGCTGTGTTATAGTGTCCCTGTCTTCATCCATTGTGTTAATATAGGAACGCTATTGCTCCAGACTACAGTGAGATTCGTGTTCAACTGTTTTGATATTAGACAGCTTAGTGATATGCTCTAAACCCCAGTTGTTTTGCTAGGTGGATAGGAAATGTCTTATGCATATGTATATATTTTTTGCTACACACTTCGTTCGAACTTATGTAGCTCTCGTGTTTATATTTATGTTTTTTCTTCTTAAATGCATTTTTGTTGACACATGAAGCAGATACGATAGTTCTAGATTGGGGGGACAGTCTGTTCCTTTTCTCAGGTAGAAGTTAGGAAGAATTATCCTTACCCTCACCATCTTAGCATCAGCAAATGAGCTCCTGCCAGAAAGCCGGTCAGTAGCAGAACCTGGTGGTGCCTACTGTGCAGTCCACAGTGGCCAGTGGTGGGGAGGAGGCAGCACAGCCCCTGTGGATGAGGCAGTAAGTGTGCAGTGACTGCGGAATGCACACATCCGGCAGGCTCTGCCATGCATGACGTTGCATGTAAGTGCCGTCTCTTTCCTGCCTAGCAATCCTTGGTCATGACTTATCGAGCAAGACTCACACATATATTTTTCTGTCTTTCCAGGAGCAGCTTATTGCCAATTCATGGACATGCTCTTTCCAGGCTGCATTAGTTTGAAGAAAGTAAAATTTCAGGCAAAATTGGAGCATGAGTATATTCACAATTTTAAACTTCTGCAAGCATCATTTAAGCGAATGAACGTCGATAAGGTAGGAGACTCATTGGTACCTTGATAAAATGCATCCTTTCATTAAAATGATTTTCATACAGAATGCAAAAGCACAGGACCATTTCAACAGGGTACTTGTTGATATGTCAACAAGTTGAGATCCATACAAAGCATAAACCATCAGCCTTACTTCCCATATTTCTGTGAGGTTTTATTTCAAGAGGTTGTCTGAAGTTCTAGCCATGAGACTAACAACTATAACAGGAATCATGAATGTTAGAATGTTGTTGTTGCATTTTAGCATTGCAGATGAGAAATTTTTATGTTTTCCAGATGCCTCTGTAGCTCTTTGTGTATTTTGTTTCTTTAGAAAAACAACACTGTGCAGAGGAAATAGCATCAGTTTGCACCCCAGTCCCATGACTTGAGCAAGTTACTTAAAGTTGTTGAGTCTAAATGCACCCATCCAAATCTGAGACAGAAACCCCTTACCTGTGGTTCTGAAATTGAAATAAGAGAACACATGTAAAAGTGCCCAGCACAGTACATATCCTCAGATTCACAGTGTCTGTACATTACCCCTTCTTCCCCCCTTTGAATCATTATAATTTTGTCCTAAAGTGATGCATATAGAGTTAGGCACTAGAGCCCTTTTTTTTCCCAGTGAAGAACGATGGCTTAAATCCACTGACTCTCTGTATATTTATTGCTATTAATATATATATTTAATTCATGTTCCTCATTTATGATATATCTCATAGAATGATCAAACTTGCAAATAAATGAACTTTGAATAATGGAAAACTTTTCTTTGAATAATAGTAGTAGGCTGTGGCAATAAAAAATAAATGTTGAGCAGAGGATTTAGCCCAGTGGTTCTGGTGCCTGCTTTGCCCAATTTTAAGTTCAGTCCCTGGTGCGAAAGAAAGAAAGTTGAGGAGGAAAGAGAGAAGGAAGGAAAGAAATACTGGATTTTAAGAGAGAGGTTAAGTGAGAGAGTTTTACGAGCTACTTTTAAAAATTCAATACACATAAGGTCTTCTTAATTAAAAGTACTCTTAAACTATTAAGAAAATCCAACTTCTCATTCTCTCAGAATTTTTGTTTCAAAATATATATTATACATGTCTTAACTATTCAGATCCTTTTCACCGTAATCTGATGTCTTTTTACTGTGGCTGACAACCAGCTGGTCTTCCTTGTGTGTTTTGAGAAGCAAAGCTGAATAGGTTCTCCTTGCTTTTACTAAGTTAACAGTTCCACTTGTGTCTTTTTCATTCATTTTTCTATTTGTAGTTCTACATTAGTAAAAAAACACATGTACATAGATTTATTAATGGAATCTGCCATATACCAAATTAATGGGCTCTGTTGTTTCTAGAAGGGAGCACATAGTGAATGGAGAAAGTAGACAATGTTGAAGAAAATTTTTGAAGTGGAAGGAACCTTGCCTTGATGACCCTTGTTAGACTGTGTAGTTTTCCTAACCTGTGTTTGCACCTGAAAGTCTTATGAAAGAGAGTTATGCATCTGTTGTTTTTCTAAGGCCAGCAGTATTTCAAAAGATTCTGTACAATGTTTTGTGTTCCCCCTCAGATTTTGAATTTATACCCCTGAAACTTTCATTTTGACATAAATGCAAGATTAAGTCAACATAAGTAAGAAACTGATTTTGACTGCTGAAATGCCATCATTTATTAAAGTTTAAATTCCCACAGTCTGTCAGTAGACAAAGTATAATAGTACGTTCATTAAAGGGCTATATTCTCTGTGAGGTCATTTTCTAATAATCATTAACTACATAAACAAAAGCCTAAAACTCCATAGTAACCAATACAATAAAAAAATAAATTAACTGTATCAGTAGAAAGAATTGTCCCTACTAGAGTTAAAGGGAAATGAGAGGAGGGAAATAATCAGCAGCAAGGTGTTGAATATCAGAAAAGTCTTCCTGGAAAATATGTTCTCTAACAGCTTGCTTCTGTTTACTTTGTTTTGAAATAGAGATGGTTCAATCTCTATTTCAGCTGTAAAGAAAGCACTTCTGAGAATTTCATTATTAATGATTTAGTTTAATGGATGGCCAAAAAGGCGTCAGTTTCTTTTTCCTTTCAAACTGTCACTGATATTTAAGGTCTTTCAGGATTTTTCTACTGTTCTGTTGATACATTTTAGAATGTGGATGATATATAATTCCTGAGAAGACAGAGCCTTGCTAAATGTTTAATTTATATAGTTTCCGTTTGTATTGTTGTGCATTGAAGCCACAGGCTTTGAGCCCTATATCTCTGTCCAAATCTCATGTATACACACATACACACATACACACAGACACACACACACACAGAGTCTGTCTCACCGCTTAGTTTTGTCACTCTCCTGTGGTTCACATTCACCCAGTATTCCTGCCCAGACATATAGGAAGCAAAATCTCCAGTGGTGCAATTCAGAAGACCCAGTACCTTTCCAGTGTCCTTAAAAAGTAGTGGCCCACTAAATTAGAGCTAAGCAATCAAACTCCATTTTTCCCTTGTTATATTTCAAGTTCCCATAAGGGATCTACGAGTAGTAGTTGACTAGGTTGTGGCAGGAAGGGTTACTCCGTGAAAAGCTGAGCTTCCTGTCCTGGAAGCTGACAAGAATGCTGACAGCCTCCTTTTCTCTCCCTCTGTGCTCTGATGCTTTGTTGCTTGTGCTCCTTGGGAGCCCGTGGATGACAGGACCTAACTTGTGGTTAGTCATTTATGTACCAGCCTCTCTATATTACAGATGAACTCCGGGAAGACTCATTTTGTTTACTGTGAACCATTAGATTGATATCTGTGTTTTACTTGAGTTTTTTTACTTGTATGCTCTATTAGCTATACTCCTTGAAAGAGTTTACTCCATAAACTTGAGTCATGAATAGGAAAATGGATGTACCTCACGGCCATAATGTTAAGTGAAATAAATCAAACACACAAGCTTAAATATCACATGGTTTCTCTTATGTGAGAAACCCAAATCATAAATTAAAGAGCAAAATAAAAGACAGATAATGGGAAACAGGGAGATAGATTTTTTTCAATAGTGAAGGGACCAAGAGGGGAAGGGGAGAGAAAAAAGAATTAAGATATGTTATATAGATGTATGAACTTACCATAAAATGAATGTAGTTATTATGTATTGAAAACACATACTAATTTTTAAAAGTTTAGCCTACACAACTGGGCAAAGTGTCACAAAGAAAATAGTCAAGCTTATCAGTCTCAAAACAGCACAACATCCCAAGCGCATGCTTTGTGGAGAGATTCTGTAACAGTCAAGATCCTGTAAGAGAAGACTAGCCCCTCTTGACAGCTTCCTTGTCTAGTTTGATCAGAAGCATTACGTAGTTCAGAGAACCATATTTTGCATAAGTTCTTTAATATGATGAAAAAATACATTAATTGGCCAACGATGATGAATTGCAAGTAAGGGGGAAATACTCATATTTTGGGAGCACTTCAATTGTTTTAAATACCAACAAGCCTGAGGTTCATGATTTTATGTCACAGGTAATTCCAGTGGAGAAGCTAGTCAAAGGACGTTTCCAAGACAACCTGGATTTTATTCAGTGGTTTAAGAAATTCTATGATGCAAACTATGATGGGAAGGAGTATGATCCTGTTGAGGCACGACAAGGCCAAGATGCAATCCCTCCCCCTGACCCTGGCGAACAGATCTTCAACCTGCCCAAGAAGTCACACCATGCAAACTCCCCCACAGCAGGTACTGTCTCCAGGGAACTGTGTAGTCACTTTCAAAAACTTGCTCCGACCCTCCTGAGCCTCACCCTGTGTTCATGAGTGATTTTTCACAGCAGTCAATGTGTTAGGGTCTTGGATAGTTTTATTATTGTCTGTCTGACTAGATTTATCTTCCTGTGATCAATTTGTCAGAAATCTGACAGTCTTGACTTAAGCTATGGAAAAGGCAGAGGTTCCCATGTTATGTCATTGAAGCATGATGTTAAAATAATATTCCAGGTGTAAATTTATTTTTCTAATTCTTCAGAGAAATTTCAGATGATCTATGTAGATTTTTGTCAGAGTATTTTTGCTATTTAATTGCTGGTAGTTCAGACCATAATGTGAGCTGCTGTATGTTGTTACATATGGATCATCTATGGTCCTTCAAAGGCAACAGTACATCCTGCCATCTGTGCCAATATTTATATGATAATATAAACCAAAACCTCATTATTCATCTGAATCCAGAAATCAGTCCTTTAGAGTAAATATCTGGAACTTTAAAATATTTTATACTCTTCTGGGTAAAAACCTTTCTAAATTATGAGCATCTTGCTATAAAGGCCTACTCTACCAAGCAAAATGTGTTCTTGTACAATTGGGTCATTTTTATAAATACCAATTTGGTTTGGGACATTTAAACAGTGATATCCTCAGAAACCATTGTTGCCATCCCAAGTGTGGAAATCATTGTTCAGACTTGTTAAATAAGTTATTTATATTTATTTCTGCCCAACCTGTAATCAGAATGGATTAGAAATGGTTAGTAATACTTTCATGATAGTAAGAACTTTGTAATCATAGTTTTCCTCACTGTCTGTTAAGAAGCAGTTTTTACCCTATTTGGGGAGTTGTGGGCTGTATTCAAGATAAACTGAGACCCTTAAAAATCTGGTACTTTAAAAAAAATTTTATATATATATATATGTATATGTGTGTGCATATATATGAGAAAATATGCATATTTACCAAGATTTTAGATGAATTCTTAATCACCTGAATTAAAATAGAGGTAACATAAAGAAAGGAATAAATCATTCTGAAAGATAATGGGGATAAAATAAATTGAATATTGATAATGGACTGATACTGGGGTAAAAGAGAGGGAGATATCAAACGTAATTTTTATTTTTTTTCTTTGATGTCTTGATTTGTCCCACACATCTGGAAGGAGGATGTTATTCAGGAAGTCTTGAAAAGACTTGAGAAAAAATCCTGAGTTTGCTTTGAATGAACTGAGTTAGCCTATGTAACACGTAAGAAGAGATCTGAATGAGCAATCCGTGTGTTTAACATGGCTGTGTGTGTCTGTGTCTGAAGCTCAAAAGAAGTGTAGAGTCGAGATAAACATTTGTGAGTCTTCCAAAAATCCAAAAAATTAAAGCTAGAAATGAATAGAACGTAATAAGGTGGAAATCAACTGAAGAGCTCTTAGCATTTAATTGTTGAGGAGAAGAAGACGACCTTGCTGGGAAGCAGAGAAGACGCTGGAAGGATTGGAGGCAACTAGGGAAGGATGTGTCTAAGAATCAGGAAGGAGGGAGCAGAGTGAACAACAGTATCTGAATCTGCTAAGAAGTTGAGTGAGACGAGGCCTGGTGGAGTCCATTGGATTGCCCTGTGTCTCCTACATATCTCATTGCTGAGACAAAGTACTCTTAAAGGAGGAAAAGTTCATTTTGATTCACAGATCACAGAGGTTTCAGTACACGGCTGCCATGGCTGGCTCCAAGGCAGGCCTCATGGCAGAAAAAGCTTCACGGCCTCCGGAAGCTGAGCACATGATGAAGGGAGGAGGGAGAAAGACCACTCTTCTGGGCCACGATCTTAGTGACCTACCACCTGCAACCAGGCTTCACCTTCTAAATCACATTAATTAAAAACTCATCATTAGACTAACTCATAAATATCATAACCCCCATGATCCAGTCACCTTTCAGAAGCCCCACCTATGAACACAAGAGACTTTGGAGGGATGTCTAGAAATAAACATAACATTCTGCCTAGAAATCATTTAATGGAAAGATAGAATGAGGACTAGATTAAAGAATGAATTGGGGACCAGGGGTTTAGCTCAGTGATTCTGACACCTGCCTGACAAGTGCAAGGGCCCAGGTTCAATCCCTGGTAACCACATACAACAATGCTGGGTGTGAGCGGACGTGGTGGCTCACGCCTGTAATCCCTGAATTTGGGAGGTGGAGGCAGGAGGATTGCTGTGAGTTGGAGGCTGAGCTCAGGGCCAGCCTGAACTATAAAGGTGTGTTTCAAAAAAAAGACTGAATTGGACAAAAGAAATAGAGGCTTTCAAATCCAATTTAAGACTACAGAATGATGAACTACACACTAAGAACCTAAGCACAGTCTTCAGGAATATATATTTCTACATATAGGGATATATACTTATAAGTACGGGGTGGGGGAAGAGGAAATGATAATCATCAAGAACAAAACCAGGAGAGCTCAACACCACAGAAGTGAGAAATTTCCAAAAAGACAGTCATTAGCAATTCTGCATATTGTGAAAATATCAAGTAGAATGCACCCTGAAAATCGTCCAACGAAATCTGACTCCTAGGGCATAATTAATAGTCCTTCAGAGAATCGATCCTTTAAGATGCTGAGTGCTTAGGTCAGGGTTTCAGCAATTCAGCAAGGTCGTGGGAGTTATGGAGTGAGGCAGTGAGCATAGGACACTTTTCTAGAAAAAATTTTTAAAAAACAGGTCTGTGTAGGAAAAAAAAATCTGATGGCAGTTTCAGGAAGAAAAATTCAAAGGAGAATGGTCTTTCTCCTTCATCTTTTTTTATTGCTTTGAGGATAAGATAAAATAATCAGGTTTGCAAGATGGGAAAAAGATCCATGGAGAAGAAATAGTTGAAAATAGGAAAAAGAAGAGAAATTATAAGGGCTGGAAGAAAAAAATGAAATCAAAAACACAGAGGCCTAAATGGAAAAAGGAAGATATGTTTTTCTGGAACAGAAATGCTGGGAGAGGTTAAATAAAAATTAAACCATAAGGCGTGTGGGAAACAAAATTCATGTAGTCAAGTCATCCACCTACTTTGGTCAGTAACTTTCACGAGTCTAGGAGCAAGAATGGAGAAGGCGGTGGTGTGTCTTCCCAGAGTGAAATTCACGGGGCACATAAGTGGGAGGACGAGAAGATGAGAAAATCAGTATGACTGGTATTTCTTATCTTAATGTCACTTTCTGTAGATGTTAGTAACAGACACATGGGTCGTAGAGCCCAACTACCATTTTTTCAAGATTTTAGTAGTAAAATTGAACAGATCTCAAAATATTTTTTCTTCCATAATCATAATGTCTTCTTAATTTTCTTTAACTTTTGTTCCTGCTTTCAGAAGCAGAACAGTCATTGTGCTGTTTTGGCTCCATTTTCTAGGAATTTCCTCATATCTCTTTCACAAAAGCCACAGAGAAACTTGTGCCTTTGTGATAGAATGTCCATAAACCTGAGAGAGATATATATTTTTTCTAGAGCTTGACCTCTCAGATAACAAATCTCAAAAAAACACATTAAAGTCAACAGATACTAAATTTAGTTTTCATTTTCCAAAAGGCAATTCCTAAGACTATGTTCCTGATAACTTTGACCAGATTTTATCAAAGTTGGTGTCAATCAGAAAGAAAAGGTATTTTCACAAGTCAAATTAATCATTACCCTTTTAAATAAAATGTTCTAATGGTTTGACATTTTGAGGTACTAAAATTATACTGGGGAAAATTATAAGGAAGTACACATCACATGTAGAAAATCATCATTAAAAAAGTATTAGAGAAAGGCTCTTGTATACCCATTAAGTCTTTATTTCTCTTGAAGTCCTGTATCCAGATAATGGGAACACAGCCAAGAAAATGTAAGCCAGCATGTATTGTAAGAGTCAAAATAGGAGTTGTAAAATACGAACTATAAAATTATGCACTCTGCTCGTGACTTTTTAAAGTTCTTATTCAAACTCTGTTTGCTCTTACATTAGACATAATAAACACAAAGTTATAGTTTCTCACATCTAATCTATTGGGACAAGAGTACTGAGGTGTCAAAAAATGCAAACATCAGAAAAAGAAGAGCCAGACATCCTG
The DNA here is from genome assembly GCA_004026965.1 of Petromus typicus. Taxonomy (NCBI): domain Eukaryota; kingdom Metazoa; phylum Chordata; class Mammalia; order Rodentia; family Petromuridae; genus Petromus; species Petromus typicus. Next base: position 144,289 of record PVIR01000376.1, read on the forward strand.
AGATCTTTACCTAAAGATTAAATAGCTCCCTGCCTCACTTGTCCCAGTGTGTCTATGACCCTATCAGTCTCATAATTCCCATGTAATTCTTAGGTTTCTGTTATAATTCTGTGTTTACAGTTTTGACCCTGAACCAGTTCCTCCATAAACTATTTTTACAGCCTTAATACTAGTATTGCTTCCTGTGGTCTGAAACTCATGGCTGCATTTCATGTACAAGTCTTGATTTTGTCCATTCAAAGTTTAGTATAAATTAAAGTGTTTGATGAGTCAGGTTCCTAGGTAACTCACATTTATCTCACAGTCACACTAGGTCAAATAATGTTTTTTTTCTATTCTTTATTTTTTATTAGTAAATGTTTGCATTACATACTGATTACATTCCATGTACATAATGCATGTCAGTTCTTTTTTCATCCTATTTCCCTCCATCTCTTGCTCCCCTTCCCATTTGAAAATGATCTATGTCCTTATTCCCTATTTTATTTTGCCTTTTACTTACATTTTGGGTTTCTCATAAGAGAAACCTTGTGATATGTAAGCTTGTGGATATGATTTATTTAATTTAACATCATGGTTCAAAGTGCACCCATTTTCCTACAAATGACTCACCAGCCTTTGTTGTTTGAGTTCTTGATGACAGCCATTCTTTCTGGGATAAGATGGAATCCAGTGTTGATTTAATTTGTGTTTCTCGAATGGCCAGTGATGGGCATTTATAAGAAATCCATCTTCATGTATTTATCGACTATTTCTATTTCTCCTTCTGAGAATTGGCTGTTCATTTCAGTTGCCCAGTTTTTCATTGGACTTTATATTTTGGGAGTGTGAGTTGTTTCTGTTTCTGTTTTTAGTTCTTTCCACTAAATATTAGTTCTCTGATCATTAGCTGGCAAAATTTTTCACCTGTCTTGTAAGTTGTTTCTTCACTCTGTTGGTTGTTTCCTTTGTTGTGCAGAAGCTTTTTAATTTGGTATGACCCCATTTGTTGATTCTTGGTACTTTTTCTTGTACCAGAGGGGTACTGTTCAAAAACTCCTTATGTATGTCTTCAAGGGTTTTACCTATTTTATCTCCCAGCAGCAGTGCAAGTGTTTGTTTTAACATTTCGATCTTTGATCTGTTTTTATTTTAATTTAGTACATGGTGAGATATAGACATCTATAGTAACTCTACTTTTACCTCTAAGAATTCATTATTTCTTAATTATTTGCACTGGAGGAAACAAGCAATGACTGGTATAATCAAAAGAATATACTCTGCAATTATTTTTTGCTTTTAGCTTTGGAGCACTTGATTCATTTTGCAGTAAATTTAATCTCTCCCTCTAGTATTTCTCTAGACTAATATCAAAATTAGTATGTATGCCTCGTTACACATCAAGAGCAGAAAATGGTAGCTCCAGAATATCGTGTGTAACAGAGGAAATAAATTAAAATGGAAGAAGTGATTGTAGAATGGATTGTCCATATGATAAATAGTGAAGACTTTGTTCATATTAGCAAGAAAGAAATTGTGTGATTACATCATCCAGAGTGCTTAAACAGCCATGCATCAGAAGGAATTTGCTTATGTGTAAAATACATACATAGCAAATCTTTGGTGCATTCTATTTTTGTGAGAAAGTGTTAGATTTTCTATTATTTGACTACCGATAAAAACATCTCTTACATATAGAGAATAACCATGAGTAGTTTTGTGTCAGTGTGTAGCTGGGTGATTTACCTGTGCTGTAATCAGCTGTAGCATAAGAAGAGGTATCATGTAAGGGTAGATGGCTTCTAGGTAAATTGGATCCTTCGAAGTTGCATCTTCAGTTACTTTTGATCTACTAACCAGGGGTATCCATTAAAATACATTTTCATGATGATACATATCTATTAAATGTGCACATCAGTGTGAGTCATGATATTTATAAATTTATTGCCATGAGCTATATCTGCAATTTGAGATAGCTGTCTGGGGAGATCAATTTTTATGTGTGAGCACTTACCAAACCTAAAAGGAAACTCAAAGTCATGGTTTCTATAGCAACTACAGCTTAGACACATTGAAAATTCACATACATTAATGTATTTAAATCAAATTCCAGTACACAAATATAATGTGATAGATTTAGAGTTGTTTTGGGAATTGAGTCCGAACTTTCTCTTTTCCTTAGGGCCTGCAGTGTTTCAGCTTTAAAATCAAGTTAATGGAAATATAAAAAAGTGGTTTCAAAAACAAAACAGCCTAATAAGTGTAATAGAATAATAAAAGTATTTGGATAATCATGATTAAATCCCTAAATGTAGATTTAAATAAATCCTATCAGATTTTTAAGAAAGTATATTGAATGTTTAAATATTGTCACTCTCAATTACTTTTAATTTTGGATATCCTTAAGGCAGTCACACAATCTTAAAATATGTATTCATTTATTTGTTTAGTGATATGTGGACATCTGTCAAGCACCTATAATCTAAATAAGCGTTTTCTCTCTGATCCTTGGGGAAAGAATAGTTTTTACTTATTTTTCTTGGTTTTGTTTTTTAGTTTGGGGGAGGCAGATTGGAGGGCTTGTTTTAAAAAAAGGTGTTCACATATAACAGTAGGAGTGGTTTTTATCCTCATTCCCATCTTAACTTGATGGCCCAGAATATGGTCTTTTCTTGGTGTGTCATTTGCATTTGAAATGAATGTGTATTTTGCAGTGGTTGGTTGCAAATGTTTTAGAAATATCAGTTAAGTCAAGGTTGCTATTATTTAGATCCTCTAAATCTAAATAGGTTGTTTGGCTTTTTGTTTTGGGGGGGTCGGGGAGGGGGATGCTTGTTGATGTTGTTTTGATCTAGCTCTAACAATTGCTGCAAAGAGGATATTAAATTTTCCTGCATTGATCATGGTATTGCCTATTTGTCTCCCTTTAATTCCATTCTTTTGTCGTTGTTGAATGCATGCATTTATTTTGTTAAATCATCCTGTTGAATTTGCTTTTTTATGTTTTTAAAAAGACTCTTTGTTTTAAAGTCTGTTTTATCTGATAATATAGCCACTGTAGCTTTTTCATGATGTGAAAGGCTCAATAAAATGTTTTGTAGGTAGAATACTTCAATCTTGGTTTTTTCATTCATTTTGGTAATCTCTGCTTTTTAATTAGGGTTCATTTATATTTAATGTAATTATTGATTCAGTTGGATTTAGACCTACCAAATTTTTATTTGTTTTGTTTTTCTTGGTTTTTTGTTTGTTTTGTTGTTTCTCCTTTCTATGTCCTCTGGATTTTTAAAAATACAGAATTTAATTGTAATTATCTATTATTTTTTTAATCTATGCCTCTTTGTATTAATTTTTAATAGCTATTCTAAGAGTTATATATTGTCTTTTTATAGTATACTTACTCATAAACCTTAATGTAGACTCTGGAAACCAGGCAAACTCCCTTCCTACTTCTTTGATATTTTTCACATACGCATTATAAGCCCCACAAAACAATGGTACAACTTTTGCTTTAAACTCACATTGCCCAACTGTGGCTTTTGAGCACTTAAAATGTGCTTTTTCTTTATACTAAGTTGTATAGTATGTATAAAATACATGCTGATTTGAAAGACATAAAAATATCTAACTTATATTGATTATATGTAGGAATCATGAGTATATTTCATGCACTTTTTATACATTAAAATTAATTTTTGACTTCTTGGATGTGTCTGCTAGAAAATTTTAAGTTACTTGTGGTTCACATAGTTCTATTAGTATAGCTTTAAATAGTCCATGTATTATAAAATAATCTTTTTAATATTTTATGATTTCCTATATACTTATGATTTCTTCATTTCTGAATATCTGAGTTCCCCACTGGTTTCATTTTTTCTAAGACTGAAGAATATTTAATACTTCTGCAGTGCTGGTTCACTGGTAACATACCTTCTAAATTTTTCTTTTTCTGTAAATGTCTTTGTATTTATTCTTAAAGAATATTTTTACTAGACAAAAGACTTAAACCAATTTTTCCCCTTTAGTCACTTTAATGATGTTATTCACTGTCTGTGGCCTACAAATCTTATAGGAAGCGTTCATTCTAATTATACATCTCCTTCATAAAATATTTTATAGGGTAAATATGTTTTATAGCGTAAAGATTTTACCTTTAATTTCCATCAACATGACTGTGACATACCTAATCACATAATTTTATTTGAATTAAAGTCCCATAAACTTCCTAAATCAGTAAATTAATGTATTTAGAAAATGTTTAGCATTGTTTTCTCAATCCCAAGTCTTAGAACTCCATTTATTCATGTTAATGCTTTTCACATCATACAAGAAGTTTCTGGGATGTTATTTTTCTTTTTTCCTAGTCTTCCTTTTCTCTGTAGATTTAATGTTTTCCCTTGATGTATCTTCAAGTTTATTCTTTCACTTGACATACAATTTTATTTTAGCTATTGTATTTTTCAGTTTTTAATTTTCTTTTTTTTCCTCTCCCTCTACTGAATGTGCCTGTCTTTTCAGTCATTATGAGCGTATTTTACTTCTGGTTAACTGCCATCTTTATGGTAGCTCTTTAAAGTTCTTGTCTGCCTACTTCACCGTCCTGGCCACTTCACAGTTGGCATCTGTCAGTTACCTTCCTTTCAGAATATGTCACATTTTCCTAGCTCTTCATATGTCAAATAGTTTGGATTATATCCCAGATATTGTGCATATTAATATTGTAGGGACCAGATTTTATTACACTGCTGCAAAAAGTATTGATGTTTTTATTTAACAGGGACTTAATTAGAATCGAAAGGGAAAGTACTTAAGTTAAATGTCACTCAGCGGGTCCTAACCTTGGCATGAGGCCTGTGCCTTTATGCAAGCCTTCTTTTTCCTTATTTTTGTCAATATATAACTCTCCATTTGAGAAACTCCACCCTTTCACTGCAAGCATTGATCTTATTAGAAAGATTCTAAGAAATGCATCTTCCCATGTCTGCTCTTTAGAACAGTACAATTCATGTTGGCATTTTACTTCTCAAATCTAGGTAGGGTAGAAACAAGTATCTCCCTTGTCTTTTCGTGGTCTCCTCATCAAAATGAGTCATCTCTGTTTATTCTTATGATCTCCAAGCATATACTTACTTGCTTGGTGCTGCTATCTCAATCCTTAGTCACCTAACCACATAACCTCTTAATCACTACCTTCCCACTTCAAGTATCAAATGTTAATTTTCAGAGGTTGTACAGTATCACCTCAGTACAAGAAAGAAATACATGTTCTTGCCAGCACTGTAATTAGCAAGGCTTCTTTTCAAACAGATGTTAGCAGTCCTTATTATACAGAACAATGTTTGTGTCTTTCATCAGCTCCTGCCCCAAATCAGCACTTTGTTCTGTGGGCCGGCTTATTGTAAGCAATTGCTGAGCCGCATCCCTCTGAATGGCCACTCCCACAATGGCATGCAGACCTACAGAAAATGTAGAAACACTTTAATGGTCCATCTAATTAAATTCTTAGAGCAGATCCCCATTCCCTGGAAGAAGAGTAGTAGTGGTGGCTTTGTTTCAGTTAAATACCTATCATTTGTGAGATATGTAAGAGACTGCTAGGTATCAAGATACTTTCTTCTCAAAGAATAATGAAATCTGTCATTACCTATTGTCTTTGTCTGGGCTACTGTAAGAGAATGCCATAAACTGAGTGGTTTGTAAACAATAGAAATTTATTACTCACAAGTTCTGGGTGGTGGATGTGTCTGGTCCAAGCAAAATGCAGACTCAGCACTCCCAACATCTGGCGAGGACTTCTTTCTCATAGCTCTTCTTAATAGGTGGCACCTTTACACCATGTCCTCAGGTGGTGGAAGAAGCAAACTAGCTCCCTTGAGACTCTCTTGTAAGGGCACTGATTGCATCCCTGAGAGGTCTGCCTTCGTGATCTAATCGCCTCCAAAAACCCCAATCTCCTAATATCATCATCATGTGGGGATCGGATTTCGACATGTAAGATTGGGGGAGGGGCAGGCTGCAGTATTGAAAAACTGACCACCTTCCTATAAGGTTGCTAAAACCACAGCATAAGCTGGGAATGGTATTCTTCCTTGCCCTGATACTGAGTATCTGTGAAGTTAGAATGTTTGGGCACAGATACAAGCAAAAATCAACAAAACTTTAGGAGATTTCCAGTAGGAATGTCCCCACGGCATCTGTGGAAGAGCCAGCCATTTTTCATTTCCATCCCAATTTTTTTATCTACTGAGAGAGTATTTTTGACAGATGATAATAATTCAATTTGTAATTTTTGATGATTTTAGCTTTCTAGAATCAAAGTATATACATAGTTTCTTTGAAACTAGAATTTTTTTAAAGCATAGAGAATAAACCTTTAGGATGTGGTACTATCATTATATAATTATTATGTCCTAAATCTAATAGTAGTAAGTTTTTCATGAAATTTAGAAGAAAAGAAAACATTTAAAATGTAGAGGAAGTCAAGGGCCGGAGATTTAGCTCAGGGGTTCTGGCACCTGTCTTGCAAGTCCAAGGGCTCAGGGTAGATCCCGGTAACCACATACAACCATGCCAGGCATGGAGACTCACACAGTAAGAACCACATACCACAGTGCTGGGCCTGGTGGCTCAGGCCTGTAATCGCAGCACTTGGGAGACAGAGAAGCAAGAGGATTGCTGTGAGTTCAAGGCTGAGCCCAGTAGTATTAGGAAGTATTTATTGAGCACATATTAAATGTCCAGGTTAGCTTCACAACAATCCTACACTGCTGTTGTTTTCTTCATTTTAAAGTGTAGAAAGCTAAAAGACAGAGGCAGCTGTCCAATCAATTGCCAGTCCCTTATGAGAAGGAGGTCACTCAAGATTAGAAGCCTGATGCTGATTCCACAGCTCTCACTTTTTGACATTAGATTTAACATTATGTTGCCTCCTCACACACCACATGTATGATTATGTGTTCCACATCCTTATCCCCCCATACACACACTAAATTTAACCTGCATGGTCCATGGAGTAAGTAAAAAGTTGTCACTATTACTAATGCTTGAAATAACAGAATACTATTCTGTTGGGGTGGCATTTATCTTTTTTAGAACAGTGAGTCTTTAAAATGAAAATGTTGCCATTCATCTTTACAATAGGGTTTTGAATAAGAAAATTACTATAGTTTGTTTACATTATAAATACAGGAAATGTTAAGCCACTTCTTGCAGGGTTCCTATCACACCCAAAGGAGAAATCTGCATAACACCCAGAATTCTGAGTCCTCAGTTAGTTGGACTACTGATTTCTTATTTTGTAACCCTTCAATTCAGTTATCTTTGGGCAAATGGTCTAAGAGATTCAAAGTGAAGAGTAAGTCCGTGGGACAAAGTTGGTATATGTTTCCTGTTTCCACAGGGCTGTGCTAAGAGGGTGGGCAGCGTCCATGATTGTCTCTCCTCATTGGGAGAACTGGTCATCCAGCCTTTTAAACAGTACCAGGTCCTTTCATAATGGTCATTCTTACACATCTGCTTCATGGAAACATTGAAATATTGGTCAGTTCTGAGGGCAAGGCCATGTGTTACTTTGCCCAGTTATCCTTTATCTCTTTGTAGATGTCATAAGGTAAAATTGTGTTTTTCAACCTAACGATATACTTAGCCTTTTTTTAAGAAACAATGACATGGCACTCAGTCTGTTTCCCTAAGTAGAATATCACAGGTTGCCATAATGGAATGGAATAGAAAACAGTTTTGACTTGAAGAATTTTCTAGAATCCCCTTGAAGCAGGTGGACCACACTAAGCCAGTTGTGCTGTGCTTAATCATTGTTTCCCCATAGGCTGATACACGAGAGGCCCTAGCATAGTATCTGGTGAACTGACTGTACTTGAGTCACCAAGGGTTCATCTAAGAGTTTTTCAAGTCTTCCCAGCCATCACTTAGAAGCACATTGCACACTTAGTACTACAGTGCTTAGGAAACATTTCTTAAAGTAGCAATCGATTCCTAGTTCCTGGAGCCCTTCCCCTTTTTGTGAATGCTTTACTAGAATTGTTATTAATTCCTGTATCTTGTAGAGGCACTGGCAGGCATACTGGAGACCCAGTGATTCCAACAAGACTGCTGTTTATAAAGAAGTCAGTCTCATGGGGAAACGAAGGTGACAGTAAAGCAGTAGAAATGCCCTCAGTTTGCAGAGAACGTTCACCTGAGAGGATCTTACATACTGTATAAAGATATCCAGGCACAAGACTTGAGAATTAGTGGAAGGGCTGGGGATGTAGTTCAAGTGGTACCTTAGAAGCACATGAGCCCGAGTTTGATCTCTGGTGTCACAAAAAAAAAGAATGGAAGCCAGTCAAATAAAGAGTGTGATGTGATGCTGAGCTCTCCAGGTGAAAAGGACAGAATGCTGCAGTCAGGAGAAATCACACTCTGTTCGGTGACCTGTGCTGTTCCATAGGGATGTCTTACAACTTAAGGCTACAGAGGTAAAGCAGGTCTTTGTTGCTGATTTTTTAAAAAAGAAAATCACAAATAGCCATTTAAAAAAACACACCTGTATTATCTTATAGATTCTGAGGTCCAGGCACAGCCTAACTGGGCTGTCTGCTTTAGGGTCTCACCAGGCTGCAGTCTAGGTATCCGCTAGGGCTGTGGTCTCATCAGAGGTTCCACCCAGCAGAGATCCACTTCTTAGCTCCCCAGTTGGGGGCAGTTTCCTTGCAACTGCAGGAAGGAGGCTTTGGTTTCTGGCTGGAAGCCTCACAGCTCCTAGAGGCCACTTGTACTTTCTTGCCTTGTGAGCTTTCCCAGCAAAGTGCTCCTTATGGCAGAGATTTCTTCAGGACCAGAAAGGAAAGCCCCCAGCATGTCTGCCAGCAGGACAGAGTTCTACACAGAGTGATATCATGGTGGGGTGACATCCCATCATCTTTGCCATATTCTGTTGTTTAGGAGTGAGTCACAAGCGCCCCCACGGGGAGATGGGGGGCGGTATGGAGCAGTATCTCACAAATACTTGGTCACCAGGAGGCTGAGATCATATGGGAGGGATCACCATAGGGTCTGTCTATCACAGAGCTTTACAAATGTGTGCTTTATAATGCAGACTACTAGGACTTACTTAAAAGTGGAAGCAGAAACATGCTGTGCTCACAGAGGACATGTTAGAGTGAGTGCATGCTGACAGCACAGCGGACTGACCATGTGGGAAAGGGTGGTGGCCTAAGGATTTGATGAGCAGTGGAGATTCAGGAAGGAGGATGCCGGAATGAGTGGCACCTTGTGCCTGGCTCAGTAGTCAGTTGGTGGAATAGAGCACCCCAGAGCAGGAGCTGGCTGAGGCGGGCCCAGGAGAGAGGCCCGTGCAGGTGGGCTCTGCCACAAAGGTAGTCTCATTTCCCGAGTGCCAGCCTGCAGGGGCTACAGACCATGTCTGCGCCAGGAAGTCTGAACAGGAGAGCGTTAATGAGACCAACAGACTTGCAGCCATCAGGAAGGGGCGCTGTATATCAGCAGGGACTCTGGCTGAAATCAAAGAGAGCGTATTATGAAGTACTTAGGTTTCCCCCAAAATGGCCATCTTAGCTTGCAAGCTTCTCGCTGAAGTGCATGCTGCATGCCAGAAATTCATTGGAACCCACGATGCTGTCATCATGACAACGCTGTCTGTCTGTCCTCCATGGACTGGCTCAGCCCACTGGGCTGTTTCGGCCACTGCCTTCCCCTCTTCTGCAGCAACAGGCTTGGGGCTGCTGCTCTGTTATTGCTGTCATGTGACGTGTGTGGTTTTTATTGGAATCATTTCTGTTTCTCTGCGAACAGCTGAAAAATAAGAATTTACACTGAGGTGGTGATTGGATTTGTTATGTAATACATTCCAAGCACATAATTTTCTACTGAGGTGCAGAAGGCATGAGAAGTCAGTCATTTATAGAAAGAAATACATACCATGATGAAATAACAATTTAAGTTAGAATTTGTAAGGCTTGAGCCATTCCAAGACGTGAACTGTTTTCCTGCATTTATCCCGTCTGCTCGAGTGACTCAAGCGAAGCCTGGAAAATACTGGAGAATCACATGGTGGCTAAAAATAAGCACCTCGTCTCCAGCAGGGACAGGAAGCAGGGCAGAAGTAACTCGTACGTGAGCACTCCTGCTTGCGCCATGGAGTCGCACCCTGCCCTTCGCGGAACGGGCCCTGTGTCGGCAGAAAGGGTCCTGGGCCCCGGGGCTGCCGTGCAGCGTGCCTGGCTGGCGCACTCCCTGCCTGGCACAGAGCCATATTCTGTGCTGCGAGGTGACCCCTGAGCCAGGGAGGCACGCGGCTGACTCACAGCCCTGGTCCCTGCCTGGTTTGCCTTCAGCCTTGCCCCTGGAGCCCACAGCAAATGCTGTCAACACGAAATGTCTTTTTTTTTTTTTTTTTTTTTGTAACATTGCAAAACATCCATTGCGTAAGTGACTTGGCATTTGGTGACTGTTCTACACAGGATAGAGTAGGGTTTTAATGCAGTCTGTCTTGCTGTGCCCAGAGGACTGGCTACAGCAGCCTCCCCACTGGCCTTTTTGCATCTGCCCTTCGTCTGTGCCTCACACAGCAGAACATGAGCCTTTTCAAAGCAGCATCAGGGCGGTCGCTGTGTTCCGACCTGCGCTGTAGCCTGAGTCCTGTGCAACCTGGCCCTCCTGCTCCGAAGGGTTCGCCATCATTGCGATAGGCCTCTCCCCTGACTGCCCTATGCCAGACTGTCCAGATGGGCACCTTGTTTGTTTCCCTTGGGTCCTGCTTCAGACCACAGGCCCCCAGCGAGGCCTCAGGGACATAAGGAATGCTCCTGCCGCTCTCATGTCCCTTCAGAGTCCTGGAAGCTGTGACCATGGAGTTGTTACTGAAGCTGGTAGCCTCTGAGGACTGGGAGCGGTGAACCAGGGTGACCCCACCCCCTTCCCCGGGGACTCTCACTTTCCAGCGGAGGTGTTGCAGGACCCCAGAGGTGCTTCAGGACCTTGGCCCAGAGGAACATGGCTCTGCAGAGCTGGAACCCGGCGTTCCTCACTTCTTTCCTGAGTGAACCCTGCCCAGGCAGGTCTGAGCGAGTGATTGAAACCACAGAAGACCAAGATTTTGTGTAAAACTGTCACTCAGCTCCCCTTCCCTGCTCTACTTTCCTCTTTCCACAGCACTGATTTTCTAGTTTACTGTCACTAATTCATTTGTCCAGTTCATTGTCTAGTCCCCCTGTTAGAACATGAATTCCACACAGACAGGCTGCCTCCTTGTTTCTTTATCAGCCCCGGTGATTAGCTTGCTAAATACATAATAAGGGTTCAGTAAATGTTTGTTACATAAAGGAAAAAACCAGGAAGAAAGGAAGGAGAGTTAGATAAAAGAGCATGGAGACTTGAGCTGAATTTTTTCTGAGTCAGAGAATGAGTATAGGAGATCCTAAGCCTTCAAGCCCACTGTTGGATTATAGGCTCATCAATTTTTATGAAAAGTCTCTTGGAATGAAAACAAGTCTCATTTATTATTTCAGCAGTTTCATTTTTATTTTGCTAATATCTGGAAATGGGAAGCCGCTGGACTTTTGTATTAGTGCTAGAATCAAGTCTCATTTGCTGAGTGAGAATCATAATATATGCTAATATTTATTGAGCACTAAGAACTTGCTGTGAGTGAATTCATGTGCTCCTCCCAACTCTGAGAAGCAAACTCTGCAATTCCTCTTAAACCTAGAGCAAGCTGGACAACAAAACTCACCCCACTCAGCAAGTAGTGGAGGCGGGTTCTCCACACTGCTGACACTGTCCTCATCAATCCCATGCCTGTCCCAGTGCCACATGGTGAACCTGGTTTGCATTTGTTGTACAGCCCCACCCGGAAGCTGCTCAGAAGGGAGCCTCCCACAAGCTGACACTGAAGTAGTAAAAAGGAAGGTGAGCCAGACTTTGCCACTGGCTACACTAGTCAGGACAGAGCCATAAGGGTAAGGAATGCTGACTCAAAAATGACGTACCTACTTTTTCATGATCTCGTGACCCAGGGGTCCCAGAACTCTGCTAAGAGTCCTATGAGGATGGAGCTCTGGCCGCCGAGGTCTCCCCACTCAGAGCAGAACAGATCCAGGGTCTGCAGTGAACATAGGATCAGGCTGTCCTGAGTTGGCCGCCATCAGAGTTGTGCAAGAGCTGTCAGTCTGATGGCCCTGATGTCATGGAGGAAGTCCTCTCCCTATGGGAACGCTGCTGTCATCAGTCTAGCCTACGTGCCTTCCTCCAGCAATGGCCTCCCTATTTGATTTTTAACCCGAGTTTATGATTGCAACCAAAAGCTAAACCCTGGTCTTCAAGGGGAGGAGGAAGGGAACGCGATGCAAGATGCGCCCGCAGTTAATCATCAGTGCAGATAGGACGGATCTTCTGTCATGTTTCAGTCACACTGTGGGGTTGTAGTGAACGGGAAGGACGGCAGGGAGAGGAAGAGCCGCCCAGACAAGGGTAGAAGTTGAGAATGACCAGAAGAGCGGTGGCTTCCTGAGGGCGTGCACGCACGTGCTTATGTTTTCACTGCGTCTGTGGTTCTTGTCAACAGTATTAATGCCATATTTTTAGCTCCGTTTATGATTTTGGCAAAAGGAAGAGTGCAGATTATGTAAGAAGAATTTCTGAATTCCAGTAGAGCCCTGACCATGAAAGAAAAAGCCAAGTACAGTACATTTATTTGCTTCACCCTTCTAAACCCACTGTGTCTTGTATGCCCAAAATGTTGTAGCATTTTCCATAAACATGAAGCAAGCTACTAATTACTGACATTAGACGCAGGACGATCTGGCTTCACTAAGGCAATGAATCAGGCCACTCTGTTTTTTATAACTATGGTTAAAATGCCTTAGAATCATATTTATACTCCAAATCCTAAAGGCATTAATTAAGACACAACTACTCAAAGGCTACCATTGTGAATCATGTCCATATCCAGTGGACGAATTCAGAGAATTACAGGGACTTGGACAGAATTTATGTCTGTTTTCCTCTACTTCTGAAACTACTTTTTATTTTGAAAGGGAAAATTAAGGAGGAAGAAAAAAGCTTGGGGCAAAACATTTGCTTGTAAAATAGGGCTACGGCTAATTATGTTTTTAGGACATCATCAAACACAGCTGGGAAGAAAGTTGAAGTGGCTAACAGCTACAGAAAAAAAATCTATGTCCGTCTTATAGCCAAGGTAGCTGCCCTCTCTTTAAAAGCCATTATGTAGAAGTTTTTCACATAAGTACCCTGAGGGAAGAGGTGGGGGAAAGGTGAAGAAGAGGGATCCCCTGCAGAATGGGGCATTCTGGGAAACAAGCGCTTGAAGACTTCCTCATCTAGAACCAGGAACAGACACTGTGCGGGACGTGGGTTTGCTATACAAGATTGCCATGCAGATAGTAGCTTATGAAAAGTATCTTGCCAATGATACATTCACTGATATTGAGAAGTGTACAGTTTTCCTTCTTTATAGGGTGTTTTCCTTCTTTTAATTGGTTATATCTGGTAGATACAGACACAGATATACTTTTAAGCACTTTTATCCTGCCGTCCTCCCCCAGTGCTGTCCCCCTCCTAGTTTCACATTTGAGGAGATTCACTATGTACATGTCTCTCATATCCATCCTCCTTTTACCCATCCTGACTCCCCCTTTCTTTCCTCTTGTCTAAAAACTGTACGATTTTCTGATAACATCCATATATAGTGACTTATAAAATGAGAAAAGAACATTTGGCCTCAGGAGCTAGGTACACTTTAGAGTGTGGGGGTAAAAATAGCAAAATCTATAAAGCAAATTTTAAAAATCCATTCCAAACTGTCTAACGGGTATGCTGTAGGGTATTGTCTCTGTTATTCTAAAAAGTAAAACATCAAGTCATTTATTATAAGGAGGTTTCATTTTTATTTTTTGTGTGTACACAGTTCTTCTTAAGGTACATTCATCGTGTGGCAGGTGTGGATTTGAAACAAGTCCCCTCATATCAGAGTGTAGCTCACAGTATTCCGAGTGTTTGGTCTGTGTTCTTCCAAAGCTGAGTTTTCACTTTAGCTCTGAATTGTCTTTGAAGACCCTCAATGTGATGGTACTAGCATCCTGCCAGCCATATTTCCTGTTTTCTAATTTCTTCCTTTTTGCAAATCAGAGGGATAGAGATGTACAGTTAATTAGTGCCAGCCTCTTAAATCTTCGTGTATCATTTATTGTCTGCTATGAGTTTCCTTCCAAAGAATTTAGTAGAATTTCAGAATGCCTCTAATTTTAAATATCAGTAACTGAGTTATTATTGGATTGGCATGTTACTGAGTTTTCAGACGAGATTAGGCACGTTCAGAATGGTCTGGCCATAGATGTTACCGAGTTTTCCGGTTTGGGTTCTGTTCACTTCCTCCTGTGTCCCTCTGCACCACGTTGCCATTGTTTACCGTGAAGGACAGAGGAAGGGACCTTCCATCCTTGTTGCATGTGCATGCGTGCGTGCATGCATATGTGCAGGAGCAGCTGGTGACACCATGTCACATTCTCCTGCCTTCCCCTTTCCCATCTCAGGAGCATCTATCCATAAAGGACATTCATGTGGTGCAGTAAGGGAGACTTGGGCCCTCAGCCCCAAATGACCTTTACAGAATTGGAGGAACACAGATGCCACTTGAGGCAAAAACTGTAGAAACAACTCGGAGAGTCAGACCCACACAGGCGGATCGAAGTCGGGCTCTGACAGCAGGGTGCGTTTTCCTCGAGCCCTGGGTCACAGTGGCCTCAACGACTGGGCAGCTCTGCTCTCTGCTGGGCGCCACATCAAGTGCATCGCCCCTGCTTCTTCCTGTGCCTCCGCGCTGCCTCGACATGCTCCTTCCCATCCTGCACCGTGTCCTGGGCTCAGCTTCCCACAGCCCCTTCTCCATTTCTTACCAAACACCTAAACTTTTATTTCAAGCTGCATCACATACCTCGAAAACATAATTAGTGGTGGCCCTGTTTTACAGGTAGTTAGCCGCATAGAGTGCTGCCCTCTGTTCCTCAGAGAGCCAGACACCCCTGTCCAAGCCGCACAGCTCTTCCCCACACACACACTGAGCGTCCACGTGTGCCCACTGAGTCTGTGGATAAGGGGTCTGTGCAGTAACACCAGGAAACTTCAAAAGCAAACCAAAGGACTCTGGGAGGCTCACGCCTTTCACTGGGCCCCTTCATGTGTGGCTGACTCTTCCAGCCCAGCAGCGTTAGCTTTCCAGGCTTCCCCTGGTGTTGTTGCTGGAGGGCACCTCTGCTGGGAGTTTGCTAGTGAATTCTGAAAATGTCTGGACTATAGCTGTCAGGACTGTGCATGGCCTTGGGGATGTGACGTGCCAAACAAAGCAGGTGCAAGTTTCTACATTATAGCTACCATCGCGGTTGGTACAGCCTCTCAGAGAGTGCCTGGAATGCTGTGGTCATCCCAAAGAAGAGACATGTAAGCTGAGACCTGAAAGACTTCAGGTCTGGTCACCCAGAGGAGCTACAGGAGTGGGGAGAGGGATACAGCCAGTGGTTGTGGAGTCCCAAGATGCTAACATTCTGACAGTGCTGAGGGTGCCACGCCTGGGCCTCTAAATGAGTCCTCAGTGGAACACAGTGTTGCACCCTGTTCCACTGGCTTCTGCAGAGGGTAGGGTCCACTCCTGAGTAACCAAACCCCAGCACTCCTCAATCCCCACGATGCCTTTTGCATAGATGAGGTTTCCAAGACCCTACAGTTATTCTTAGAACACTCAAGGCTATTTTAAATCATCCTCAATGTAGTATTTCCATTTTAAGTTATACTGAGCATTTCCCTATTTTTTAAAGATTTTTCCCCCTTGTACAACGGTGACGTGTACAAATAGTTAGCAGCTATAATGCTGTCAGTACTTCTTAAGGTGTGTTTGACTTGCATCTGTAACTAATGACTCCAGGCACCTGAAGGCACTATGTACAGACTTTATAGTCTTCCTGTTAGCTACTTTGTAATTAGGGTACTGGTTGAAACTTGTAACTGCTGTCACATACCTGCCTTTATAACCCCTTGTATCTTTCTAATGTGTCAGAAAACAGAAAAATTGATAACTATAAAGTTGGGAATAAGTGGTAAATTGGACTCCTTGGAACCAGTTTTTTTGACTTGGTAAACATTTATTCCTTTCCCAAATGTCTTACAGCATTGTGCGATGCACTTGGGTTGTTATGAATAAGTCACATTCCTTGTTCTCCAAGAGCCTTCTGGAAGGGCAGAGTATGGGGAGCGTGGTGGGGAGTAACCAAGCCAGGGGAGTAATCAAGCACACAGGGGTCACCTACAGCAGACAAGGAGCAGTGGACACAGAGCTGGGACTACGTCTGAAATAAACAGGAGAGGTGGGTCCCTGGCACAACCCATAAGGTGTCAACCCACAAAGTACACAGCCCTCCCCGCAAGGGCCTCATGATTTCTGCCTTGGCTGTCGAAGCCATTCCTGCATTTGTGAGTCTGCTGTGAGCTGAGATCTGGGAAGGGGAGGGCTGAGCTGAGAGTGGTGCTTTTTGTTTGTTATTGATGTCATTCGGTGGGATAGTCAGTCCTTGGATCTCTGGTTTAAGGTGCTCAGCCTTCACCCCACATCCCTTTTGTCAAAACGGTTTCCTACCTTCATTTAAGTGCAGACTGTTGTAGGGTGACACCTAAACTCTAAGGAATATCTTCTTCCCTAAAAACCTCCCATGTAGGGGGCCGGGGAGTTAGCTCAGTGGTTCCGGCGCCTGTCTTGCAAGCACAAGGACCCGGTTCGATCCCTGGTAACCACATACCTATACTGGGTGTGGAGACTCACGCCCAGCAGCAACCAGTACCACATCCCACAGTGCCGGGCGTGGTGGCTCACACTTGTAATCCCAGCACTCGGGAGGCAGAGGCAGGAGGATTGCTGTGATGAGTTTGAGGCTGAGCTCAGGGCCAGCCTGAACACAAAGCGAGACCCTGTCTCAAAAAACCTAAAAAAAAAAAAAAAAAAAAAAAAACTCCCATGTAATGTTTGATGAACCTTTTTGGAATCAACTGTTAATTATGGATAATGCAAAATTGTGAGTTTCCTGACACTTTTTTCTATCTTTACTGGCTCCCAGTGTTCTATAAAGATCTTGACATTCTCTCTCTCCTCCTGCACCCCCATTGTGGGCTGACAGATCTTATGTGTGTCATGGTAAGTTACG
Source organism: Petromus typicus (assembly GCA_004026965.1). Taxonomy (NCBI): domain Eukaryota; kingdom Metazoa; phylum Chordata; class Mammalia; order Rodentia; family Petromuridae; genus Petromus; species Petromus typicus. The sequence goes on from PVIR01000376.1 coordinate 161,493, forward strand.
GCCATTATTCTTCCTAAGGGAACCTGCCCATGTGGCTTCCTGTGTCCTCCTGACAAGAGCACTTGAACATACCCTTGCTTTCCACTCTGAGTGTCCTGGGCTCACCTGTGCACTCCATGCCCCATCACTAGGTCAGCAATTTGTCAAGAAGCCTGTTTTTTCTGGATGACACTTAGAAGTCAAGATTTGAACATCAGGGACACTCACAGATACAGAAGTGCTAGTGATTCTGGGCTCTGTCAATGCTGAAGCTAGGAAATGTATGAAAGGAAAATAGATATTTTTTCAGTTTATTTTTTCTGTTTTTCAGTGTTTCTTCTAAAATATTTACCTGTGTTCTGTCCTTTTCTCTTATTTGTTAGCAGTTCAATTAGGGGCATAATTTAATTTATCTAAAAACCTTACTTAAAAAACTTGGAGTCCCTTTTAACTGTTACTCTTTGTCTGGAAGGAGAAGACACAACTGCATCAGCTTCTTGTTATTTGAGGAAAAAACTACTTTCATAAAATGAGTTACCCAGTAACTACACTGGGTCACCCACTGGTATTACCCAGTAATTACCCTGCAGTTTAATCAAGTCCAGTTCTTTTAGACTTGTTTATGCATCCTGTGGAATTGGGTCACTGGATCCCTGGTACTTTGTAGTAAATCCCTTTTCCCCATACACTGGCCACATATCTAAAAATAATTGTAATGTTGCCAGTATTTATAGTGTACTCTGGTTGCTTTCAGGTGCAGCTAAATCAAGTCCAGCATCTAAACCAGGTTCCACACCCTCTCGTCCCTCGTCTGCCAAAAGGGCTTCGTCCAGTGGCTCGGCATCCAAGTCTGATAAAGACTTAGAAACACAGGTCATACAGCTGAATGAGCAGGTAAGCGGTATCTCTGGCCGTGTCTCTGGGGGCAGTGATGTGTAGGGCAATGGAAGGAGGCCAAACCTATAAGGGAGGGAAGGCAGAATCCGTGGTTTTGAGCAAAAATGAATAAAAGGGATCGTTCAGGAAGAAAAAGGCAGTAAGCTGAAAATAATGGGAGGTGTTAGGCACAAGTTTTAACACTGCACATTTAGGTGGACTAGAGGAGCCACCATTGCTGTAGGTCTGCGTGTCACCCTTCTCCTGTCAGCCCATCAGTGGCAGCCTGAGCTCCAGGTAGGCCTTGGCCTGACAGTGGTAAAGGCTGCTTTAGGCTCAGACTATCTCCTTCCCTTTCCCTGTCCTCCTTTCCTTCTTCCCTTCCTTGTTTCCTTCCTTTCAGAAACCATTTGTTTAGCCTGTTTTAAAACAGGCAGATGCTATGCTGAATCCCAGTATTGTATAGCAGCAGGATAGATAGACCAACTTATACACAGGAAATTGTTATCAAAACAAAACAAAAACCCAGCTCTTCTCACAATGGTAAAAGTTGGTGCCCTAGGAGCACCAAACCCAGGGCTGGGAGGACCTGAGAGGCTATAGAAGTATTTTAGGTAAAACTTGTTTTATAGTAAATTGAGCTCTACTGACTTTGAACTTCCCAATATAAAAACTTACGTCCACTTTCTGTCTAGCATTAGCTAATTGTGGCTAAAATTATACATAATGTAATAAAACACTGGGGGCTTAGGGCCCGCCCCAGGAGCTCTTCGCTTCCTCCGGACATGGTAGTGTTTCATCCTGGCCCCTCCGCCATGATGAGGGCAACCTTGATTTCAGTTCTTCGGGCTGTTCCAGGCCAGTCGCCCAGCCAGATACAGCGATTAATCTGAGATGATCCAACAAGAGTAGAAGCAGGTTTTGAGAATCATATTTTACAATTGCATAACACGGGAGTTTTTTTTTCTGTCTTGATCACATTCATGAAAAAGGATAACACTTTGTCATCTGGCAGATAAGATATTGATTTAGAAACTAGAGTGTCCTGACCACTTAGTGATCCTCACTTGGCACCCAAGACCGTTTCTAGTAAGAGCTTCTTCTCAGATGAAAGGCAGTAAGGGCAGAAGGAGAGCATCTCAGGCCACAAGCGTAAGGCATATTGCAGCTTACAAGCGCAAGGCAAATTGCAGCTGACCTAAGAGAACCAGGCATGGATCAGTCACTCTGGATTTACACCTGTCCTCTTCCACAAAATCCAGGTCCTTTTAATATGATCGAATGCAGTTTTCAGGATTCCTCTCCTCCTGAGTTCTCTCTTTACCACTCCTAGGTTTCCAACCCTCCAGCCCAATCTCTGGCCACATGGAAACTCCAAGGTCCCTCTTGCCGCTCTGTCCCTTAGACCCTAGGGCATCCAGCCTTCCTGTCTCATTGGGACTCGCCCTCATTAGTTGTCACCCATGTCATCAAATGCCTCAGCTATACTGTTTTGCCACCCAAAGTGCCACTCAGAGAAGCCCAGCATGGAAGAAGAGAGGAACGGTCTGATGGCCTTGGTGCTTGCTCCCCTTTTGTTACATCAGGAGGCTGCTCTTGCCCTTCCAGCTCCTGGTGCCTTCACCCTGAGGAGAAGTGCACTGTCCCACCCATTCTGTCAGGGGAAGGTCACACACATCCTAAATCAGGGGGCTTTTGAGCACCCTCCGCAGATGGCCTTTCTTTGGTTTTCTGGTGATAATGATTGCTTCCTCAATTCCCTGTCCTTGGAGCTACATGGGCCCCTGAGGCCAGTGGCTAGCCACACAGACATCACAGAGTTGGAGCAAAGAATGCCAGGACCAAGAGGAGCCAAGTGGAAATGCTTAGGCAGAAGCATGACTTATGGTAGTAATAGAGAAAGTGGCAAGTGCTGTAAACTTTTAAGAATTTTCATTTGCTTGGCCTCATGCCTTTATTCAGACAATCTCCCATGATATACTATAAAAGTAACATGGCCCTAGACAATTCCAGTGATAGAAATGAATCAAAAGATGCTGGGGCAGAAAGACATAATAATTAGGGATGTGTTAGCCAGTGGGAAGTGGGTTGGAGTCAGTGCTGGGCTCCAGAACTGCTGGTGGAGGTGAGGTAGCCCTGGGTGGCCCAGACAGAGACCCAACTGTCATTTCAGCTGCAAGCCCGACTGGGCCAGCAGTGGTAGACATGCAGAGAAGAGTTGGGAGAACTTCCCCTCTGTAGCCCTCGCCCTGGACTGTTCCCAAGGGTGTGTCCCCAGGGCCTCCTTCACTCAGCCACTCCAGTGACATACAAAGGGTGCGCCTGACATCCGTCTTTGTGAGGAGACCATGAAAATGGAATTTAATTTGCCAGTCGATCTTTCATCATATCTCCAGCTGCTGACAGTTTTTACTGCAGAGTGTTTATAGCTAAGCACCTCTTACCTAAGGTATCTGGAGCAGCACCAGAGCACAGCTGGGCTGTGTGCTCAGAGTGCAGACCAGAGCCTTGGGGAGTCAGGCAGGCAGACTTGGGCAGCCAAAGCCAGATCTAGAGAAGTTAGACAGCTCCACCCAGCTAGCATTTCACCCTCGCACAGTTTTCCTTGTGCTCCCAGACCTGATATCTTGGCGGAGAGCATTTGTCCAGTTTGGCTCAGTATCCTTTCTGAGGGGTTCTTCCATTAGTTTTCCATTAGTTTTTCCAAGGTCAGCTCTGAGTGCAAGGGTTGTAAAGGAACTTAAAACTCAGAGCCCCTCCTGCCCCCTCCTCCTTCCGTTCTCTCCTCCTTTCCTTCCAGAGTACTTTAGTGAATTTGGGCTGCTGTAACACAGTGCCACACGCTGAATAGTTTATAAACAGCCAACTTATTTCTCTGGAAATAAGTCTGGAAGTTTTAGAAGTTAAACATGAAGGCAGATCATTGTCCAGTGCAGCCCGCACCTCAAGAATATTGCCTTCTCGTTACGGCTTTCTGTGCTGAAAAGGTGAATGATCTCTCAGGCCTCTCTTGTGAGAACACTATTCCCATCCATGAGGCTGCACTGGTAGGATCGTCGATCCTCTTCACCTCCTGATGCTGTCACATGGGCTGTACTGTTTCAGCACGAGGCTGTGCATACAGACGTGCAGCTCAGAGCAGCAGGTTAGGAGAAAGATGCGGTCCAGGCACAGCAGCAGCAGGAGCGTCCCTGCAGCCTGGGTGGCACCGCGCCAGCAGAAGGATTGCTCTGGCTGGTTGATAAGTCCTCAGTTGATAAGAATGGCCAGCACACTCCTGAAATTGGACATTCTGGCCCCAGCTTGAGCTTGGAGGACAGCCCTATTTGTCAGATCTGCCACTTGTTCTCTAGGCCTGTCTTTGTGTGTTTTGGGTCCATATCCACAGTCATTATTGGTTGCTTATTTCTTCGTGCATATTTTGGGGGTTTGTTCCCTCCCTCACTCTCTTACAGGTGCATTCATTGAAACTTGCCCTCGAAGGCGTGGAGAAGGAAAGGGATTTCTACTTCGGGAAGCTGAGGGAGATTGAGCTGCTCTGCCAGGAGCACGGGCCAGAAAATGATGACCTCGTGCAACGACTAATGGAAGTGCTGTATGCTTCAGAAGAGCATGTGAGTGTACAGGGCCTCCCAGTCGGCTGCAGTGGGGCCCCGGGGCCTGTTAAGAAGGGCGGACAGTGCCCCTCAGGGTCCCTGAGGAGAATGTATCACTGCTGTGATCAGCTGATCCTGCCTGGGGGACAAACATCCCTAAGTTTATCAGGAAGGCGGTGAAGGTGGGGCTATAAGAGAAATGAACTTGTGTGACTGGATTCCAAGTGGTTCTCAGCTCTCAGCAAAGGAACGGGAGGAATTTGTGTAAGCGGTCTTCATTCTTCATGAAAGATCGGAATATGGTTAAAGAAGAAAATAATCTAGATACTTTTCCCTTCCCTCTAAGCCTCACAGCCTTCTGTCTTATCTCATGGCTGGTTGTCTTGGTAACTCGGTGCCCAGAGAGCCGGAACCATGGGGCAGCCCCTTATTAAAAGTGCTGCTCGGGGCCTCCGTGGTGGGAGGACCAGACCTGTCATCAGAGTTGCTGCTTATGAGGGAGTATGCCGGGGAGACCCAGGATGTGGCCCTGTCAGTGATAAAAAGCAGATGTGCAGGGCCTGGGGAACAATTGCCGGAGGTGGGGAGGGGTCGCCCACGCTGCCTGCATGGAGTGGGAGCGGCCCAGCATGCAGAGGTAGGAGTGAGAGCGGGTGCAGCGCTGCCTCTTGTGGATTCTGACTGCGGGAGGCAGAGACCAGGGCTTGGGGTTTGAAGCCCCTCTGTGGGATGAGTCAAAGCTGGTGCACCAGTCTGGGTCTGTGACCCAAAGTCCTGTGGCTCCTCAGAGGATGCCATGGTGCATATTCCCATGGAATGTGACAAGCCGCCAGTGGGTTTGCTTTGTCGTACTGCAACTGAAAACAGGTGACATTTATTTACTCCATTTGAGACGTAAAATCTCAGCAGTGAAGCTTGTTGAAGCTATAAGGCACAGTGTCGAGGCTTGCAGGCTCACCCCTACTTTCGTCATTTCCCTGATACTGCTTTTGAAATGTCTTTCTTAGCTGTCAGTAGCTCAGAACGTAGACTTTGAAGCACTGGGAATCTTTCTGGGTAGGTTCCTGAAGCCAACATGGCTTCAAAAAAAAAAAAAATTATTGGAATTTTCAGTTCTGATAGAAGAGGCCAGAGGCTGGGTGTGTCTGTGACCACGTTCGGTGGCTTGCACGTAATGTTCTGTACATGCAGGCTGCTTTATAGCTTGTCAAGCGCCAGGTCAGTTATGGGTCCTGCTGTCACACACTTGAAGTCTGCACAGCACCAAGAGACGAAGCCCATGGAGCTACTATCCGTGATGCTCAGAGCTGGAGGGAGTTGGCCTACAGGCTCCCATCTGCCCAGCCCTGTGCTTCCAGCAGTGGAGAAGCCTCTGATTCTGTGCCAGATCTTGAAGCTGACCTGAGCGGCTGGATTCCCAGCTGAAGATAAGCAGGCTGGCCTCAGCCAAGCACTCTCCCCTGGGGCCGAGGAGGCCGGATACGGGGCTGTTCTCCATTCCCATCACGGCCACACACACCCAGCACAGGCCGGCTGCCCACCAGCGCCAGCCCTTCTCTAGTGCATTAGAGTCCATTAGTGTGTGCGGTGTCCAGGCAGAAATGTCAGTACTGCGTCACGATGTCACTCATCTGACTGTGTAGTAATCTGAGGGGGCAGAGACTTCTGGTCGCCAAGTTCCTGAAGAATCAAGGCTGGATCATCGTGTGTGCTCTCATTTAGACTGGATGAATACAGGCTGGCTTTTCAGGGAGGTGTTTGGTGGGAGGGACCCTTCCCCAAATGATAACTTATATTCTTATTAGGTAGTGACTGGTGTCTGATTATTAGTCAACCAGTCCTAAGGTGTGCTGCTTGGAAGGTGTCAGAGTCCAGCTGGGAGCTCTGAGTGTGCAGTGAGCAGGTGGTCCAGTCCCAGGTACAGAGACTGAGTGGAAGTCTCCAGAGTAGGTCACCATTGGCTGTTCATTGTTGCGCATTCTCGTCATCTTGTCATTCTCAGGCCACAGGTGTCTTAGTCACTGGCTCCCCAGCCCCTGTGGGTTCCCTCACCTGTGGTGCACCAACTTACACACAGGTGCTTGCTTCCGGGGGTCACGAAGCCACTGTTAAAATAACCTAAAGATTTTCTTTCAGCTAAATGTGGTGGTGCATCCTCTAATCCCAGCACTGTGGGAGGAGGCTGAGGAAGGAAAATCACAAGTTCAAACCCAGCCGGTGACTCAGTGAGACCCTGCCTCAAAATAAAAATTAAAATTAAAATTAAAATTAAACAGCTGCAGAGGCAGCTCCATAGGAAGGTCCTGGGGTCACTCTCAGGACTGTACTACAGAAAAAAAAAAAAGATATTTTCCTCCTCTGCGCCATTTGATTACAGATGTGTTTCTATCACTGGAGGGTCTGTCATAACTTGCTCCCTAAGTATCAGTAGCCATCGATAATAGGGTTTTCTCCTCGTGCCTGAGTTGCCCGATACCGTGGCATGGTCTGGAGGCTGCCGCTTCTGTGGAGGGTAGTTTCCTGTGGCCCGGACATCACCCAGTGCACACAGAGCTACCCTTGGCCAGATGAGGACCCCAGAGCCACAGAAGAGGGTGACAAGCCTACCTTCTTCAGTATGTTTGGCAAGGGGCTTCATTTAGGGACCCTCACCTTGCAACTCATTAAAGAATAGTTTCTTGAATTCAGCTCTTGCAATTTTCAGTTCTGGGTTAACTTCATTATTCCACACTTAACTCCCAACTGTGACAGAATTTTCCATAAAATGTAAAACAGACCTTCATTTCTGAGGCCTTTTTAGCTTTTAACATGCATGAAAACAATTAGGTAAGCAAAGCATACTTCACAGCGCTAAAGTTGGATGGGTACTATAAGGAAGATACCACACCAGACTGAAGCCTTAGGGATGATGAATAGAAAGCAGCATCCTAGCCCAGAGGAAGACATGAATCCGCACGGCAGGAGCACTCGCAGACCACACACTCCCTCTACGAGAAGCAAGGGCGGGATCGCAGAGAGAACAGACTGCGGCGGGGAACGGTGTTCTGGCTCGGGGCCAGGAGTGGCCCTGATGTATCTGAAAGGGTACCACAGGCGTGTCCCTGGCCTCAAGTAGGGCCAGGTAGGAAGAGGACATGGATTTGATACGAGTCAGTGTGCCAAGTGCATGAGGCCCTGAGCAGTTCTCTTCATGCCAGTGTACGTGCCAGCCTGCATCCCAAAGCCCTGTGCCCGTCTCGAGGAGGGAGGTGGCTATTGATTTGCCTCACTCATCTGCTTGGATAAAAAGGAGCGAATTACTCCTTATGAGGTCAGAAAGTGGAGGAATTTGTAGCCTTGTCTAAGTTGGTGTTCATGATGTTCTTCACTGGATTAGGCAAATGTGTACAGAGGACACTGGGGACGAAGTAGAGGAATCCCCTCACTTCCAGGGTGCAGACAGTGAGCGGAAGGTGAGCAGGTAGGGCCCGAAGGCCCACATCCCTGCACCAGGGCTGCTGCGCTGTCTATTGAGAGGAGCTTGCTTGCCTACGGCAGCCGGGAAGATGGCCTCGTCCTTTCTTCCCCTCAGAAACTCTGACAGGTTGTTTCACTGGTTTCTAAGTCCACATCAGATTAGCAGTGAGTTATCACAAAGGGTCTGCTTTAGGCAGACACATGGGCAAGCAAGAATGAGCACAGAGGAGGAGACAGGAATGAGATCCCAAGCACCGGGTGGTGGGCCATCGGTGCAGGGGAAGCCATCCAGCATGGCAGAGGCCCAGGTCCTGAGTTGTGTCCCAGCTGGCTCCTTCCTGACTACCATGACACTGCCGAGTTCCTGTGATTGTTACTCTTCTATGGAGAGTAGGAAGGTATGTGTTGTGTTCTAAGAAGATTTTATTCCAAGTCGGTTGTAAGAGAGGTTTGGAACTTAGAGCTTGATGGCTGTGCTTTTGAGTGCCAGGTTCTCTGGTGGACCCAGGATGGAGGCACCCACTGGGAGCTGGAAGACATCTGCGTGGTGAGCTGTGCCTGAGCTTGGTGTCACCATAGCCCGGCGCCACCGCCCTGCACAGTGGTTATGGCCGGGACCCCGGGGCAGTGAGTTATCTCAGCCAAAACGTCTCTTCTGCCTCACAGGAGGGCCATGCAGAAGAGCCAGAAGCCGAGGACCAAGCCCATGACCAGCAGCCCCAGCAGCAGGAGGAGTACTGACCCATCAGCAGCTCGTGGCACTTCCATGGTGCAGGGGACTTTGCTTCTGGAGAATTGGAATGTGTGGCCTCAAGCTCAAGAGAAACCAGTTGTTCCCAATCTGCCATTCCCACCAACGCACTGGCGCATACGCCGGCCACTGCACTTGGTCTTGTGTCCTTTGCCAAGATGCTTTAGCAGATGACGGCCCTCTGGCCGCCTACCTGAGAGATCGTAGGGTCATGTACCGTCAGCTTCACTCGGCTGCTTGAGATTGGTTCTGCTCTTTTCCTCATTTCTTTCCAGAACAACTCTTCCCTGCCCCAAAACTTCCACCACCATCACCACCCCTTTTTATCCTGGTGTGAAATAATGGTAATTTGATATATGGTATTTATATTGGCATTTCTCAACCCAGTGTCACTAGATGTCACATGCATTTGTGGTGCTTTGATGTTTGCAAGTCTAACTTCTGAACATAAATTTGGTCAAATAATTGGAACAAAGGGAAACAGATACTTGATATGAAAGCCATAATGACAGTGACTTGTGTTGTGGGGGGAAACATAGGGTCAGTTTTGCCTTCTACTCACAACAATTAATGGAAGAAAACTGATTGGAAACTAGGACTCCGAGGCCCAGCCAGCAGTGTTCATAGAGCAGCTTGTTAGACAACCACACAGTCTGTTGTTAGTTTTGAAAGACATTCGGTCAAGGAAAACACCATCTCAACTTTGCCCTCTCTGCTCCTGTCCTCTTGCCTCCCTTGCCCAGTCCCAGATTCTCATGATATTTTCTTTCTCAGGGTCCTCTTTGGTGGCGGCCACTCTCCCCACAATGTCATCAGTTACCTGCAATTGTCTGCAGTCCAAAGGGGGTCTTAGTGGGTACAGACCCTCCTGCCTCATCCCTCTTCCTTCTGACCTGGTCTCAGCCCAGAGCCGGCCATTCACACAGGGTGTTCCTCCTGAAGGGCAGCTCAGGTGTGCAGCCTGCGCTGCACTGGGCTCTGCGGGGCTGCACACTGGCCGAAAGGCTGGACGCGCAGCCCTCACTCGGAGGAGCATGCGTTCCAGGGAGAGTCCTGGTCTGTAGTGTGGTGTTGGCCCTGGAACAGCAGCACAGAAAAGCCTGTGACTCCCAGGACCTTCTGGAATGAGGGATCTCCCTCTCTAACACAAGGGCCCGCCTGGTCATTGACATTTGCTCGTCTGTGGCAATTCATAAACAGAGGAAACATTAATGAATTAAAAGCATTCCTTATTTTTTTAACTAATATTTGCACATTTTCTTAGTCTCTTTCCAAATCTTTGCCTCTCTTTCCCACTTTTAACAGATGGTCTCTGGTCTCCTTTCCTGGATCATTCATTACACTCACTTTCTAAATTTAGATTTACTTTCTTACTAGCAGGTACATCAAAAATAAGAAACAAATATGCCCACCCCACTCCCCATTTAAATGAAGAAAAGCTTAAATTTCTGAATAATATCAAATTTTGAAATTTCTTTATTAATTGATGAAATAATTTTAAATTCTAGCATTGAAGCTTTGCACCAAAAGAAGTCCTTCTGAAATAAATCTTGCCGCAAAGTGGTATTTATTGAGTTATGTGTGGAAAAGATGGCTTGTATTTTTGAGATTAGTGCAACACACTGTGCAGAATTGGACAGATGTTCTGGTTTTGTTTCCCTTTCTCCTTTCTCCTGCTTTCTCTGCATATAGCGGCAGCTCATTTCTCAGGCTAGAAAGCCCGGCTCCCAGCAGTGACATCCTCCCACACCTGGTTGTAGGTAGTGGTTGTGCTATGTATGACATCCTGCTTAACGGTGTACTGCCCCAAGCCCTCTGTACTCACTGACTGTAAAAGCAGCTCTTGTAAAGAGGCACAATAAATAACTCCTTGCGGATACTTGCCGTGGTTCCTCGGATATTCTTCATCAGCTCTGGATGTCTCGGTGATGTCCGGTGCCAGTGGGTTCATGACCACACTTCTGTCATGTGGACACACACGACACACACCAGGGAGTCAGGACCCTGCCCTCCCCAGAATCACTTGACACTGGAGTTCCCACATACCCTCTCCTGACTCCTGCTGGCACCGCTTTCCAGCTCTCAGACCTGAGCTAGACAGCGGCAGAGCGCTCCCAGGAACTGTGTGCCATTCTCACCTCGCTGGCTTGGGGAAGACCATTGAGGAAAGAGCTCGGATTCCTCTTCTTTTCCCATCTTAGAAATCCTCTGCTGGGCTGCACCCCAGATAATGCCATGGAAGCTCTGGGGAATTCTAATAGCTGTTAACAAGTCAGTCAGTCTCGGGCTGCGACCCCCACTATGTACAGTCACCACTCCCCTTGCTGTCATCTTTCTACTCAGGGCACACAGTGCCCCACACCACACCCACAGTCGAACATCACTCTGCTGGGCGGACAGGTGTCCCTAGGTGTGTGCCCTGATCCTCCATCTCAGGAAGATCGATTTCTTTCATAATATTACTTCGTGCCCACAGTTGGCTTGTTATAGCACTTCCATTACCACTGTCAGATTGGAAGTGATCGAAGCAGGGGGCAAAGAGAAAGCTCATATTCATTCTAAGCAGAAAAGCAGGAAAAAAAAAAAAAAAGACAAACACCCTATTGACCCAAGAGAAGTAAACTCCAGAAGGGAACCAAGAATTCCTCCCTTCCCTGGTGAGTATTTCATTATTCCGTTATGGTTTAATATGCATTCAGATTACTTTTACTAAATAGTACACCATAAAGCTTTTGTTATATATTAAATGTAAACTGAAAGGAATGTAAACATATGTATTGTTAATTATAAATATAGATAAGTAATGACATAATAGATGAAAAAGTCTTATTCAGATGTATCACATTCATTTTACATTACCCACCTACTGTCGCATGGTAGAATAGTTTTTTGTCTGAATATGTGAATAACTTGACTTGCGTTGACCTTTTTACATATTTAATAAAAAAATATATGTTAAAATGTGGATCTAGATTCACTTTTTTATGCTAAAGCTTCTCTTTGGGGAGCATGTATGTGATAGATTTATATGGATTCACACAACTGCCCACATTTGCACAGAGAAATGGGATATCATTGTTTTTATTAGTGGCTAGTATTTCAACAGAAATTACAGAGTCTTATTTGGGTGAAATACAATAGCTATAATATCTTTTTTTAAAAAACTACCCAAAAAATTACAAAGATATGACATTCCCTTAGGAAACACTGCTTGTATGCAACAAAAGTGTGTCTCCTCTAGGAGCTACAGGAGTAGCTCTTTAAGATCTAGATGGGACATCGCTGGGAAAATGGGAGGCTGAGTAAATCAGAAACTTGGACGGATATTTCAAAGTTCTTTGTGAAAGAATCTGATTGGCAAAAGCTCTCTAAATATGAGTGTTTCTGTTGTCAAGTTTAAGCAGTGATGATTTATTGACATAATATAAATGAAATACAAATGTACAGACACAGGAATATGTGAAATGGGGACTGTTAAAGGGGCCCACTGAGCCACCTGTGGAACTGGGGACCAAAGGACTGTCCGGTGAGGCCTTGGCCCTGGAGCAGGCAGGGACAGGAGGGTTCCCTCAATATCTTTTCCACCCAGAAAGGGGTCAGCCATCACTAAATTGCTGCCATGCACCACCTAGAGGCCAGTTGAGTACCTATACTATCCTTGGACAATTCTTCCATTTTTTTTTTTTTCCTTCCATTACTTGTAAGAGCAGAAAAGTGGAGAAAATAATGGAAGATGAAAACTCTACTAGTCTTCCCGATGTACATCAATTTCTCCCAGAGCACACTGGTGATGGAAGTCTGTGAGTCATTGCCCAAATTATTTATGAAATCTTGTGCTTAGAACACGTGTGTTTTTCATTTGACTCACCAATACTGGGGCTTTAAACACCAGATCTTGCACTTAGACTTTTGTACACAGTCAAAAATACGTGGATTCATCCTAAAAGCATGACACCCAACTGTGGTAAACCTACCACCAACAATTCAAACACAATGAAAAACATGCTAGTTCTAGATCTTTCTGGCCAAGACCTTTCTAGAAATTTAAAGTTTTGCTACTGATATTAAGGAGAAAAAAATTCATGAGTCCAGAATTCTAAAATAATACTAGAATTCTGCTCAGTCTGAGTTTTGAAAATGCCAGCTCTATAAAATTAAACACAGTCGCAAGACCTCTCGTTCTTCCAACTAACTGCAAGAGCACAGCTGTGCTGGTCATTATGGCTGCTGCCTCTAGTAAACATGGCTGATGCAGTTTCTCAGCACTAAGACAGGATTGCCAAACAGCACAGGGCTTGGATTGCAGCATTTCTCTGGATGTCTTGCAACTCCTGTTCTGCTGAAGTGGGAACTTATAAAAGATGTTCTCCATTCATTACAAGAATGCTAGCTACAAGAAACCAAAACTTGAAGAGAAAATCTACTGGTGCCTGATGTTTCATGTGGCACCAGGAATTTGGATCCTAAGACTGCCTGGGGCCAAGACCCCTGTCCCTGATCTGCTTCCCAAGTCTGTACAGGTAGGTGGTGTGCACAGAAAGCACCAGAGGCTGAGCCTTGCCCGGTCAGTGTAGACGTGTGAGCAGAATGGGAGGCCCAGCTGACGTTAACTTGTGGAATGCCTTACCCACTCCCCTGAAAGAAAATGTTCAACCTTTTTAGCTTGCCAAGTTGTAATTTCTCAAACAGGTTTCACGTGTTTTATAGCTCCATTTTCAAGACAGTTTAATTGTAAAGGATAATGACACATTGATGTACCTTTACTTCATGATTTTCAGTAGAAACTAGCCCAGTGTCTCAGTGTGTTCATCAGAGTTGTAAAGCTGCATACTCACTTCCTTCAGTGCAGCAGAGATCCCTCATATTTTTATACCGTGGCATCTCTTTGGGTCTTGAAGGTTATCTATAAAAGATAATTTTCTCTGAGTCATTCAAAGGTTTTGGTGAAATCTGACAACTTAAATGAAACTACAAATTAGGAATGAAAAGTTCTCATATATTCAAAATGTTTTTCTGCCCTCAGTTCCCAGTGTACTATTTACGATGCTGTCCTCCAGTACTGCATATGTATTACATGGATAGACTATGGCCTCCTACTAATGGAACAGTCTTTATCAGATTGAAACACTTTCTAGAGAAAGATCACAGAAAATGAGTTTCTATGATGGTTTCTTTTTTTATTTGTTTTCTTTGCTCTGTTTTGTTTTTCACCAGGAGTGGTGATTGAACCTGGGACCTTGCAGTGCAAGTGCTTTACCACCCACAACTCTTATTTTTTTATTTTGGGATAGAATCTCAATAAGTTGCCCTGGTTGCTTCAAATACAGGATTATCCTGCGTCAGTTTCCCAAGTAGCTGGTATTATGAGTGTGTGCCACCATACCTGGCAGCATGTTAGTTTCTGGGTCGGTTTTTGTTTGTTTGTTTGTTTGTTTGTTTGTACCAAGGATCGAATTCATGACCTTGCACTTGCAAGGTAGGATCTAGAACCACTAAGCTTAATCCCCAGCCCCTAGCATGTTAGTTTCTTATAGGCTAAGTTGTGTCAAGATAGATTCAGGAACCTTCTTGTCCTGTAGACAAACATTACCCAATTGGTAATTGGTACCTGAGCTTGGAGACAGAAAAGGAAATGTGAATTTTACCCTAGAACACTTAAGTTTTTCTTGAAATAGGGCAAGCTACCACACGATGTTGCCCAGTCATAACTAATAAACATCGTTATTAAAACATCCAAACTTTTGTTTAGTTTTGCTTTCTTAAAAATTTGGATACTTTTAAAGCGATCATAATGTATATATAAAATGTACTAATAAAATCAATTTTAAAAATTTTGGATATGTTTATTTAGTGTTGAGAAATAGTCCTTTCAAACCGAGGATTTAATAGGCACAGAGCATTTGTCTACCATTGTGGATCTCAAAAACTCAGATATACATTGTTGCATTTGCAAAAAATGGTGGAAATTATGAAGCATGTTATACATATCTCTAGAGACTTTACAAACCAAAGATTACAATGTAAGTAACGTCTACTTAGAACACCTGATTTTGTTATATGTTTCCTTTCTATTTAAAAATTGTATCCTGAATTATACAGCAGATGTACTCAACACATTACATTACCAGATGCCAAGGGCAGCTAAGAAGATTCATTTTCTAGCAAGCGTCTGTGCCCACACTGGGTTCCTGGCTACAGTGACTACTTTGCCTTCATTACTGTACTTACTGCTTGAGTTGAAGCCAAGCTTCACACCGAGGTACATACCCGGTTCTTTTATTATTTATTTGTTTGTTAATTCGACAACAGTGTGTCAGTCACTAAGTTTCCCAGGCAAGGGTTCAACTTGAGTTCCTCCTGCCTCAGCCTCCCAAAGTGCTGGATTATAGCCATATGCCATCACGCCCGGTTTCTATCATTACTTTCCCGCATAACTGTGCTCTGTGCTGAACTCCCTGAAACAAGAGAAATGGGAAGGGGTGAATTTGTGTATAGAAGCTCTATATATAACACACAAAACACGTGGTGCTAAACTGATGACGGGCTTTTGAAAACCTGGAAGGAGGTTCCTTAACAGCTGTGCCGAACTAAGCTGCCTCGCCACCCTCGGGCTCACTCCCCGGGAGCCCTGTTCCACTTCCACAGTTTTCTTCCTGA
The DNA here is from genome assembly GCA_004026965.1 of Petromus typicus. Classification (NCBI taxonomy): domain Eukaryota; kingdom Metazoa; phylum Chordata; class Mammalia; order Rodentia; family Petromuridae; genus Petromus; species Petromus typicus. The sequence continues at coordinate 176,808 of PVIR01000376.1, forward strand.
AGGAAAGAAAAGGTGACAGTAATATGAGAGGGAGTCCCTCTTGCCTTCCAAGACACTGTGAGAATACCCCTACAGCCTTCAAGTCACTTCCTGCTTCTGAACCAGCCTGTGGAGAATACATGAGAGAATCCTAGTCTTACAGTTGCCCTTAGGCCTTCTAGACCATCCAGGACTAACGGGGTCAAATTTACCTCTGGGCTTCCTAGGAGCCAAGAAAAGGAGGCTGGCGTCATTACTCAATGCAAAGTGTTCAACAGATGCAGACAGAGTTGCGTGGGAATAGCTACTTTGGCCCAAGAGAAATCTGTGCATGACTCCTAGTTAGAAACCACATGATGTAAGGAGCTCAACCTTCACATCTCACAGCACAGAGTGAGTCTCACAAGGCTGCTTCCATCTTTCCCTGGTGACACGGTGCCAGGATGCAGCTCAGTCAAAAGCAGACTGCAGAGGTCAAAACAGTGACTGTGACTGTCCCTGAGGCTGGGTCGCCTCTCGGATACATGCAGTGTACTAGAACAGTGGGGGAACAAACCCTACACCTCAGTGCAGTCTAAGTAAATAATGGTAGAATGACCTCATATCACTTTAACAAGTACACACCCCCCATTGCCCCTCATACGCTGAATGCTGCTGACGAGGAGCTGGGCTTTGCCCACCAATCAGCAAACAGGGGTAAAGCTTTGTTCAGGCTGGCAGCGGAGAATCCAGGTCAAGGAAGCTACCACACCACCATGCAGTCAGGGGAGGGCAGGCCACAGCCAGGGGCACAGCTTTCCCCAGAAAGATGATAAAAGTGACTCTGTGACTGTTCTTGCTTGTTTGGTTTTTCCACTCTCCTTGGAAACTTACAGAGAGGGAAATTTTTCAGTATAGGTCATGAAACTATTGGCTGTATGTTACTCTTGTAACCCTCAAAATTATACTGGAAAAGCCCACTGAAAACAGGTGGGTTTCCCAAGTCAAAACATGTTGAAGTGAAGGGAGGGAAACGGGGACAAAAAGAAGAATCAAGATCTATTATACACAGGTGCAAATTCCCAATGACAGATGTGCTCGTTGTCTATGGGGAAAATGTACTAATAAAAAATAAACCAAAAAACACATCTGAAGGAAAAAGGATATTTGTACTGAATCTAGAAGACCCTTTAAAGGTTGCAAATGGATTCACACATGATAGCCATGTGAAGAAAAAGTATATTTTGACAGTTATCTGGACTCAAATCCCAGCTACACTACCTCCAGCTGTGGAATTTTTAGCCTTAGTTCTTCACCTTCCTTTCCTCCGCTGATTATACAGACTATTCCTCCCGTGCAAGGTTGTTCAGACAAATAGTGTATATGGAATATCTCTTCCCCACAATGCTGTTATAGTCTTGCTTGCCTCCACCACATTTATGACACTATTCTCCTTCCCCAAAAGAAATAGATGATCATATATTTACCATGTACCCTTTGTCATGGCCTTGACACAGTTTTCCAAGCAGTAGATGGGATGAGTACTAGTTCCTCCAGCCTTTCTAAAAGCTCAGTCACAATACAGAAAACAGAGCCAGTAGAAAACAGGAGAAACAGCCAGTGAATGGGCTCTGATGTCACTTATCTGGCCAACATCACTGTGCACTGGTGATTAAACTAGAGTGCAACAGGTGAGGCAGCACTGATGCAGCACAGATATGCCATATACTCACCAATAAATGCAAAGCACCTAGAGAGAAGGCTGTGAGGGTTTAATAAACTAACACATACAAAGAGTTCAGCAGTGTACTTAGAGAATACGTAATGTTTGACACACAGTTGGTTGCTGCCACTAGTGCTACCAGTGGAGCTGGGAGTGGCATCAGTCCTGTTTCCTAGATCCAAGTATGAACTAAAGGATGATGGGAAATACTCAGGAGTCTAAGGCAGGAAGATCACAAGGCCAATACAGACTATGTAGTAAGATCTCTCTCAGAAAATAAAGTATTATGTAAAAAGAAGATATTTTCTCCACTCTCCAAAGACTGAGATTCCTACTGGTACTGCCATTTTCATTCCCAATTCTAAATGCACTCCCCTTTTTGTGTACTGTACCCACTAGCTATATACTCAACTCTTCCAACCTGTGTTTAACTCCTGGAACAATAAAGACTCCCACAATTAACTGGTATGTGATAAACGTTCTTTATACAAAGCACTGGAAATCACTCGATCTACACATTAAATGGTCTTTTAACAGAAAGAAGAATGGAAAGCATGGGTCACCTACCATTGTTTTAGAAGAAGTAACTTGCCCTGTGTCACCATAGTTTTTTCTTGAAGGAGCTAAAGCTTCATGTTACACTGTGATCCTCGGCACCGAGGTCTCTGCCTGTACTAGGACAAGGTTCAAAGACGGAATGACTTTTCTACATATTGAAAACCCCTTGCATCCAGCAATTTTGAGCACCTCACATAACTCAATTTATCAAATTAAGAAATAAAAATAAAAGAGGGAAAGGTGCAGTGATGGAGTTGAATATCGGAGCTGTCCCTTTGTATGCTTTTAGCCCTCTGTTAACACAGAGGACAAAAATTTAATTTTGTATTAGAGAAAACTTAAGTCAAGGAGACAGAAAAAAAGGGTTGAAAACAGAATGAAGGGTAACCTGGCTCTCATGAGATAGAAATTTAGCATCATGAGTTTTTAAAGCTACCACTTTACCTCGCGATAAAGTTTTGGGGACTGAATTCCATCAGTAAATATTAGATTAGAATGATATGGTGGTGTTTAATTTTGAGCTTTTCTTAAGTAAACCTCAAAACCAAAATTGAAAGGTCATCTATAAGAAAAATAAAATATCAAGTTACAAAAAGACTTAGCAACCCTCTAAACCAGTAATTCTCAAACTGTGATCCCGAGAATTTAGGAGTCCTCAGAATTAAAGCCATCTTCATGGCAAGAGGAAACTACTATTATTGGCCTTTTCCACTCTTACTCTTTCACGGGAATACAGTAGGTCATTCCCACATTTACATAGGAAGTGATATCAGACAGAATACAGCAGATACAACAGTCCAACGAGCAGCAGAATGGTGCTTCAAGTAGCTGCAAACAGTGGCAATGTCTTATAAACATTTGGAAATACCGAACTGGCGCGGAGGAAGTGGTCAGAACCTTTGGTGTAGATTTGAAGGTTGTCCCTTTGTAGTGACAAGTAGCTTCTCAAACATGAGGATGTACACCAAGGGAGTGAAAATGAAACATAGGACAAGAACCCAAGGCAAGGGGTACACTATGGAGTAGAAGTTGTTGAGAAAGGCCCACTCACAGACCAGAATTATGCAAGGTCCTGAAAAATATTTCAGCATGACATAGCCAGAGGGTGAGCACAAAAAGGAGAAAAAGAGAGTCAAGGGAGAATGGCTAGTTAACAATATCAAAGACACAGCAAGGCCAGAAATGGTAAAATCTGAGAATCTCAGGAATTTGACAAGAATTAGGTCATTGTTAACTTCAAAGAGAATTTTTAGTTGAATAGTGAGGTCAAACTAACATGAAAACTACATGGGGAAATATCTAAAACCAAAAGGAAGAAAAAATTTTAAACTGAAGGAAATAAAAGAAAAACCAGCCAAGATTTCTTATATTTAAGCAAAGATTAAGTGTGTAGTGACATGAAGGAAATCTTCAAGGACCCCAAAGCCACTGAAGGTACAAAAGCCTTGCCAAAGACAAAGAGCTCATAAGCAGCTTTATACCATCCTGTCCATAAGTTGCAAAGTTGTTCATCAGGCTATTTCCTGGTCCATCAAAATTGAATGATATAAACCAGAGATCAGAAAATATAAAGGCAATCAGGTAAAGTTTAAACGATCTGTTCTGGCCATATATCATTTAAAAGAAATATTTAGATCTGAACAGAGATCTTTTTTTGCTATGTGGTACAAATAATAGAAATCCACATAGCAGAACTTCAAGTAGGAAAATGAATTACTATGACAACCACAACTCAGTCACCACCAAAAACATAAATAGGAACCAGAATGAGAAATGTATAAAGAAATGAGACTTCCTCTGATTTGAAAACAATTTCAACTGCTATTCCTTAATGTTTTATTGATTTGACTCTAGGAAGAAAATATGAAATTATTCCTCCACTTCAATAGCTTCTTTGTATTACAAATTAAAATAAGCAGATCATCATTTATTGAAATGAAACTAAAACCCACAAGACCATCTAGTGACTTACTCCACTAAGTTGCCCCATGTCCCTTTCACTGTTAACTTCTGATATGGAAAAGACCACATCACATTAAAAAACAGACCGCTTTACTGCACTAGATAGTGGGGCAAGTAGTAAAAGCACATGTAAAGGGAATGTGAAATCGCTACATCTTTAACTGCCAGGTTGTGAAGCTTCCAGTCAGTGGCAAAGGATTAGTTCCTTACCTCTCCTTTATGATACTTCTTGGCTACTCTTGTGAAGTTTGGTATTTATTTTATTTCATTAGGTGGAGTATGGCAGGATGCAATATCCCCAGCTTCTCTTGGCACACACTTTTTCTGGAGCACAGCCTTCCAAAGCTAGAACAATGAGACCTTCAACCACAGTCAGTTATCTAGCGATTTGATCTTTTGCATCGTGAATTTCAAAGGAAGCAAACTGTTTCCATGCAGTTCTCCTTCTAGCTGAGTATGCAGCCTTTCCCACAGCCCTTCAGAGTTGTGCCTCCCGCCTGCTCTTGAATAGCCACTTGCTCAGTCTAGCATCCTCACATACCTTCTGTAGCTTCGTGCTCCCTCTCTTCTCTCAGCTCTTGTTTATCCCTCCTGTGGCCTGGTGCCCCACTGGAGCTTAGGCCTGGATGCTGTCCTGTAATCTCCCATTGCTTGTGGTCCGAAGTCCAAGACCACTCCTTCGCACCCTGACCCAGAGAATTTCAGTCTTTGGAATGCCAAGCAACATCCTGCCAAATGGTGTGGTCTGGACATGAACCAGTTCTAACTACCGGTGTTCTCCAACAATACTGAGCCTTCCCCAGAGCCCCTCAAGTTGGACAGCTTGCCAAACAGGAGGAAAGTCACCCACTGATCCAGAGTGCCTGACAAAAGTAATCGCACATGGGGATCTTTTTGATGCTGCTTTTGAAATATCAAACATATCTCCTGTACTATCTGAACTAATTAAAATCTGTCATTTGTACCATGATAAACTAATCATTGAAGAGAATATTTTTGTTTTTGTTTTATTTACAATACCAGGGATTGAACTTGGGCCTTGGTGAATAAAATATTAATGTCACCAAATTCAGAGTATGTTTTGTTAGATCCTCCATAAGTAACCTTAAATGTCCATCACCAGAATTAAATTGAAATTCTATAAATTCCTATCTCTTTAGTTGAGTACAATATACCAACCTATATAAAATCTAAGCCTTTACATGAGATTCTGAGAGCATAAGGCATCCTAAGATAACTTTAGCCATCTTCGTCACTTGAAAGCTTGAGATGTCTTTTTAAAAGATACAGTGCTATTAAATATACAAAATAGCAACTGCCTGGGTTTATCAAAGCAAGCTTGATTGAAGGAATCATATACTCACTTTGGAACAATCTTTAGCAGGGAAATGACAAAATTGGGACCCTGCAATGTATAGTCTCACTGGGGAAGGCAAGAGAAGTTATGAATAGAACACTCTGGGTTGCTTGGTGAATATGTCACATGAAGTAAGGCCACCAAGAAGGTAAACCAAGAAAACAAGAATGTTGGGGGCACCAAAGAGAAAAAAGCTTCATAAATTCTATCTTTCTTTAGGATATTCTTCAGATAAGCCCTATAAAGAAATATATTAAAATATGCATTAGAAGGAGACTTTTTATTGATGTGCTCACCAAAGTCTAAAATGTTTTCATCTTTGCCAAGCAGGAGTATTTGAGCTAAATACTATCTAGCAAAAAGGTCAAGATCTTCCCTGGTGAGAGCTCCCTAGGCTCCCACCTCTCTGCTCTTTCTATCCCCACCTTTGACCTCCTCCAACCTACTGAACAAGGTGCAGGCTCATAGCACCAAGAAGAAAACGATATGAGAAGATCTGATGCTGCCTTTAAGCTATTTAACTGTTCTTTCTTCATCTAATGTCCCAAACTCAATTGAAGAAATGGTCCCTCTTAGGAAAGATGTCTCTCCTAGGACACAGACCTTCTGCCAAGCGGAATTTTATGAGGTCCAGTGCCTTTTCCCATAAAACCAAAGAAATTGAAGAGTGTACCACATTATAATACAATTTCACTACTAAGTTTCAAATTCAGGTCATTCTGAACCAATTGCGAGTTACATTTTCATCCAGTACCTTGATTTCTCCCTTTCTAGGTTAACCTACCTGTAAATGCTATACAAAGGGGATGAGGATTTAGCTCAGTGGTTCTGGTGCCTGCCTTGCAAGCACAAGGTCTCAGGTTCAATCCCCAGTGCCTGGTGTGGTGACTCACACCCACCAGCAATCAGTACCACATACCACAGTGCCGAATGTGGTGGCTCACACCTGATCCCAATTCTCAGAAGGCAGAGGCAGGAGGATTGCTCAGTTCCAGGCTGAGTTCAGGACCAGCCTGAACTGCAAAGCAAGACCCTGTCTCAAAAAAAAAAAGTGCTATACAAAGTAAGCAAAGGCAAGACCACATAAAGACTTTGATTCAGCAGGCAGGAGAAAAAAGCCACACATTTAATAAATATTTATTATAATTCTACAATGATAAGTAATACCAAGGTAAAAATAATAGAAATATTTTACTGTCTTATTATAAAATAATATAGTTCTTCACTAGCTACACTATATTGCTGCCTGAAGCTGTAGCAGCACCACTAACAATCATAGAGTTTTATGGTATATATATTATATATAATATATATTTATTTATTCAGAAGCACCAGCTAACACGTTTTTTTTTTTTGACCACATCTCCAGCATTCCTAATGAGCACATGACAAAAAATTTAAGTTTCAAAGAAATGTCAACACCAAACTAATCAATACTTTTAAATGTTCCTTCTACAGAATGCTGATTCTATATACTATGGCCAAGTATATACATATCATAATTAGCAGGTCCCCTGGTGCACAACAGACCAGATTTGAATAGGACTTCTGGTTTAATAATCAACCTCTCCAGATGCCATCCATCCTGAAAGGAATGAATCAAATGCAGCCCCAGCACACCTAGAACTGATGAGGAGTTATTGGAAGCTGAACAGATCAACCAGCCACTCAGTACACAAGTCTCTGTGTAAAGTCTGTGCCATGCAGTCACGTGGGTGTAGGCCACAGCAACATCACACACCTGGACGCACTGCCCAACAACTCTCTACACCCAGGAGAAGCCTTGTTCCTGCCTCAGACATCCGGCTGTTGCATGATTAATCATAACTGTCAGAGTAAGCAAATCAGTAATTAGTCTGAGGACATAACTATGTGTTTATTTTCCTCAGCAACACAAACAAACAAGGATGGCTGCAATCAAGTAACTCTAAATGAGGGACAAATATAATTTGTGACACATTTGTTTAGACTAGTTGAAGCAGTTCAGATCACTAAGCCAGTAAAGAAACAGTGCATAAATGACAAAAGTAGGGTTGCATTATGCATTTACACTTTGCAGTGGGTTTTTTTTCTCAGATAAAATCACCACTGACCTAAATATTTTTTATATGGTTGATTCAGTACTGATAGGCAAGTGTAGCAGTGTGGCAAAGGACCTGCTAAGTTACTCTGTTTTGTTTTAAAACACAATCACTGGGCAGGTTGGATCCTCTTTTGACCTGCCAACCTTGAAAGGATACAAGCAGTAAACAGTTGAAGCTGAGCAATATAGGAGTTACTGAACAATTCAGATTTATAATATCCTCTGAAATATTAAAATTCAAAGAATGACACTTTAACAAGCATAGGCACTGGAAATTTAGAATGTGAATGTTAAAAAGTGACATCTCACCCATACTACAGACTGTCCCAGTAATGAGCTGACATTCACATGAGTCATAATAAGTAAATTTGCTAGGGCCACTTTTTCATCTTTCATACTTTTGTTGGTTTTCCCATGTCTTTTTCTCATAGGGACATTATTCCTTCAATTTAAGGGTTTATAATCTAAGTAAATAACCTAAATATATCCTCTCTCCATGTACATATTCAAGATTATAACTTTTATTTTCCAAGTTTAATGAACACTGAAGTTAGACTGTTTCCCATTAAAAAGAAAAGGAGCAGGGCAGAAATTCAGTAAGTGTTCAAGTAAAATATAGCCATCCTCACATCTGTGTTGTATTAGAGGAGACACAAGACAAAACATTGACTCTTGAGGTTAAATCTAAATTTCCTGCTGCAATTCTCAAAAAGCTTGAGAGTCTAGATCAAAAAAGCAAAGAAGCAAAGAAGCAACGAAAATAGAATCCCAAAATGACTGAAAGCATGGTTCAAAAGCTATTAAATGCCAACGCTTAGTATTTCTTTGAAACAGCAGTGTAGTCAGTAATTGCCCAACGATCAATAAAAATTCTATCCAGTGTCCACATTGGAGGAGCAGGACCTAGAGTCTGTGTATCTTGGGAAGTATCACAGCACCCCCTCTGGTTTTCATCCCACTGTGTGATCTTCTTGCATTTCCACATCTTCTTTTCTAGAATATTTTTATACCACAATTAAATTTCAAGAGCTATTATTTCTGTCTTCTTTTGAAATCAAGTGTTTTTTTTTAATTTTGAACTCACACTTCAACAAGAAAACTATGGCCTACAGTGGGTCAAAGGTCAACAGGTAACATAGATTATCTTAGTAAAAACTAAAGAGCATCAGCATTGAAGAAAATGTCTTTAAGGTTGTGCTCCTAAACCTCTTCCTTATCAAACAAATCCAATGTTAGTCTTTCTACTTCACTGATTAATTTTACTCAGTTTCCTTTCCTGCTTTCTCCCCAGAGTGCTAAAAGGTTTTAGGACCCAGTTCTTGAATCTCTTCTCTGACATCACTCCTCCTTTGGAAAGCACCTTCACATTCCAGTGATTTCCAAATATACATTTTCAGCTCTGAACTCTAAATTTCTTTCAACTACCTATCGAACATCTTTAATTGGATGCCTAATAGGCATCTCAAGCTTAGTATGTTGTAAACTGAACTTCTGAATTCTGTCTACATTCATTCCACACACATGCTGCCCCTAGAGCCCCCTGGTTCTCAGCTGATAACAACTCCATTAAACAGCTGCTCAGGACAAACACTTAGTGTTACTCCTGACTTTTACACTCTACATTTACTCCATTAGGACAAAGCTCTTGGCTATAAGAACACCATCAAGACAACAGAATATCCAGAATCCAATCTATTCTTTTCTCATTTTATAGCCACCAGTCTAATCAAGGCTTATTATTTCTCACCTGGGATACCAAATGGATTCCAAAATTGTCCCTCTGCTCCTATCTCTGACCCCTAGAGAGCCAAGAAGATCCTCTTTCAACATCCGTGACTCCGTGTCATTGTTATGCTTAAACAAAACTCTAAAGACTGCTCAACATCATTAGTCATTCGAGAGATGCAGATGAAAACAACACTGAGATTTCATCTCACTCCACATAGAATGGCTGCCATTTCAGAATTAACCAGAATAAATGTTGGTGAGGCTACGGAGAAGAAGGAACCCTTCTCCACTGCTGG
>PVIR01000377.1:0-187067 GCA_004026965.1 Petromus typicus
GGTAACCACATAACAATACTGGGTGTGGAGACCCACACCCAGCAGCAACCAGTACCACATGCCACAGTGCCGGGCGTGGTGGCTCACGCCTGTAATCCCAGCACTCGGGAGGCAGAGGCAGGAGGATTGTGATGTGAGTTGGAGGCTGAGCTCAGGGCCAGCCTGAACCACAAAGCGAGACCCTGTCTCAAAAAAACCTAAAAAAAAAAAAAAAAGAAGAGTAAACTGAAGAGATAAATCAATTGCACATATTTTGAGTGCTTTTCAGATCTTATTTTAAAGTCAACAAAATGTAATCAAAAAGTAAATGTATGCAAAGTACATGGATCCTTATTACTTTCCTTATTTAAACCAAAACAATTGTAATTTATGAATTCTTTCTCCATTGTATATCTATTTCTGTAATAGCTTGTTTCTCCCCAAAGAACTTGTGGATGTCCTTTTCTCAGAGAAATGAGTCATTAGGCATTTCTAATTATTGTGTATTTTCTTTGTCTTCTTATTTACATGGCAAGGAAAGAAGTTAATCCATTTCCTGTCACCTGCATCCCATCAATCACAGTGCTGTACACCTGAGCCTCTCTATCATTTGGTCCTGGCGAGCTCCAGGGGTGGGGATTCCCAGGTCCTTGTTAAACTGGAGAAAGGAACTTAGAAAGCAGAGCCCAGTTAGAAGGGTACAGATTAGCTTCTTTCTCTTCAAAATAAATTTAATTGCACATATGGAAGGCAGATGATAAAATGTCATAGGACACGCATAGATGTTTCAAAAGGTTTCCATAACGAAGCAGACTATTGAGGCTATTATCAGCTTTCAACCAACCTTGTCCAAATCCAAACCCTACAGCATTCATCACACAGACAAGATTTCACGGACTTGCAGGGGAATGATAATACCACATAGATGGAGCAGGTCTCTGGAGCCTTTGACGTGTGTGGGTATTTCTGTCACTGGAATGATTATTTCTGAAATTTGAACATGTTATTTTACATGTTATAATATGGAAGAAGGAAATGGAAGTCAGAGGTTGGAATTCAAAAAGGTGAAAATTGTTATCTGCCCAGTAAGCCAGACATGATGTCAATGTTTAAACAATTGGTGTGATCTGTATTTAGTAAGAATTTGCTATTAAAATGAAAATAAAACCAAGTTGTGAAGAAATCTGATCTCTTAATATCATAGTTAGGAACTGTGTTTAATGTTGCTTGCTATGGTGGTTTTTCACCTTTTTTCTCAAAAAGGGTGAAAGTGAGCCATATTTTTACAGTATATAAAAATCTCAATTCCTATTTATTTGTACTTTATTTTATATGTTCCAGACTTCATGGAAAGCTTTCTGTGAATTTATTTCTTAGAAATGTAAAACAAAAAAATCTTTGCTTTAACTAATAATTATCACTGAACTAAAATTTTGAAGTGAACCGGCCTGTCCCCTGCACTGCTAAAGTACTAATGAATAAATACTCTGAGAGCTGCCCTTGACTGTGGTTAATTGGATTCATTAATTTAGTTTGGTTCAAATTTTTACTCTCAGCACAATCTATTTTTATTATATAATTTTCTGTTGCTATACAATTCCATCATATAGATAGATAGACAGACAGATAGATAGATAGATAGATAGATAGATAGATAGATATACAATGTGCTGAAGGAAATAAACTGTTCAAGAATGCTGTATATTTATCAGTTATGCAAAATATCAGCCTTTTTTTATCCAGTTAGTTTTAAATAAATGATCTCTATTAAAGTTCCTGAGCTAAAAATATTACTATCTCCAGTATCTTCACAGTAAGAATTTCCCTACACTGTTTAGTTCTGATCAACTACCTATTTTATAAAAAATACTTATCCCGAGCCACTTCAAAACACATTTGTAATTAATGCTCATTATATCGCAGAAAAAAGAGGTTGAAAATATTTGTGATGACTATTTTGAATCCTAATCTTCAGGAAAGCCCATAGATCCTATTATCATTGGCCTTACTGGAGCTTTTCTCTTAGGATTACCTTGCTCCTCTCTCATATTTTATTTAATGTCTATTGACTTGAACTACCTGGTGAATCAACATATGAAAGCACTTTGTGATTTAAACTATACGTTGCCACTAATGACGATGGTAGTAAACACTTGTAATTTATTTTAAATACATAAATATACTTCAATTCATTCAATAATATGATAATAAAATAAATTTATTTTTCATATCTTTAATAAAACAAAACAGGATTTAAATGACCTTTTGTTTGCATTTAAATAACATGCAATGGAAATTAAGCCTTGAGGTAGATTCTTCCACAAAGCATCAGCAATCACAGTTTAAACCTACACTGTTTTATACATCAAAACCAGGTAGATATTGCCTGCATAGATATTCTTTCCAATGAAAAGATTATAAAAATGCTTTTCATATTATTTAAGATATTAAGGTAAAGAGAAATATTATACCACATAGTTTATTGTAGTGGACTTATGACTCTAATTGTATATTTTTCACTGCTTTTGCATGATTGGAATCATGAGGTGTATTAATCATTCGATTGTGGAGTGACCCACTTAGCAACTTTGGGGAATGTTGGGATCAACGCTCACCCATAGAGGCCATTTAATTTGAGTGTTATTATGTTCTAATTACCAACAGTTGATTCAGTTTAACTCAGGATTCATAAATAAGTATTCATTTGTTTTTGGTCTTAGAAACTCAAAGCAAGATAAAGTATACTTCTTTATATTTTTTGGTAATTTTTTTCTAATCATATGTTCATATCAGCTTGAACTTTCAGTTTGCAATCATTTTTTGTTACTCATATTATTCAAATGACTTGTTCATTTGTATAAATTATCTGTCAAATGATATCATAGACATCATTTCCTTTTGTTTTATACACAACCTATAGTTCAAGAAATTTGTCAATATTATTTTTCTATAAATAGTTATAAATATAAATAAACATTTTTAACATTATTTCTGTTTAGTTTTACTACTTCTATTGTGTGTTTTTTTTTTTTTTTGCCATGAGAAATTTTAGGGACAAATATTCTATTGTGTTTCTATCTTTCTGCCCCAGTGTGCCACACATAACATTTTTATAAGTATTTATTTGAAAAATTACTAACAACAATTTAAATATTATTAATAATTATTTTAAAATTTGGTTATGAATTCCTTCCCTATTTTATCAGTACATAAAAGTTTTTATTTTAGTTTTATAAATGCTTTTATAATTCAAATTTTTCAATTTATAGTAGTTCTTAATCAATACTTTTTAATTACTTTTGATCTTAAACAAAGGCTGAGGAGGAGCAACATTCTAATTAGGGCATGAAGTATATTCTAAAGATGTTACTGGAAACAAGGAAATGTAAATTTTAATGACATTTTTGTGACATTTAAATTTCTACAAGCATTTACTGAGCTCCTATTTTTAAGTCTGCAATGAAAACAGTGAGAATGAATAGGTTGAGTAATGATCTCCCCATGCCATCAAAGACTTCATAACATTTTCTGGTAGGAAAGAAAAGCTAATATACAATATACAGTGTTAGTGCTTCAATATACAGTGTTATAAAGGGAGATGAGTCACAGTAGTATTAGAAGACAGGATGATGAATGTGACTGAGAATAAAGAGGTAAGTTGTACGGAAAGTCTGGGTTTGAACAGTGTGCTTTCCCAGAGGGCTCTGCAGACCCCAGGATCGTGTGAAGTGCCATCTTGGTAGCTGCCCCAGTCACTAAGTGGCACTCTTCCAGTGGGGTAGTTTCTCCACAAGTCACAACATGATGCTACTAGGAAACATGTATTATGCTTCTGTGGCAGACTTTTAAATACATACATTATTGGCTTTCTGTACAAAATACATTTAACCCCATATGAAAATATTATTCATAAATATGTATGCCTATATAGGCTCTTGTTCAGTTTTTAAAGTAGAAAAATTCCATTTAGAACCACCCAGTCCAGAGAAGAGGGCTTCAAACTTGAAGCAAATGCAGAAGTTATAGCAGTCATGTGAATTTCGATTAATTCTGGAAACTGTTGTTATTGGCCAGATTCCTCTGAGTAGATTTGACACCTGTTGGAAAATTTTAAATATACTAACCATCAATTTCTAATTAAAAGACTCTCAATTTTTCTTTGTCTTCAGGCTTTTTGTTGTTGTTTTGTTTTGTGTTGTTTTTCTGGTACCAGGATCAAACTCAAGACCTTGTGCTTGTGCAGCAGACACAGAGCCACTGAGCTAAACCTCTGGCCCGCCATTTTTATTATTATTTTTTAATCACAATGCTTTATGACCTGCCTTTTATTTACGCAACAGTGTTTTGAGATTATTGTAAATCTGCTGACACTTTGTTCTGTGGAGGAAACCTCTAGAGGACCCTAGGCCACTCAGGAGGGAGGGAAACAGGGCGGACAGGAGCCCATGATTCTGAGCTGCATGGAATTCATTTTACACTTAACACAGCTGATAAAATGTACTTCAGTTCGACTCTCTTCCCAGGTTTGTTATTAGTTTTCATTTTTTTTGTATGCATGTTTGGCCTACTTTCCCATCCTATTTATGATATATCTAAAGTAGTATCTGAATATGCTTTTATGTTAAAACTTCTTTGTGACATCCAATACATTTCCTGTTTAGACTTACTCCAGTTCTGTACTGTACTAATCCTCCAGTAAAGATACATGCCTCAGTTTGAGGTGTGCTTATGTTTTCTTAAAGTGCCTTTGATTTATTATAAACTGTCCCTGATTATTATAAACTGTCCCTGATTATTATAAACTATCCCTGATTTATTCCTCTAGAAGTGCCCTCCCCCTCCCCGATATTCTACATGCTCTCTATTTGAAATTAAGCTCTCTTTCCCTCACATCTACCATGAATTATATTTATATATGAATGATCCTTCTTATCAGAATCTCTCTTGAGTTTGAGTAATTTATACATTTTTTTTTCTGCTTCACTCATGTAAGAGAGAGATCTGGGAAGGCAGTACCTTACACCTTCATAGAATTTTGTACAGTACTTTCTAGAGTTTAAATTTAATATAACTGAATTGTTTTGAATTAAACCAAATGTTCACAGAAGAATTAAAAGCACTGTACCACTCTCACATATGTGCACCCATGATTATAGCAGTGCATTTGCAAGAGCTAAATCTTGGAAACAGCCCAAATGCCCATCAACAGAAACGGGATAAAGATGTAGAATTTTTAAATTTTTAAATAGACTACTACTCCACCATAGAGAATGATAAATTAGAGATATCTACAGCTAAATGGATGTATCTTGAGGCCATACTCATAAGTGATATAAATAGGACACAGATGTAAAGATACTATTACATTTCTCTAGTTTGAGAAACTGAAAGTGTAAACAAGATCAAGAATGTCTGACAAATATTGTGATATAGGAAGAAAACGTTTCAAGGGGAGAGGAAATTGCCTAGAGGGAGAGGAAAACAGAAAAAGGGAAGCAAAAAAATTTGGTGGTAAAATGAAAAAAAAAAAAAAAAAAAAAACCAGAAACAAAGCTATGTATATAGGGGTGGTGATGAAGAGAGGGCAAGTGAATGGGAAAATAAATAAAAATATATCATGTACAGGTACAAATTCCCCTTGAGGGATGTTATCAGAATGCATTCCTATAATATACCAATAAACTCAATTTATTAAAAATTAATTAAACCCAAACAAATACTAACTGATCCATTTTATGACATTTAAATATTGTTTTGTACGTTATTTTATTTTCTTTACATTTGTTTTTGCGGGGATTTCGATCTCTTCAAGGGTCACTTCATTTCATTCCTAAACTTACCGTCATCACATGTGCAGTGCCAGCTCGTCACAGTGTGTCTGAGGCTACCGCCTGAACGTCCTCCGCGTCACTTCCTACTGCCTCGGTCTATTTAATTGGCTTTCTGATTAAATTTAAAAAAAAAGGCTTTTTTCCCCTCCAACCTTGATATCTTCATGCCTTTTCTTTCCTCCTGGATTTTCATTCTATAAAGTTTAAATTATGGGAGGTGGAGAAGATCTTTAAATTCTCATGCATTTTGAACATTTTGCAAATCTGTGTTTCTGTGTGATTCAGAAGTTGTTCCTTTACTTTGTTGTTGCTATGCTTTATGCATTTATAAGACAAAACACTTGACAATGTTTGTATATTTCTCATTTCTATTGTATTTTCCTTGGGCATAAGTTTTGTCTGTTGATTTGTTTTTAACAAATTGTAGTAGTATAACATGGTTTACTCTAAAAGGTATATTGCATGTTACTTATGATGATATCTGCTTAATGTTGATTCACTGGCTTTAATTTTAATTTTGTTAATGGGGAGCCAATAGTACATGATAACTATTAAGGCTGTTTATCATTCTGTAATATGAGTTTATATTTATTGATACACTTATAAGCACTGAGTTTGTGTAGTTAATACTTTATACTAATTTGGGATTTTCATCTTTCTTCTTTAGCTTTGATTCAGGGTACTGGAGGTATTTAAGTCATATTTCTTAGCGAATCATTTTTTATGAAAAAAATAGCTGTGTGAAATCAATAGATCCAGCACCAGGTGAATAGCTCACAACAATCCAGTCAAGTAGCCAAAAGTGCTAGGATGTTTTGTGTAGGTTCTACCTTCACTTGCTCCGTTGTGACTTACTTCTTGGTGAAGTGGGAAGGTAACACAAAGTGGTGGAAGTGGTACATTTCTGCAAATGCATTCTCCTCCTGTTGCTTCAGTAGCACAGGGAAAGTCAAGCTTCTAGAGCCAGTCATCAGTGCTGGGGCAGATGTAATAGGTGAGTGATTACTTATAAGATTGGCATAGTTTACAGAAACAGAATTATAATAGTTTTTCACAGTATGAACAAAGCTGACATTTTGTTTTAGAGATGCAATAATTTCCAATGCCAAGTTTTCAACTTTAAAAATTTAATAGATTGCATAAGATTGCCTAGTGAAAACTACTGTTACATTTTAATGTTGGCAAGTGAAATAAAATAGCTGGTAAAATACGACATATAGGAAGCAGAATTTTGTTCTCTTATTTTGACTAAGTACCGGCAGTGATACAATGAAGGTATTTTCATACAGTAGAGTTTGCATTGGCTTTTTTCTCTCACTTAAAAAATTATAAAATATATCATAAATATTTTAAATGTATCTATTTAAAATATCATAAAGTGTAATTTAGCTTTTTCCTGAAAGTCATAAAAATTGAAATGGTTTGATGGTTGTGTATCAGAATGGCCTAATACATTAATTTCAAACGGTATAAAAGGTAGAATAAAAAGAAAAATTATACAAATGAATTCTTTGTATTGCCATTTAAAATGTTTATTCTATGAAATGATACAAACAAGCACCTACTGTTCAAGAATATCTATATAGACTGGGGAATTTGTTGAATTTTAAAATATACAACAGTTATAAGTATTTATATGTCATTTATATATGTCTTTAATACTATAAATTTATTTTGACAGTGTTATCAGGCAGCTTAAAGACAAGATTTCTAATATTTTATTAAAATATTCACTACATATTCCAACTATGTATTAAAAGTATGGGAAAAACTTGTTTCTAAACAAACAGCTGTGGCTTATGACAACTCTAAGCCAAAGTGAAAGTGATATTACAAAACAAGCTTTGGATCATTTTGATGATCATGTCTTTCCAAATCATGTGTTTTCATTTTTAAATTAATCCATAACTGCAGCACATCATAGTCAAATATTGAATTTATCAATATATACAGATATGGAGACATAGATTGATATAGACATAGATTAGGTTTCTAATGTACCCATACTTTAAGGTCACAACATTTTTAGAAAACAATATCAACAAAAACAAAATTTGTACTATCACTAGAACATTATAAAAATGCATTCATTTATTTGGAAAACATCTGTAAATCTAATTTTAAAAAATTAAAATGCTCCATTCATGATCTAGAAAAGGTATATTTGTTAGAAAAAATAATATTTTTCAGTGTCTATCACAGCCTCTTTCAGCTGGTCTGACTTTTCAGTATTGTGGATCAGAACACCACCATTACTTCCCCTTTGCATGGCCTCAGGCTTGCACTCGCTCTGTGTGTGTGTGTGCTCGCGCACGTGTGTGTGTCTGTGGGGGGGTGTGGGAATGTGTGCCTATATGTGTGTGCCTGTGCTTGGGGATGGGAATGGGTGTGTCTGTGTGTGTGCATATGTCTGTGTCTGCATGTGTGAGTGTGGGTGTGTGTGTCTGTGTGTGCGTGTATGCGACTGTGTGTCTGTGTTTGGGGATGGGAATAGGTGTGTCTGTGTGTGTGTGGGTGTGTATCTGTGTGCTTATTTGTGTCTGTATGTGTGGATGGATGGGTGTGTCTGTGTGTGCATGTCGTTTTGTGCATGTGTGTGTTTGTGTGTGGGGGTGTATGTGTGTCTATATGTGTCTGTTTGTGTGTCTGTGTGAGTCTGTGTGTGTCCGTGTGTGTATGCATGTCTATGTGTGTGTGGGAGTGTGTGTCTGGGGGGGGTATGTCTGTGTGTCTGTGGCTGGGTGGGTATGTGTGTCTGTGTGTGTGGATATGCCACTGTGTATGTGTCAGTATATGTGTGGCTAAAGTGTTGTGCTTATTTAAGTTTTCAACGTTCATTTAAAAACATACACATTTAAAACATTGATTGCAAAAGTCTTACTCTTGATGTCTGTCCATGTGTATTTGAAATACGGAGACTGTTTTCAATATGAAATATTTCTATTATGTTGCTATTTGTTCAGTTCAGAAAATGGAGATTTGTTTTGTATATCTCTGTCTCAGCACTAAATATTGTACAGTAAAAATATGAGAGCTACCTATGAGCTTCAAATTGCCCAGGACCAATTTAAAACAAAAGAAGCAGGACAAATTTATTCTACTGCATACATCAAACATTATATAATTTTCATGTTTGGTCAATAGAACATATTAATGAGCTATTTTACTTTCTATCTCTACAAAATATTTACTTTTATTGGGATGCAACATTCTCACATTTCAATAAGGTGTATTGTAGTTTGATAAATATGTGAAAAACATAGCAATCAAATCAGGTAATAAGTATTATATCTCTTCAAGCTTCAATCACTTTTATGTGTTGGGAATTCTAGCACCATATTTTTCAGATATTTTGATGTGTATTATGAAATATTATGACCAACAGTTACTACATTGTGGTACAGAAAACCAGAACTAACTACTATAAAATAAAGATGTTACCACAGTGCATACCCATGTTTATAACAGCACAATTCAAAATAAATCTTGGAAGTAACTTATTTGATAAGCAACAGATGAATCGGTAAAGGAAGCTGGCATTTACGTACAAGAGCATAGCACTGCCATAAAGGTAGATAAACCAGAGTCACATGCATGAAAATAGGTGCAGCTGGAGACCATAAGGTTAAGCAAAATAAATCATCACACAAGCTTAAGTGACACATGGTTTCTGTTATGTGAGAAATCCAAAATATAAATAAAGAGTTAAAAGACTGATAACAAGAAGTAGGCCAAGAGATCTTTCTTAAAAGGAAAATGCATGAAGAAGTGAAGAGTAAAAGAGGAGAGGGAGAGAAAGAGGATGAAAAAGGAATTCAGATGTGTTATGTATATATGACAACTCCACTCAAGGAACGGAAACATTATGTACTTCACAAGTTATGATAAAAAATATTTTAAATCAAGTATGTATTTTGTAACCTCAGCAAATGAAGATCCACTTACTAAACTTTAAAAAATTATTTTGTGTGTATTTAGATATCATAAAATATAAATTTGAAAGATTTCCTAGCAAATTATTTTTAAAGATAGTCTTTAAAGGTTCAAGAACTAAATCATTTCAGTGTCATCCTTCATATAAATAAAATTTATCCATCCATGCTTGAAGAATTGATTTCTTTAAAGTCAGTATATATTAATTTTGCAACTAATTATGCCCAATATGTAGATTTTTTTCATTTTTTTGTCTCTTCAGTTTTATTAACATTACAGTGAAATTTCACTGTGCACTCAGAAACTAATTCAAAATTATCCATATCAAAATATAGTTACCCTCTTATTACAGTCATTTAACTTATTCTATCTAACTATTGTAGACATAGGGGTGTGTGTTCAGGTCAAAATATGTGAAATCAATGTTATTTTTTTGTATTATAAAACATTCATTTTCAATGTGAATTTCCATGTCTTTCTAGGATATTAGTAAATGAGCTTTTTCTTTAATTGAGATTTGAAATTTAGTTCATATAAATTTGCATCAGTGAGAAAGCCTAAATCACACTTCTGAATGTCATCTTTGATTACTGAGTGTTTGGCAAAGAGCATTCTTGTTTGTTTCAAGAGGATTTTGAATTGGAAATAACACAATAGTAAATATTTATAAAATTCATCCACGACTCAACTAACAAACATTTTAAAAAGTCACTGATTTTGGAATTCACAGTCTTTCTTTCAAAAATTTTATAATGCATTTTTTCTTAATATTTAATATAAAACTATTTCATTACAGTGTTCATAGTAAATGTCTTTACCACAAAATGATATGCCCTAGAGTAGTATCTATGTCAGTTACTAGAATTTAATCATTCCACAATGTATGTGTGTGTGTGTGTGTGTATATATATATATATATATATGCTGAAATACTATGTCTACATTAAAATATATATATAACTGTACCTGTCAAATTAAAAAAATTAAAAATCAAAGACCACAAAAGTGATTTTAGGTTCTGATTTAACTAAGATCCCTAGATACAATATAACTATGATCACTGTACACAAAATAAGTAAATCTCAAAGCTCTTTAGTCATCTATTCCATTCTCTTCATTTCATGCAGGAGGCAAGTGAGAGGGAAAGAGTTTGAGTGGTCAGTTGTTCAGTCTGTACTATTCTTAAATACAACAGAGTAGTGAAAATAGTAGAAGTTCTGAAGCATAACACAATTTGCAAGGATGAAAGGTAACAGTAGGTGGTGAGGACAGGTAGACATATGGTTCTTTTGTAGAACCTCTGCAGTAGGCTCTTGGAAGGGGGCAATAGGATGGCGTTTGTGGGAATCCTGGTGGTCAACCACCTCTTACAAATGTAATACTAACCTCAAAACAAAAGAGCACCAAAAGAAACGGACACGAAATCCAAGCTGCACACTTCAGTGTCTGGATCTGTTATATCTAAGAGAATTTATTCACAATGTGTAGGATGCAGAGAACAGGTGAGCATCCATGCTAATGGATAAAACCAAGGAATAAAGAAAGAAAACACATAGGGCTTGTCTCGGTAGAACATTTTAGATAGAAGAGCTGGAGGTATCTGGCTCCTCACTTGCAAGTCTCGAGATGTGATTCTTGGTGCCCACATCTGACCAAATGGCTTTGAGCAGCAAAGTGCTGTCAAGACGAAGGGCTTCCAGTCTGCTCATCCTTACAGAGAATTAAGAATGTAATGTGGATAGAGTAGTGTGGCTCCCTCTGTGCCAAAGGGGTGATATACATATATTTCAGGTTTCACTATTTCACCAGGAGCCACTTTAGAAATGAGTCCTCAGTGCTGCCCAAGGCCTTTGTGGGGAGTTTACAGCCCCTCTATTTCCAGTCCAGCCAGATGAAAAACCAAGGCTTGCTGTGGCGCCAAAATGCATGAGGTCAACACTAAAGATGTGGAGCAAAATGTGTCATTTCTGGGTGTCTGCAGAAATAAAAATAAAGGCTCTGGACAAAGCTTTTTATCACAAAAAAATCTCCATATCTTATGGAAATGAATTGTCTCTGCACCCAAGCTTTTTTCTCCCTGTTCCTTTTCTATTCCTTATGCCTTCACCAAAACATGTATTTGCTGCTGAAGTTAGTCACTGACCTTGGCCAAGGAAAGCTGCAGCCTGGGACTCCACTCAATTAGATCTCTCCATGTTACAGAGCTGAAGGGAACTACTGAGTCTCTGCTTTTGCTTTATAGCCCTCTCTTGCAGTTCACCTTGTTGCATCAGACACACTCCTTCCCTTGGTGTGGGAAATCTCATTTAACTTTCAAGTTCAAGAAGAAAACCATCTCGTGACACTCTCTATGGAAAACTATTTCAAATTGGAGGATTGTTTGTATTTATTTCTACTTCATTGGGTGCACCTGTAACTTAATCACTATAGCACAAATAAAACTACAGCATTCTTTTGACAGCTCCTGTTTTCCTTGCCTAACTTTAGAGCTGAGAAACTATAAAAAAGAAACTTCTACTTCCTGTGGACAGTGTTGAAAACAGTGAGGATTAAAAATTACTGAGTTAGATGACACGGGTCTTTACTAAATAGGGAATGTCTTATGAGATTTCTGAAAACAGGAGATTAATCTTGTTTAATTTTTTAAAATTTTTTCACTATTTTAAAAAGTAGCTCAGGTTAAGTGCTTAAAAATCCTTAGGAATATGAAATGAGAGGCTTTCTCTTTTTTGTTACTTCAAATTATATTCCTAGATAAACTTCACAGAACTCCTTGGAATAGGTACAACTATCTGTGAAAGAACAGTGCAGCTGTTTAGAAATGACTGATGCATGGGACTGGGAATTTAGCTCAGTGGCACTACGCCTGTCATGCAAGTGTAAAGTTGTGAGTTAGATCTCTGGTATCACAGAAAGAAAGGAGAGAAAGAGAAATAGAGAGAAAGAATATAAAATAAATGAAGAAAAGTAAAAGAAATTACTGATGTACTATTTCTCTTCTCGGCTAGCCACCAATATACACTCAGCTCAGCTTCACAGTCTTGCATTTCTGAATTAAATAGGTATCTACTAACTCTGTTCTGTACCATCCTAACCCATTCGCTATGTTCCTGCTTTGTGTTGAACTCTGTTGGTACCAGCTTTGGAGGGTGGATTTTGAGACAGACTATCCCAAGGTGAAAATATTGCCCCAGATACAAATAAGGGCTCTTTTTCCATATATTATTTTCTTTTTCCATCCTACCTTCTTGCTTTCCATCCTCTCCTCCTCCCTCCTTCCCTTCCTCTTTCCTTCTTCTTTCTCTCTGGATGACTACTAATCACCTCTCACTGCCTATACCTTGTATCCCACCATACCACACACTGAGGCAGAATATATTCACTCACAGTCCAGTTTACCCACGATTCAGACATATGCAATATACAATCGAGTGCACAATGCTCACTATTAAAGTCATCATCAAAGTCTTGGATACAGTTCCTTGAATTCTACTTTACTACTGCAAATTTGATCTGCCTTCACTGTACAAAGGCAGAGGCTTATTTATTCTTTTTCACTGAACTACGTTTTATATAGTGAACAAATATCATACATGCAAACTTCAAATAATTTAATGCAAATTGTTTTTTGATATTATAGAATTTTAGTCTATTGCTAGGAAACATTTATTAAAATTTTTACATATCTAGAAGACTTTATCCTGCCAAATTTAATTTTTATTTCCAGCTGATTGTATTAGTATATGTAGTTATTACTAAATTCAACTACTATTCTAATCTGACTCATAGTTTGGTAAAAAGAACTTTTCTCTTACTGAGTACAGTTGTGCCAAATATGTTCAATACAGATGAAGGGCAAAACAGATCATATTCAGACTTCCATAAATTTGAGGGTAGATTACTATAGATACAATTTTTGAAAGTCTGAAATTCACTAGTATGTGGTTGATAGTCCAGAAAAATTTCTACAGAGATGCCATTCAGGTCTACATATTACCATTTGCTACATCTAAACATTCAATAAATGATAATTATGAATTTTTCTAATTACAATACTTAAGAAAATTGATATTTCTCAAAGAGACACACTTTGTGGAATTCTCTCAGTAGATTGCAATAAATCAGAAGGAAAAGTACTGCTCTTCCATCCTTTGTTACGTATTCACAAAAAAGCTTGGCTCCCTATCTGTAACTACACCATCTCCAGAAATACATACGTGTATTCCTATTTATGTATCTATCTGATGTAAAAATCCTGCATCGCCTGACTAGGGGTTTTCTCTGACTGTAAGTGTAAACATCTTCCTCCTTTGCCTTGTGTACTGCCTGAAAATCTTTAACTTGTTCCTCTACACGTTAAACATTACCTTTTGTATAAATTCTGCAGTTACTAAAACCAGTGCCACCTTTTCATGTTCCATTGCATTTGCACACAAATATATCACAACCATTATTACGTATCTATCATTTTTCATAATACTGGATACTTCCAGCATATGTGCTGCATCTTCTGTTATCTGTCAACATGAGAATTAAGGATGATCACCTTAGATAGTAAAAGTGCAACATACACTCTCAAAGTAGAGTTCATATTTCTGATCTAAAATTACATCATTGCTATATGTGAAACACATTTTTGCAATGTTTCTGAAATTCACTTGTCTGTTGTGACATTTGAGTATTTTGTCATATGCAGCTTCTGACATTGATTCTTATCTCTATAATTTAGTAGGTTAAGGCATTGGTTGTAAAAGCATCTCTGCAAGTCATATCGCCTAATAATACATTTCTTTTAAAACAGCTCACTATCTTTCTCATAATCTTTACGTATGCTGGTCTTCAAGTCTTTCTTGATTATGACCATGATGCAATCTAATTCAAACAGAGAGAAGCTGAGTGTGGAATCACATTTTAGTATGTGTTGGAGTTCAGATCTGGAATGCTGCCCCAAAGTCTCCTTTTTCAGCAGCTGGGCTTTGAGCAGCAGACTGGATCTTGAGGTCACTAAACTCACCAGTGGACAAATTCATCAATGACTTAATGGTTGAATGTGCTGCTTGCATGTGGAGTCTGGTTTGCCAAGCCAGTCACTGTGTGCAGGGCATGCAAGGAGTTATCCATGTTCCTGTCTTTGTCCTATCTCTTCTCCTAAGACTCCACCATGCCATTTTTGCCCTCAAGCCAGCTAGCCATAGACTGAGCCTTCTGAAATCATAAATCAAAGAAACCTCTCCTCCTTTGTTTTGTGTGTGTGAGGTATTTTGTTCAAGCAACACAAAAGCTGACTATTACACCATGCATAATAAACTATATAAACCTTCCTTCCTTCCTCTTTGAACAGATTTAAAGATAATTGTTTTTAAAAAACTTTTATCCTGGTCATTGCTCTTGCACTTATAATTTCTATCATCCTTAGAGCTTGTCTCTAAATTTTGGTCTGCCTCATACTGATCGTGAGGATTGTTTCTCCTTCATTTGTCCTCACCCATGGGCTTTCTTTCCCTCTTCTCAACATCTATTTGCAGACAGCCTTTCATGGAAAGTTTCTCTGGAAATTCAGTTTTCTTTTTCCCCATCCTTTTCATGGTTAAGCATTATTTCCATGTGTTAAGACATGTTATGGGACTTATCTGTCTCATTCCACCTCATTATTTAATGAAAATGATGCAAAAGTTAATACATAATTTGAAATATTATGCTTACTGTAGACAATATGATTCATATTTTATTGATAAAAGAGATATATAATTAAATAATTTGTCCAATTTTCCCTACTTTTCGAATGTTAGACCTATAATTCTAACGCAATTCTTTTTATCTACTCCAGTGTTTTTATCATACAAAATTCTACCCCTGAATGCAAATATTGAAAACATATCTTTTTGTATGAGTTTAAGGCAAACTTTGTACAACAGTAAAGATACATATAGAATAATATTTCACATCCTTTTATGATTACTAAGATTAAAACCAAAGATAGTCTCTCTTAATACTACATGAAATCACTATAGGAAGAGATGTCTATCAATAAGTTAAGAAGTCATAACTAATTCAGTTGATAAATCCTAGCATAGTTAGACATTTTAAGTTTACCACTAGCAAGATACAATTAATTAGGCTAAAGATTTGTTCTGTTATAAAGATAAAAGCAGCACTTAAGCCTTTGTCTTATGCCTAACACACACACAATTTGTACATTCGTCTGAAGGGGAGACTGATTACCACTGTTTCTAAGATTTCTTTTTTTGATTCTGGGAAATGAGCAAAGCAGCACTGCTGCCACTGAGCTGCACCCTTTGCTCCTGTTCCTTTTTTTGTTTAAATCAGCAGTAAGAAGATATTTTTCTTAATTCACTTGCATTCTGAAGACTGGTGCTATGCACTCACATTTCACATTTATGCCCTTCTTTCTACCGCACCAATGGTTAGTTTATCTTCTCATTCTTTTATTTCTTATTCTTTTCTTGTGTGTACTTGTGAACACAGGACATAATTGACACATGAAAAGTTTCAGTTTAAGTCCAAAGAGTGAAAAATTCAACAGCTAAAATGATTCCCAAAGCCAATATAATATAATAAATATGGGAGTTTAAAACATTAATAATTTCATTAAATAATTAGAACTTTGCATGTGAAAGGGCTATAAAATATTTCTTTGTCACCCATGAAATGCCAATGGCTCCCTTTTTCTCTCTGCCTGGGAGCTGGTGTGACTTTGTCATGTGAAGTTGAACACTCTCATTTCACTGCACATGGATATTTATGGAGAGAATATGAGGTCTGATTGGCAAGATGAGCCTTTTGTCATTATTATTTACTTTTACATTTGCTAAAATGAATTTAAAGCAGCTGTTCCTGGGTATTTCAGATGAATTTTTTGTAGGATTAATGCAAAAATTGCTTTTCCTTTAGAGCTTCATAATCATAGGAATCAACCATAATTTATTATTGTTTTTTCTTTACTATATATTCTGAAAACAGAAAGAAGAGAAAAGATAGGACTATTTCAGACCAGAAACCCACAGCCAGGCAATACTACTTTCTCTCTTCTGTCTCTCTTTCTCTGCCTCTCTCTTTTTCTGTCTCAGAGAGAAGTTACAGAGGAGGAGAGAGATGAACTTTTTTTAAAATTTTGACTCAAAATTAACTTTTAAAATTATATGCCAGAGACACCAAGACACAATTTAAAATATTAGATCTTTAATTAAACCATTTTTACTGAATATACTTCATTGCTCCAATGGTACTATCTTTAAAAAAAAAAAAAGACTTTTCAGAAATGTTGCTGCTAAAATTAGCCACTACTTGTTGGATCATTCATCCTATTTGTAGTACAGAAATGTTTTTATTTATTACAAATTTTTTAAAGCAAGAGGAATTCTACAGAAAAAGCAATGTTAAAATGGACACAGCTGTGAGTTTATTAAATCCAATTCATTCCAAATTTGGTAAGAACTCCCATTGATTCTAAAGATAGTTTTGCCTGAGTAAGGACTAAAAAAATTGGTCTTTATATTCAAAGAGTGCAATTATATTTAAGCTTGGATGGTTATTCTATTCTGTTCTGGAGTCAATAGTGCACCTGGTTTATAAGTTAATGTTGAGAATCAAAACATATTCCCTGAAAAAGAGAAGCTATAAGAAAGAAATCATCTACTTAATGGAAACATTTCTCTATGGTGTAGTATTGTTACTTTTAAAAATACTAAGTGAAACACTTAATACTGATATTCTGTACCAGTATCATATAGTTCTTATCTAAGGTTATTTGCTTATATTTAGTTATGCCTATATATATTTATTTATTGCTTAAAATCTCTTTCTATGGCAATTCCATACAGCATTAAGAGACTTCAAATTTAGTCTCAATAATTATTATCATAGATGTTGTTATGTTATATTTCATATTAATAATGTATGTATACATAGAAGAGATTTCCAAGAGTTTTTTAGTAAAAACAAACAGCTTGGATTTTTAAGACAACATGTTCTTCAAGTTGTACTATCCAGGAATAAGCCAACAATGCCACAAATGATGATAGTGAATCGGATTAGACTTGGGCTTTTCTCTTGATTCAGTGCATGGTCTTCATAGACTTGTGAGTCCTGAACATTACATTTTCTACATGAATTTTTTGGGTGATTCTTTTTTATGAACAAAATGTTAAAAAGTAGCAGAAAACTTGATTTTTATCCAAGATTTATCACTGTTACATAAATAACCTTCACCAAATAATAAATCTTGCTCACTATTTGCATAAAAATTTTTACATAAATATCCTTCACTCTCAGCATAAACCTCAGCACATCATGATGGAAACCAGCATTAGTTTGCTGACCATATGGACAGAAGAATCTAGGGTTAGATGCCTGTAACTGAGGAGTAGTTGAGGAATTTAAGCAATAGTCTCTTGTCTTTATGTGTGATAAGACTAATAATGTCACTTTACTGAGACAATTTTCTGCATGCTATATATTATTGAAGATGATTCATTGAAATTTCTTCAGTGGTTGACGGTCATTAGTGAAATTTCACTACATTTCTTTTTTTTAAGGTTTTTTTTGAGACAGGGTCTCGCTTTGTGGTTCAGGCTGGCCCTGAGCTCAGCCTCCATCTCACATCACAGCAATCCTCCTGGCTCTGCCTCCCGAGTGCTGGGATTACAGACATGAGCCACCACGCCCAGCACTGTGGTATGTGGTACTGGTTGCTGCTGGGGTGAGTCTCCACGCCCAGTATTGTTATATGGTTACCGGGAATCGAACCCCAGTCCTTGCTCTTGCAATTCAGGTGCCAGAACCACTGAGCTATATCCCCGGCCCTCACTACATTTCTTGATATCTCTTTTGTGGGAAATGGTAGATGAGACACTTTACATTCATTATGTCTAACACCCCACCCAGTTTTAAATATGTTAGAGCTATTTAGAGAAGCATGAACTAAATCTCACAGAGACTAGTACATATTCTAAGTCATAGACAGTGCATGATGAAAACTGATTTGAGAATATAACTGAATTTTCCTATATATTCAGACACATAAAGATACATTTTTCTAGATATTTTCAGTACAGAGAAAAATCATTTTTAAATGAGAATATTTCATAAAAATTCACAAAATGACAAGACAACTGTGAATCAAATTTTAAATATGGGAAAATGATCTGAGAAAATTCTCAAAAGTAATCAACAGATATATCGAAATACCTTTTAATTTTAATTTTCTAATTGAGGTACAGGAGATGAAACTCAGAAAATATATTTAAAATGTATAAGCATTGGGCAAATGTGAATGCAAACTAAACTAAGATTTCATCTCTCCCCAGGTTTAACAGCTATTAGAAACAAGAGTAGCTGATGAAGATATATAGAAAGAGAATATTTTTATACCATTGGAAATAATGCAAATTAATACAGACCGTTTAGAAAACTGTAGAAAGATTCCTAAAAAACAAAATGAGAGCTACTGCTTGACTGAGGCATCTTTCCACATGTCTTTCCACATGTAATACCAATAAGTAAATAATTCAGTATATCAAAGATACAAGTGCACTTCCATGGTCACAGAAGTAATATTCACAGTAGCCAAGATACAGAAGAAACTGACATATCCATCAACAAATAAATAAAGAAAATGTCATTTATTTCCACAATGGACTATTATTTAATCATCAATGAATTAAATTCTGCCATTTTTGGCACGTTGGATAGAATATACATAATATTATATTAAGTGGGGAAAAAAGGCATGTGAAGAAAAATATTACATATCAGCGGGTTCATCTGTGGAATTTCAAAAAAGTTCATTTCAAGCAAAAGTAGAAGAGTTGACACTCTTGGTTAGTAAGGGAAGGGAAGAGACTGGAGCAAGGATGTTGGGTAACAGATTCCATATAGGGCAAATAAGCGCTTATACTTTTTTTAATTGTATCTTTATTGGTACATTATGAATACACACTATAATCACAATCAACATTGATATTTTGTACCAGAATATGACATGACTTGATTCTCATTTTTTCCCTTTCCCCCCACCCTGCAGCCTCCCACCTACTATATACATAATCTTTGCTTTCTGTTTTCTTTATTACCACATTCATTTTCTCCCCATTATTTACCCTTACTCTCTCTTTCTTTTTAAATATTTTCTACTTCGCAATATCAACTATACATACTACAACTCATTTACAATTTCATTTTCTCATACCAGAGAAGTTACAATATTTACACATCTGTGACCTGTTTATTTTGCTTATGAGGACCTGCTCAAGTACATCCATTTGAGTATGAATGACTCAATCATATCATTTTTAATTGCAAAGTGATATTCCACTCTATAAAATAATCACATCTTCTTTATCCCGTCTCCAGTTCATGGACATTTGGGTTGTTTCCAAGACATAGCAATCACAAACTGAGCTTCTATAAACATGGGTGCACATATGTCGTTGTGAAATGAATCTTTTAATTCCTTTGTGTATATACCTACCAGAGCAATTGCTGGGTCAAATGGGACCTCCAAACCTAGCTTTCTGAGGAATCTCCACACTGATCTCCACAGAGGTTGTACGAGTCTACATTCCCACCAGAAGTGGAGAAGGGTTCCCTTTTCTCTGCAGCCTCGCCAACATTTATTGCTGGTTAATTCTGAAATGGCAGCCATTCTTTGTGGAGTGAGATGAAATTTCAGTGTTGTTTTCATCTGCATCTCTCGAATGACTAATGATGTTAAGCATTTCTTCATATACTTCTTAGCTGCTCTTACTTCTTCCTCTGAAAATTTTCTGTTCATTTCAGATGCCCATTTTTGAATTGGGTCTTTAAATTTGGGTGGGCTTATTTTTTAAGCTCTTTATATATTCTAGATAGTAGGCCTTTGTCTGAGGAAGAAACAATATCATCAAAATGGTACACTCCCAAACTACTATACAGATTCAGTGCAATCCCAATTGAAATCCCAACAGTGTATTTTGCAGGTCTAGAGAAAAAAATCCAAACTTTCATCTGGAACCACAAAAGACCTAGAATAGCAAAAGCAATTCTAAGCAACAGGGACATGGTGGGGGGTATTACAACTCCAAACCTGAAACTATACTATAAAGCCACTGTGATAAAAACTGCTTGGTACTGGCAAAGTAACAGACCTGAGGATCAATGGAGTAGACTAGAAGATGCAGAAACTATTCCCGATACACTGAGCCACCTCATCGTTGACATAGGAGCCAAAAATCCTCACTGGAGGAAAGATAGCTTCTTTAACAAATGGTGCTGGAAAAACTGGGCTTTAATCTGCCAGAGACTAAAGATAGACCTAGCTCACTGTGTGCCAAGCTAAAATCAAAGTGGATAAGAGACCTAAATATTAAAATAGACACTCTAAACCTGCTGCAAAACAGGTTAGGTAAAACTCTTGAAGACACTTAGGGAAAGACTTCTTGAACAAAACCTCTATAGCACAGGAACTGCCAGAAGAAATCAACATATAGGAACTCATTCTTTTAAAAATCTTCTGCACAGCAAAGGAAACCACCAACTGAGTGAAAAGGCAACCAACAATGTGGGAAAATATCTTTACTAACTCTTATATTCTTCATTATAGTAAGGACACTAGTTTTTAGTAAGTTTTATATAATACATAAAGAACTAGAAGGGAAACATGTGAAGTCTCCAAATATCCAAATATATATATATATATATATATATATATATATATATATATATATATATATGCAAATGAAATGTGAACAAATGTCTTTATTTTATTATTACATGTTGTATACATACACTGATTTATCACAATGTATCCTATAAATATGTTTAGTTTTTAAGTCCTACTGCTATCCCATATTCTCTTTGCTTCTATTTCATCCCCTGAGCTACTATTCGCCTTCTTTAGGATTCATGTACTAGTCTTTTACCCTCCTTTTCCTATTGAAACACTAGGTTAGTAGGAATATTACAAACTTTGAAGACAAAATACAAAGAAAACATTAACGTTTCTAAATGGGAACAAGTCCTTTCTTTTTTGTACTAACTGTGTGCTTTGAAGCTAGGATTCTAAATTTCCCACAAAGCCATTTTCATTTTTATAAAATAGACATCATTAGTTTCGGGGAGAAATAAAGAAGATATGAGGACTTGTTTAATAAACAAAAAATCTGGACAGTTTTAGAATACCCAGAATCTCATCAATATTTCATATTTATTGATGTAGTTTATCACATCTATTGGATAGCTGAGAAAAACATGCTTATTAACTAGGTTCCATTTAATGAATTTTGGTAGTAGTATCTCAAGTCAGATATTCCTATTTTCCATTTTGATCCATCAAGATGAGCAGTTTGAAATGCATTAAAGACTGTTTATATATAATTGAATCCTTTATTTAATGAGGCCACATAAGAAAACATTTCGAATACCAGTGGTTTTTGGTCTAAGCTAATTTGTTCACGTGATCAGAATTAGCCCACATGGGAGAGAACAGAGTAACTTACTCTGACACTTGGCTCGGATCTGCCTGTCTCAAATTCAAGAAAGTAAACATGGGCATTTGGTCAAAGTGTTGGCTAAGGAAGAAAAGCTGAAAGGGAGTGTGTACAAGTGCTTCATCAGAACTCCACATGTGTCATACCTCTTATGTACATCAGCCAGAGCAAATCACATCATCAAATTCAGAGTCAAGGAGAGTGCAAGTGTGCCCTCTTTCTTTGGTAAGAACACCTACACCACAGATCATCATATGTATACAAGCAGCAGTAAAAAATTAGAGCCACTGGTGCAATCAACCCTTACCAGCTAACTGACCTGTCCTACATATTGTATGCATATAGGGATTGGACTTTATCTTTGAGCTTAGGAGAGATTAAATGATATGTGAAATAAAAGATATTCTACCTCACATTCTACTTTCAGTGCACACCATTGCTCTGAAAATAAGGCACTTTTAAAATCTGATTTTATGAGTCAAA
Organism: Petromus typicus; assembly: GCA_004026965.1. Classification (NCBI taxonomy): domain Eukaryota; kingdom Metazoa; phylum Chordata; class Mammalia; order Rodentia; family Petromuridae; genus Petromus; species Petromus typicus. Next base: position 22,712 of record PVIR01000377.1, read on the forward strand.
GACTTTAATGTCTTACTTTGCATATCTTAAATGATTTTTGGCAATTTGTCTTTGGTGCATTGCTTTTAAGTACATATCAGTCACTGAAAATGTCATGTCTTTCTCTTTGAACAACCACATTACACTTTACTCGAAGTAGACTATTAATCAATTCTTTCAAACTTGAGATTCTTAAATTCTTCATTGTATAAAAGTTCTTTGTTCATTTTCAGGATTTCAAAATGGTGACATTTTAAAAAATTAACTTCATAAGAAAATGTACTGTGCATGTTGAATAATTTGCTTGTGATTTGCAGTCGAAATTAAACCATTAAACTTGATGTTTCTGTATTGTGGGAGTTAACTGTAAAAAAAAAAAAAAACTTGGTAAAATGTACAAGTGAATATGTGAAATGTAAGAAAAATATCAGCTGTTTCCAAATTGTCATTTATTTTGTATCACTCATCACCAAAAACATCAAACAGAAACTGCACTTGCTTACTGGTGCATTTACAGTGGAGCTCTATTTTTTTCGGCTACCAAGTAAATGGTAAATATAAGAATATGACCAAAAGGTGTGCTTATGAATCTAATCAAAAGTGGTATTATTTATAGAAATGAAGGGAATATAATGTTAGCTATTCTAAATAGCTAACAATGTGTGCAAAAGGTTTATAAATTATCTTCTGTATAACATAATAAATGTATGTTTTCGATTATGAAAATATAAATAAGACTGTATAAATGACCCATAGCATACACACTTGTTTCTATATACATAAGGGTTGAATGGCTATCTGCACAATTTAATATTATATTTGCTTCATCATATAGAAGAAAGCCTACCATTACCATTCCCTTGCCACTTTTTCTTCACTTTCTCTCAGCCCTCGGCAAGCACTAACGTAACTTATCTTTCTGTACATAAGCTATTCTGGAAATTCCATATAAATGGAGCCATTGATTATATAATCCCTTGTATCTGAGGTTTTTATGTCAACAGAATGTTTTCAAGGTTCATCTACTTGTAGCATAGGTCAGTAACTTATTTTTTGAGTACTGAATAACACTTATTTGTTCTTTAACCTGATAATATACATGTATGTTATTTTGGCTTCTATAAACAATGCTGCTACACATACCTGTGTTTGAGTTTGACTGTGGCTTTACATTTTCATGCCCTTTAGATAATAATTAAGAGGGTAATTGTTCAGCCATTGAATTATATCAAACTTACTGAAGAATGACCTCACTATTTTTCAGTGGTTATACCATTTCACATTCCTGCCAGTAATGCATACTGACTAATTATTTCTTCACACTCTCAGCACTTCTGATTTTGTCTTTATGTAGGCAATATTTTGCTTTTATCTTTCTCCCTAACTAATGGGCCTGAACTCCTTCCTCTATTCTATCTATAAAGCAAAGAGGAATGTCCTCAAGGCCGTTTCTGAGACCATCTTTGGGGTTGAAGCCCAGAACTGGTCCATTAACTTCTCTCTGATTTCCAGCACCACTCAGCTCAGTTGCCCTGCTGAAGCTTACTTTTCACTAATTCAAATCTTGGAGCTAGGTTTCTTTTAGTATCATGAAGTATTTTCAAAGAAATTAGATCCTGTTTAGGGAGTCTTGAGTGGAAAGAGATGTTTTGCTGTACTACAAAGACAACTGTAACATTTTATAAATCTTAGTACTATGGAAAAGTAGCTTTAACCATTAGATGAATGTTGACAAAACAGTAATTCCACTACTGGATTTATACCTGAGGCAAATGGAACACATTTGAACATGCATGTTTATTGTTTACTACATAACTATTCACAATAATCAAGATATGGGGGTAACCTAAGTGTTCCTGGATGGATGGGTGGGTGGGTGGGTGGATGGATGAGTGAATGGGTGAATATTAGAAATATTTAAAGATATATGAAATACTCTGACCACTTCACAAAATGGAGTTCAAAATGTATTACTCTACTTTTTAAACATAATCATTCTACTTTAAGAACATCCAAAAATAATGGGATAGTAGACAGGTAGGGTAGCAGACTACCGTGGGGTGGGTGTGAGGAATGAATAAAACAATGAATGAATAAATGAATATGTTATGATTGGAAGAGAATAAAGCATTACTAAAAAATGTCACTTATCCAATAACCATCTATATATTTAATGGGCATATTAGTGCAAATAACAATGAGATTTTGGAAGAATTGTTTTGTCAATTGTTCTGAAGATTCCACTATAAAAGTAGATAGAAAAATAAAAATAAACCTTGGATTTGCCTTAACAGTTATACTGTCAAGACACAGAAATGGAAGACTGCACAAATAGCAGTCCAGAGATGTAGCTCAAAAGTAGAGCTCTTAAAGCCTAGTGTGCAGGAGGCCTTGGATGCAATACCAAGCATCACACCAACATATAAATCCTGTTATCATTACAATGATTCATAGAAAATGGAACAGAATAGAGACCCAAGTTGTAGTGTATCAACTCAATCGAGAAAGAATGATGTGTTCACCAAATAGCTTTGGGACTATTTGGTATCCATTTTGAGGAAAATGTCAATATGTATCAAGGCGCAGATAAAATAAACTCCAGGTGGATCACTAGTTTGAATAAAAATGTAAAATTATGCAGTTCATGAAGAGCATAATAAAGAATACATTGGAGTTTCAGGTATGAAAAGAGTCTCTCAAATTATGAAACCCTACTTCCAAAGAGAACAGCGATAAATATGTAGACTATTCACCAGGTGCCAATATTTCTCCAAATGCATTGTAAATGTAACCCACTCATCCCTCATTACCTTAGTGAAAATTCTATGATTGTATAGAATATACATAATATAATGCTGGGAAGAGTGCCCACAAATTAGTAAAAGTCAACCACATGAGACATAAACAAATAACCCAATAGAAAAAATGAGCATAGGATATAAAAAGTTGATTAATTAAAACAAAATGTAAATGCCTACAAAATATAAGAACTTCATATTATCCATAGATTACAATCATACAGAGATGTAGATTGATGACTTCTCTGTATTTAAAGTTTTTAATCTAAAATTCACTGATTTATTATTTCAACAATTATGTATTGAACATTCTTCATGTGTCAAGGTTCTGGGGATTAAATAATAAAGAGTACAAAATCCCCTTTGGAAAGCTTATTATTATACTGAACAAATCAACTATTAGTAAGTAAGAAGACTAATAACTTATCTGCAAGTGACAAGTTAATAAATAGTGTGATTTCATTCAGGATGTAGTATCATATCATATGTGTTAGAAAATGTTTACTATGGAGGACTTCCATAATGATTCTTTGATATGAACCAACTTATTTGAATATTCTAATTTGTTATCAATTTACCTGATGAGTAAAATATTTACTCAGAAAAAAATAGTAGGATAATTACAAACGTACAAAAGATTTCAGCACCTAAAAATTTATGTGAGGAAATATTCAAATATTTTATTAATCATTCAAGTCTTATAGATGATAAATAATAGAAATTTGCTGAATATGTGAAATGCAGTTTAAATTTCTGTGTGCTAAGGTGGAAGTCACAACTCTGATCCACATAAGATAGGAATGGTGCTGTGTGATCTAGAAATACTTACATGATTCCTTGTGCCCTGATTTATTAAATTTTGAGATTGTTCCCAAACACTTTCAGATATTGCCTAAAGTGGTTCAGGAGGCCTAACTGCACAGTCACACAGTCAGGTAATTGTGTAGTTCATCATCTCCACAGGGTGAGTGAGGTGTGGTTTATCTGAGAACCCACAATATTGTACATAGTGATCATTTAACAAATGATTTCCAGTGAGAATCTTGTTTTACTACAAAGTTTAAGCACTCATAAGTACATTTAAAGCACAATTAAACCCTTTTCCCAAGACATCTCATTCAGAATATGTTTAGAAAAAGGAAATGCAGCATGCTGATTTAATTCACTGTGCCATGAAGAATGAAGTGGCGACATTGACGTCAGCTCCACGCTGGTGTCAGTCATCTCCTTATGGTTCTGGTTCGGGAGAACCGGGATCAATTTCTAGTGCTGGCAAGAGACAGGAACAAATACATAAACGGATTCTATTTCAGAAACCAGGTACCACTGAATTTGAGTAGAGAAAAAGGATATCCACAGCACAGAAATGGTGTTGAGAAAGATGATTACCAGTTAAATGGTGGTTATAAGTAATACAAAAGACAGTAAAATGTAGGTACAATATTGTGAGTGATAATGATGTGGTTATACTGAGTTAATTGAAAATAGTGACCACCAAAACATTTAGCGAGTCTACATAGAGAAACAACTGCTGAACTATCACAGGGTACTTCATTGTATATTTCAAATTCCCTATCTTATTTTATGTTTTAGGACAAATTTTAAGATAAAGTACCAATGCAAGTACTGAAATAATCAGTACTGTTTTACTCAACTCATTAATTCTGAATGTAGTGAGAGAAATATTCATAAACTAAAACATTAAATTCTTGAAATGTAAACTACTTGGTTTTTCTTTGACATCAAATATTGATAGTTGATTTGGAGGGGGTGTAGTGATTTCATTCATTTAGTCTGTGAAACAGTATCAGATTGCTTGTATTCAGAGGGAATTCTGTAGCTGTACATAATTTCTTTCATTCCTCAAACAGCAATACACTCACACCTACATCCATGCCTTTAGGTTGTTTGTCTTCAGGGCAGTTACACTGATCTTATTTTTATCTTTAGGTTCTCATTCATCTTCGGAAAACTGATTGAAAATCACATCTTTGACAAAACCTCCTCAGAATCTCAGCATGTTATCGATGCCTTGGCTACAGTTCTTAACATACTTATCTAAGTTTTATTGTTTTCCTCTTGTATTTACAATTTCTTGAAGAAAGTCTGTAATTTAAATATTAACGTCAGGTAACAAAATGTTTTCATTGGACAAGCAAAGAAATATCCATTAACTTGAGTACCATAATGACATATAAGATCAAAGCTAAGTAAACAGTTACACAAAATGTAGCCTGCAATTTTCCTTTGATACACTAACATGGTAAATTCTTCTTAAAGAGAAAGACTTTTCATAAAAGTTTAAAAGTTTAGCACTAGACATTTTCTTAAAGAAAGATCTTTGGAATTCTATATATTTGGCATTTTAAAGAAAATTCCTCTCCCGTCTATATTTCCATTTTAGAGCTGTGAAATCAATATGTATGTGCTAAATGAACGATTTTATCATTTACTGAATGTTGATAGTTATCCATGGTTGACAAACAGTAGAACTGCTTGGAACCTCTTTATAAAAATGCTAGTGGGTGCATTCACTGAAGCCAGGAAGATATTAGAGACCACAACAGCCCTGAACTTTGTATCCATACATTTTGGTTGAGTTTAAAGCTTCAAAGGTCCATTTAAATACTAAATATCAAAAGCTGTGTGCACATATTACAAACTACTTGAGAACACATCAACACTGCTACAAATACGAGATGTTACAAATAGTATTTTACTAATATATACAGAAAAGGGGCTTCCTAAAAGTAAATTGCATTGCATAGTTTTTTAATAATTAAAAAAACAAACAGAAAGCAGAATGAGAGAGTCTCAAATTGAGACTTGTTTCCATCTTCTGTACATGAGAGAGTTAACACAAACAAATCTCAAAGCTTTGGTTATCTGTTCTAATGTTTGTGTATTTCCAAGTTGTTAATGAAATTGAATTGCAACATTTTACCAGCTGTGAAACTAATGTGCAGCTGTCTTTTTTCTTTCTCTAATAACTTCTAAAGTGTTAATTTATAAGTAACACTATTTGTTCACTTTAACCTTCGAATATTGCACTACGGTTTCTTCTCTGTAATCTAGAGTAGAAATTGGCGGTACATTATCACAAAATATTATCATCATTTCTCCAGCTTTATCTTGTTTTTCAAGTTAAATTCCTCTTTCAATCTAAAGAATATGCTGACTTTTTGAAAGGATTGGTTTCACTTGACAAGTCACTTTGATGTCTTAAGAATTATTGTACAGTGTAAAGTTGATAAACTTCATTGAGTTCTTGAGTATTGTGCAATGGAAAAGGAGATACAAAGACTGTGTTTAGTAGGCATTCAAAGTTATTTGACAAAAAATATAAAGTTATTGAAAATATCTCTCAAGGACAGTATGCCTTTAGATTATTTAGTATAAAGTGATAAGACATAAAGCACATATCTACCCATGTTTAATTACACAGTTTTGGGTTGGGGATTTAGGTACTGCACTTGCCTCCCAAGTGCAAGGTTCTGAGTTTGATCCCTTTAAAAAAAATATAAAGAAAGAAAGAAAAAAAAAAGACAATATAATTGTACAGTTTTACCACAAAGTAATTAACTTTGTAACAGTTTAGAAAATACATCACAAGTAGTAATATGTAAAGATATGAGGAGAAACAAATGTATTCACTGTAAAGGGAAAGAGTAGAAAGTCATTAGCTTATAAAGCTGTAAGCCAAAAAGGGAAGGAAAAATTTGATAGTTAAGAAAAGGAAACAAAGCTTATGTCTATAGAGGGTGGGGAGTTGCAGGGAGGGCAGAGGAATGGGAAAAAATGAGAATCAAAATGTGTCACATACTGGTACAAACTCTCAATATTGAATGAATATTCATGATGGTGAATACATGGGTTTCTTATGAGGGTCATCTCAGATACGCATGTGAAAATGCTGTCTAAATCATAAGGTTCTATAAACCCAAGGCATATTATTGTCCTCATTCAGGCACTTATGAATCATTTCCTCAAATCTCATGGACAAATAAATTACTGTAGTAATAATATTCAATGAACAGAGGTTTTCATTTATTTCCTGATTTTTCAGAACACAGCAATTGTCATTAATCTCAAAGTCAGTCTGTTATTCCAGTTAGTGATGTGGTATGCTAAAACAGAATTCCTCCTATTCTGGCATCTTCCTTGCTTGAGTTATTTGACTTCTCTGTGTCAATATTTTCACCCGTGTGGTGAAGTAACAATATTGCATATCTCAAAGAGTTTTCATTTTGTTTTGTTTGAGACAGGGCCTCACTATGTAGTTAACGGGCTGGCCTTGAACTCATGGTGTTCCTCCTGCATCTGACCCCATGGGTGCTGGGATTACAGGCATGCACCACCACACCTGAGCTCTCAAAGGTTTTGATAAGATTAAATTTATTCATGGTGGTGAAGTTCTTAGAGCTACCTCCATGTTATAAGTGTAAAACCTGTCAACTATTTTATGGGCATGATATACCAAATTATGACATTGATAGATTTTTTTTTTGAACTCAGAAAACTGAGGCAGAAAGTGGGAAAACCTGCTAATCACCAGTGTCAGGGTAAATGTGCCTGACTTGTAGCCATTTTCCCATAACCAAGAGAGGACCTCTAGTTCTAGACATTCACTCCTCCTGCTTGTTACTCACTTCAGAAGTTCTAACTATAAGGTAGAAATGTATCTGTACTGTTTACTGCTTTGGTATAAATATGGATTGATTTATTATTTCCTTATGCAACATGTGTAGGTCAGTGTCCACCAAATAAGTAAAAAGTAGACCAATCAACACCTTAGATTGGTTGTCTGTACTTTCAAAAATTCATGATGATTCATTGTTTTAGAATGACTTCAAGCAAGACTTTGGTGGCTGGTTGTGCCATAATTTTGTGTGTGGTACCTTTTATTCTATTTTCTTGTGTGGAAATAGGGACCAGAGAAGAGCATTTGGGTTAGGTATGGAGATATATGAAAAATGGCAGTGAGCAGATTGGTTTCTCCCCGTATTTATTAAGCACCATGCTTAGCGTTGTTTTTCTTTCCATCCTGGTCCTATCCATGCTGAATTCTTCTTTGCTATACTGCTTTTCTGTACGTTTCTTGTGCCATATTTGCCCTCTCGCTGGGTCGTCTTTTGAAAATGCTCTCTGCTATTCACACTGAGCATCCTTCTCTGTCAACCGCCCATCATGTCTTCTCACAGTTGTGTTTTTTCTCGTGCCCAAAGCTACCTGCATACTAAATACTTACTTTGCAATTCCAGAATTATTTTATAGAGACTTTCATATTTTCCTAAAACTTCCTATTTCATTGAGAAAGGTACCTAGTAATTAAACCATTTCCCAAACTAGCCCCAATGTTCCATAATTTCCTAGTGTTGTATATTGTTACACTTTTAACACTGCTATTCATGTGCTAATCAGTGCTTCTATAGCCACAGAACTCTGAGAGGAATTTCTTCAAAATCTCATATGCGAACTAATTATCCCATGTTACCACCAAGGGAAACCAACAGGAGTATTTATACATATTTGATTTGCTTTTCTAATTACCACAATGTTTCATCATAGCAAACCCATTTGAAGAATTCTTGGAATATTTGAAATATGCATAAGCAGTGCCTATTGTTAGCCTTTATATCTGGGTCAACTTTCTTTTCATTTGATGATAGATCTTTTCCTACCTTCTTTCTTAGCATTTGAAGATATTTTTGCTGAATGTCTGTCTAACTATGTGTATATAAGCCAAGTCTGTATTACTTTAACAGGTGCCTGAGAATGTCCTGTCCTTCCTTGTCCATGTTTTTGGACTCACCTGAAGTTCTTATTTAGCTAATGCATAACATTTGTCAGCTAAAATAATAATAGCTTTATTAATCATGTTGCCAACATCAGGAATCATTCTTTCTCCAAATAGAAAATATTTACCAAGCATATTGTAGAGTCATAGAGTGGGTTTTTAAGATTCTTAAGACATAAGACTTGCAAATAGGATCTAGAGAATTTCTCAAAACATTTTGAGAAGTAAAAATACAAGAAAATATATAATCTAAATGAGTATAATGCCAAAAGATAGTGTTAACTTTAACAATTCATTCATCCTTTTACATAGTTGTCTACAGTTTAAGAATTAGGGAAGGTTTATCAAACCCTCCTTGCTTATTTGACCAACGATATAAATGAGAGATAAAGACAAGCACCTCCCTTGTTTAACCCTGAATTATACTTTTCTTTAAAGGTTATTACTTTCTGAAATTATAAGCTGACTTATACACATCTGAAGAAGATCACAACTTGGTGATAGAAGTATAATGAGTTTACTTACTCATTTTTGAATATATTTAGCCCTGCAATAAATACAATCAGAAAGTGTAGTATGATTATTTGGAGATTTAGAAATTATTTTTAAATATCAAAGTTCTGAAATATAAAAAAGTATTCTCCAAATTAAATTGAAAGCAAAAATTCTATAGAGTGGAAACAATATGGGTAAACAAAATGTGGAAGGCAGATAGTTTAGGTCTTGTTTTGATCCTCTAGATGTGGGCACAGGGACAGGTTCTAAAGGAAAGGGAAATCTAAGAATCTGGGATGGATAGAAATTAGCATGTGTTGGGAACCACTTTTTTCAAGATAACTGAAATCAGTTTTTCACCTAATGTTTACAACAATCAGTGAAGAAAATAAACTGTTTGCTGGTGAAGAATGGATAATTTAAAATGGTGAGAAGCTTAGCATTTCCATTCACTAAGGGAAGAAGTTCTACAAGTGGATCCAAAGCCATTCATATATGTCTACAGTTCTTTTCTTTCTTGTCCCTGTAAAATATTGTCAGTGTGTCATTAGAGTGCCAGGAATAGAAAGAGTACCATATTGATCAGCACTTTATTAACTAGGGAATGAGTGTTATATGCTGTTGGTAAAAGACTGCCACAGAGAGAAAGGCAGATACATGGACATATAGATAGGAAGGAGGTGGAAAAGAAAAAAAAAATAAAGGGAAAAATCAATACAATCATGATAAAAAGTGATTATGGGATATTCACTATGAGACATTATATCAGTAGTATCATGTATGTTAAAAAAATCTTAGATGTGGCAGTTTTATTTTGTTCATTTTTCAAATATGGAAGATTGATCAATTGTCCCCAAATGTTGTGAGTTGTAGCCCTTAAAGTCATGTGTTGAGGGAAACCTCTCAGTCTCTTGTAAACTGTGATAGTTTGTCACTCTTCATCTGGAATTGATGAAATAATTCTTGTCGGACCAGACAGCTAGCATAAATTTAGACAATATGACTTTGAACATATGTGTGTCCTTGAGCAAGTTACTTAAAAGTTTTATGGTTTAGTTTCTTCAGGGGCAAAGTGAAGAAGATATTAACATCTATTTTATAGACTATTGTAGTGGACAAAAATGATATAAGTCACATACATTCTTAGGCCAGGATGCAGCACATCAGAAATGCTGAACAAACTGGTTGCTTTATCCAAAACTGCTCTTTGCTTACATTTTTCAAAGAGAATAAGCCAAGCATGGTGAATGGAAGGCATCACCTAAGGCCCTGTGCTCTTTTCTGTTGTTATTGTTTGGCTTTGTTTGTAGTTATGTCTTGACTATTGTTTTTAGGGTGAGAAACTGTACCTGTCCTTGTTTGGGAAAAATTTAAGAAAATAGATATACTTCTGAGAAATTAGATTTATGACTAAAATATTTCATTTGAAGTAGAAAAATAAATTTAGTTCATCCCAAATATGTGGTCTTATATCCTCCAGTTTATTATCAATTGGAATTAAATCTAGGTAGCAGAACTTCATAAGGCAGAATAATATAAATTTAAAGTCTCAGTAGATTTTTATATCTTCTTAGCAATTCTGTTGTAGCAAGTTGTCATTTTGTGTTGGATTTATTTTCACAAATATTATCCAGTAATGAGACTGAAGACAAAACAGAGTCAGAAAAGGAATGACTACCTCCTTATGGACAGCTTGTAACTGGAAAACCTTGCAGGGTTCACGCATTTACATTGTACTTACCCTGACAGTGCTGTAAAAGCTCCTGACAAACAGGTATCTTATTTGATTACCAAATGTATCTCTGTAGCTAATATGTGTATGCTACAAATACCTCTGAGATGAAAGTCAATGAACCTAAAATTGTGAAAGGAGTAATTCAGAAAGCTGAAGATGCCTTCATTGAAAGAAATGCATAGCAGTAAATTCAGAACTATACTCATGTAAATGTTCCCCTTTAGACTGAATTTCTTGGATGGGGAATTTTCTTAGCTTGCTTAGGGTGACACTACACATATTCAAGATGACAGCCATGCATGGGTCCTCACTCTGTGCTTGAATGAAAATTCCCCAAATTTTAAGGACATTGGGTCCCTACTCAGATTTGTCAGGTGATTCAGGGAAGGTGCTCAATAGCACTAATTTGTCAGGACATCTGCCAAATCAGATGGTCACAAAACCAAAAGCAAATTAATTATCTTCCAGTCAAAATGGTTCTGTCCTCTCCAGGGATGGTACTGCAATTTCTTCATTCAAACTGCCAATCTGGTCTCTCACTTTCCACATCGAATTGATTAATATACTTTACCTCTCCTTTGCTGCCACTATTTCCCAGGGCCATGCTCCTCTCCATTGGTTTTATTTTCCATCAGAACAATTATGTTTGCCTTGGGCCTCATTTTCATGCTGCACATAAAATGTAGATCTGATTAGGAGATGCCTCCTACTAAACCTTAGATTTTAGCTCCTCATTATAAACACAGCACATAAACATAATCAGTTTCTTGATTGAATGAAGTGCTTTGTCCCATGGTGGGCTATTTGTGCTTAGATATTTGTGACTTCCCTAAATAGAGCAGCATATCTAGTCAGGAAAGGGCCTGGCATTTTGAATGGGTCTCCTATCAGATGCTTCTGCTTCTACATGCCCCTTCACCCATCAATCTTTCAGGTGCTTTGCAACTTTTGCCATGTATTTCACCTTACTCATCATCTTCAAGAAGATTTTAAATGCTTGCTCTTTGTTTGAACTGTTTAATTGACTGTAAACTCTCTGAGAGCATGGATTCTGCCATATTTATCTTTGTCACTTCTAGGCCTTATGTCATCCTCGAAACACAGTAGGACCCTAAAGTCCCATTGATTATCAAAGACCTAGTGGAAGTGGAAAGGTAGGAGAGGAAACATTGTGCTCATATCAGTCATTTTCAATCCATTAGATTTTCAGTTTACAAAAAGTTTTTGAGACATTACCTCATTTCAGTCTCATTGATGTGAGGTCACTTATGATAGGAGGTAAAGGGAGGTTTGGAGTACTAATCAACTTGATGTGCAAAGTGAAAGACAACAATAAAATGGAAGGAGAAATCTTTCCCTCTTTCCTCTCTACTGCTGGACTCTTTACAGTGAAACTGGAAATGAGATATTTGATAAATGAATAAAAAGTTTGATATTTGGCATCCAAATCATCACTTGTTCACAATCTTCCTTAAGAGGTCTCCAGATAATCTTCATATGTACAAGATATTTCCAGTTCTAAATATTTCTGATCTATACAAGGCAAAAGTTACTCTTCCAAGTTTTAGTTTAAAGAATAAAAACCAGAAATGTGCCACGACTCATAGGATTTACAGAAGCCATGGCTGAGGGTTCTTTTCCCTCATGTTGCCTCTTATCAACTTTTTTTTTTTTTTTTACAGAAATTCTCTTATTTGGAGAGGCTGAGAAGCATTGGAGCAAAAAATTATAGCACAATTCCTGAACTTAATAAAACAGATTGTTTTCAATAAATCTAAATGAAGCCCCATAGTTATATTTAAAAACTATTGCAACTTCTTCTAGTGTAGTAGTTTGCAGGTCACATGTTGAAAAATGATTAAAATGTCCTCTGTTGATATGACTGGTCCAGAATACCCCTTTGACTATTTTTTGTTTTGTACCAATTAAAGTATCATTGTCTTTATGCCAGTATATTTGTATCTACAAAATATAACAAAGGGGGAAAGAAAGAATTGAAAGAGACAGATAGAAAGAGAGAGAAACAGAGAAAACCAGAACAATACAGAGAGATTTGCCAGTGTTATGTATTGAAAGGAGTACAAAGATGTAACTGTTGCCATTTATTAGATATTTCCTCTGTGCAGGTAGTGATTTAAATTGTTTTTATGTTTCAACACAACTCACATTCAAAATGACCTTACTTAATATCACACATTCCCATCCGTTTAGAGAAGAGAAAGTGAATCAGAGGAAAAATCCTCAATTTGCCCAGAAGCCAATAACTTGCAAGTGGAGAAATGAGACTGAAACTCAGGAAGTCTGCCTTGCAGATGTCTACTACTCCCCATCCTTTAAAACCATGCTCAGCTTCTGCCTACCAAAATGAAAGAGTAGACATGGAAGGAAAAGTGAACAGTGGCACAACTTCTGCCACATTTCCATGTATTCAGGCATTTGCAAAACATTTTGTATTTTTGGCACAATATTTTTAAAACTGTAACTAAAATTCAAGGCAATCTCAGAGGAACAGTTAGGGTGATGTCATCTGAGATTTTCTACTCTCAGACTGTACCAGCTTCACATTTCAAAATTGCTACAACTGTACCAAGGAGCAAGGAAACCTTAAAATGATCCTTAGAAAGAAGCACATGACTTTTAAATATGACAAACTCATTTTGTTCAATTTTAATAAAAATGCTAATTAAAATAGCAATATTACAAAAGGATTCATCTATTTGGAATTGCATCTTCTATGTTTTCTATTAAAACCTTTATTGGTGCATTATATATACACATCATGATTGCACTCAACAGTGAGAATTTGTACCAGTATATGACACAACTTAATTCTAAATTTTCCCATTCCTTTACCCACCCTACTATACCTACCCCCTATATGCATATGCTTTGTTTCCTTTCTTTTTTCCATCTCATTATTTGCCATCATTATTTACTCCTACACCCCATTATTTTTTTCATTCTCTCTCCCTTTCTTTCATCTTTTTCATCAACCAAACATGATTACTTCTAAAATATCATCTAGGTATCTTATCTTTTTCTATATACATGATCTTTTTTTGTGAAATTTTGTCCAGTAGCAAAAGAACTGTATAGAAATATACAAAATGAATAAATTTTATATGGTTTTCAACACTTCTGTTCCACAAGTAAGTCAAACCCCAAAGCATCTGGGAATACAGGGGAATGGCCTACTAAGCATTACTTCCCCGTGTTATGTTCCTGATCACTACTGAAATCAGGCAGAGCAGTGACAGCTATAAATTCAGTGAGCTCATTTTTCTTAAACATTACCTCATTATGGTTTGGCACACATAAGGTCTGTCCTTGAAATTTTTGGACAAAACAATGTTAAATAAGCTTTTTTTAATGATTTCTGAGCAAATAAGAATGCTTATTTCTTTTGACATTAGGACCTAGAGTGAAGTTTCAAGGCCTGAGTTAATGTTTACACAAAATGTATTCATTTAAACTTAATTCTAAAAACAAAGTAAAGTTTGATTTTTTTTTTTTTTTTTGGTGTCCAGGCAGTGATTATATAAACTCAGGATATCCCTCTCTGGCTGGAAATCTACTGAGATCTACAAATAAACTAGAGAGAAAATTAAATTATGCAGGAGGAGAGCAGGTCCTGCATCTTCCTGTTATTCCACTTTTCCTGGGAATGGAGCTCTAATGTGAGCTCTGACTTCAGCTGCACTTTGTTCAATCCTCATATCTTCTCAAAGCAGCATCATTGTTACTTCAAAAATCTGCCAAAGCCATAAAATGATGGTTTCTCCTTCAGAATCTGACACCCATATCTGCAGCTCTCAGTAATAAACTTCTGATTTCTGATAGACCAAATCCTTTTAATGGACCCAGGTAACCTGTTGTCATTTCCAGTAGGACACCTCAAGACTTCACTGATGTACTGTTTAACATCTGTGTAACCAATGGCCTGCAAGTTCTCCCTGTTCAAACACCTCGTGTAGCCATGTTCCTACCTGTGTCCTGACTGACACACTCTATTCATAAATTCCATTCAAACCTTCAAACATGAATAGTGAAACAGAATCTACTTATTAAATTATTTTGAGCACTTTATACAATGTCAGGTGCACAGTTGGGTACTAAAAATATGCAAATGCTAAAGTTAAACATACATCCCCACCTCCCCAGAATACTAGAATCTAACAGTGAAGCAGATGAGTCAGTCATTAAACATGGGAAGGAATAAGTTGGTGACTGTGTTAAAAAATTATTTGCCCATACTTGGAGAATAGAGAAAAAAGAGAAAAGCTTGAAAGCAGAGTGCAGTCCAGGGATTTAGCTCAGTGATTTGGGCATCTGCCTGGAAAGAGCCAAGTCCCAAGTTCGATCCTCAGTACTGCACATCAAAATGCTGGGTGTGATGGCTCACGTCTGTAATTCCAGAACTCAGGAGGATTGCCACAAGTTCAAGGCTAGCCTGGACTACATAGTGAGTTCAGAGTCAGCCTGAACTATAAAGTGAGACCCTGTCTCAAAAAAGAAAAATAAATAAATGAATAAATAAATGAAAGAAAGTATGCATAGTGATTAACTACAAGAGTGACCATCCAGCTAACAAGGGTTGAAGAGCATCCAGAGGAAGGCAGTGAGCGTCAGAAAGGAGAGAAGTACGCATAATCTGGAGGTATTCATGGCTTGGGACATGAAGATCTGTGAGAAACCACCATTCTTGGTCAGATAAATTAATTTATAAAAACTTCTTCAGCTATAAAAGTTAAAATCAATGACAAAATTCAATTTTATATTGTTATTTGGTGGATGATCACAATGCATGAATTCCACTCGTCACAGGGAATTGGTATAACATGTGCAGCAACCACATCAGTTGTACTTTCACTGCCCCACCCAACTTCATTTCTCCTTCCTTCTCCAGGCTCCCCCTAGCTCTGCAATGTTTATCTTCTTGTTTCCTATCATCTCTTGTTTATTTTGCTCTTTAAATATTTACATTTTGTCTTTATCATGTGATAGAAATAATGCAATAATTAGACTTCTATGTCTGTTATTCACTTAGCATTATGGTCTCCATTTCATCACAAAGGGATTTATTCTTCTTCACTAGAAGTGATGCCTCATAATACTCCACTATGGATAAATACTGCATTTCCTTGATCCTTCACCTTTTGGTGGACATACAAGCTTTTTTCATAATTTAACTGTTATGGATCATGCTTCCATGAACATGGGTATACATGTATCACTGCCATATATCTTTAACATTTTCTGAAACATACTAAGAAGAGGTACACCCAGGTCAGGTAGAGTTTCTTTTGTTTTTGAGGAATCTTCATACTGTTCTCTACAGTGTATCTACAAGTTTACATTGGAAGTGTTTCATTTTTTCCAGAACTTCTCCAGTATTTGTTAATTTTTGAATTTGTGTTAGCCATTCTTCCTGGAGTAAGATGGAATCTTCCTGTCATTTTGATTTTCATTTCTATAATGGCCAAAGATGCTAAAACTTATGGTGAACTTACCCTGAATCTGTACCAGTTCTCTTTTCATAGCTATTTAGTCATTGAAGTTGCCCATTTTTTTACTGGGTCTGTTATATTTGACCATCCAATTATTTTTTATATATTCTAGATATGGTGACAAAATGTTTTTCCCATTCTGTAGGTTGTTTTTTGTCTTGGTTGATTTTATCCTTTGGTTTTCAGAAGCATTTGAATTTGGTATAATCTCATTTGTTAAATTATGGTATTAATTATTGGGTAATTGTTTTTTTTTCCCCTAGAAAGTACTTGCCTATACCTGTGTCTTGAAGGATTTTATCATTTTATTTTCCAGTGATTTAGTGTTTTTGTTTCTATACAAAATAGATTATGAATCATTTTCACTTGATTTTAGTATAAGGTGAGAGATATGGGTCTATCTTCATTATTCTATATGTGGAAAACTAGTTTTCCTAGCACTGTTTGTTAAATAGGCCACCACTTTGTCTTTTAGAGTGTAATTTTAGTCTCTTTATTCAAAAATTATATTTTTAAAAATTCATGAGGTTGTTTCTGCATCCTCAGTTCTGTCCTTTTGTCAACATGTCTAGTTTCATATCAGCATCGTGCTATTTTTATCACTGCAATTTTATAGTGTAAGTTAAAATCCAGAACTGTAACATCTCTAGCTTTGCTTTTACTGCAGGATAACTCCTATTCTAGGTCTGCCCAATGCCTCAAAAAATTATGGTTTTGTTTTCATCTGGATATTTTGACAGAAACTGTATTAAATCTCTATACCATTTTGGTCAAATGACTATTTTGGTAATATTGATTCTGCCTGTTCCAGAAGCAGATGTGTTTTTCCATTTTCTGATGTCTTCTTTCAACTCTTTTGTCAAGGTACTGTAGTTTTCATTAAGAGACCTTTCAGAACTTTGGTTAGATTAATTCCTGGGTAATTAATTTGGCTGAAGTTAATGTGAATATGTTTGTTTTCCTGAGTTCTTTCTCAATGAATTCATTGTTGGTGTATCAGAAAGCTTGATTTCTGTGTGCTGATTATGTATCCTGTCATGGTGATAAACTTATTCCTCAGATTCAAGAGTTTTCTGGTGTAGTTTTGGGGTCTTCTATGTAGATGATCACATCTTTTCCAAAGAAGGATTATTGACCTCTTCCTTTCCTGTTAGTATTCCCTTTATTTTTCTCTTGTGTGGTGGCTTTGGCTAAATTTTTGTGTACTGTATTGAACAGGAATGATGGAAGTGGATGTTTTGTTTTGCTCCTGGATTTAGAGGAAATGCTTTCAGATTTTCCTCACTTAATATTAGATTTTAGAGGACTTCATTTAAATAGAAATGTGATTTTTCTGAAATCGTTAAAATCATTCCTTCCTATGTAGTACTATGTAGATGACCTGCAGAGACCTGAGCATCAGCAAAGTCAAAAGTGAAATCTATGTATCTCTCCAAACTCAGAAAGCTTGGAACCTCCCTTGTACATAATGGTGCTGTTCTCCTTATAGGCCAGATGTGTCTCTGCCTTACTCCTCTCAGCCACGTTCTTCAACTATCACCACAAAACCCATCAAATTTTCACTTGCAGCAGTGGGAGGCTAGGTCTCACCCAGCTCTCAGCTGGAGCAGGGACCTAATTCCTAAGCATATCTTCATCTTCCTGTTTCTTGTGTTGTCTCCCCTTTCAAGTTCAAACTGGCAGTGGCCTCTTGGTTTCATGCTTTTTTCAATTAAACTGACCCCAGATCTTCTCTCTACTTTCACGCATCAAGAATTTGCCTGCACTTTGTCAATGTGCAGATCCTTGAATTTCTTTGTGTGGTAATCACTCTTTTCTCCTCTGTTTAAGTACTTGTTTGAATACTGGTCCCTCTCTGCAATGTCTGCTTCTCCTTCTTATCCTAACAGAAACTTCTGCACTTTTTCTCTTTCCATATTTTTTCTAAAAGTACATTCTCTGTGAAGCTATAGAAAGTTTAGCATCTGCTTTATTCTTGCACGGAAACATTTACCATGTACACTGGGTCTGAGTCTTCCAATTTAGACTCATAGGATGTTTTTTTCTTTCCATGGTATGAGGCATCAGTATTTATGAAATTATTACTGATGTATTTAACATTTCTATGTGAAATACTTTATTCTGCTATCCACTGTCTGTTGCCAAAAAATATTGCAAAAATAACAAAGAAAAACTTAAATGACAAGGAGTCCAAATGGGAAAATTACTGAGAAATATAAAAAGCTGAAAGTCATACAAAATGAGTCTCCATCTACTTCAATTAAGTAAGTTTAGATAAAAGCAAAACTACTATTTTTCGTGTTCAAGATTTTCTTTGCAAGTCGTAACAATGCAGAGTCTTGTAAAATTAACTTATTCTAATTTAAATTATTCTAATTTAAAATTAGAAATTTAAGCAAAGTTTTTTGAGACTAATTCAAAATTGCATATACAACATATTTTAAATACAATAACTTTGTATGAATAATTCTACATGTAACACTCCAATTTGATGCATAGATATGCAGTTCAGAATGTTTGTTACATTAATATTTATGACAGAAAATTCAAACAAAATTTTCTCTAGCAACCTGAAGATGTTTAAGCACAATTTGGTACAAGTAACATAGTTGGATGCATAAGACATATTATTTTAGATGTATTAATGTGATTAAACATAAATCTGAATACACATTAAGTATAATAAATATTTGTGAATGGGCAAAAACAAAATATGAAAGCATATTTCATTTTTTTCATTTTTCTGTGTAGTGGGTTTGTTAGTAGTGCTTTGGGAAATTTCCTAGATTTTTCAGATAGCTTCATTCATAAAATACTGTATTTCCTTTCATGAAATGTGCATCTCATTACTTAATTAACCTTGCAGACAATAAGCACTCAGAAATATTTACTTTCTTTTTTATTCATCATTGAATCCTCAAAAAACTATCATATGATGACATTAAAGTGCTTGTTTTCTTTTTTTCATAAATGTATAAGTAGTTTGTTAATGCTTTAAAAGAGAAGAGGTAGGTTTATTCTAGTGAAGCATAAGATCCCGTATCTACACTGGCCCAAGACCCTCCATCTCACAGGACTCCTTAATAGTTTCCTTTTTGCACTCTTGCATTTTTAAAAACGGAGTTTCCTCCCAAAATTAAATTCAGGTCTATAAAAATCTTTCTCTCTCTGCCTTTGGAATATTTTTTTTCTTTGTAATTTCACTTTTTCCTCTCCATACGCACTGTGTCATTTTAGAGAACCCTCTGTAATCCCAAAGTGTGCTTCAGAAATTGATTTCTCCCCTGCTTGCACCTTAGTTATTCTAGGAAAACCATTCCTGTCTCTCTCTCCACAAGAATCTAAGAGACCATTTTAGTTTACCTGGGGGTGATAAGTTCTTCTCTTGTGCCAAATAAGGTGAAAATCTCCCAAAATAATTTGACAACTTTATTGAAGAGAAACATCTATTTTTGAAGTTGAGAAACATTGTGTGTGAGCCTGGTATTTATATACAGAGACAGAATTTGGATCTATTCCTAGCTGGAAGAGCTGACTGCCTGGAAAAGGCCTGAGGGGAAAAGAGAGACACAGCCTTCTGAGTTCTGCTTTTCACTCTCCCCACCCCCTTTAATTCCTTTGCTTCCATTTTGGTTTGTTTGACTTTAGAACACAGGGAGTCATGACCCTGTTTGATGGCTACTCTTGATGTTTGCAAAGCATTTTGTCTCTGAGTTGCATATGTCAAAGACAACTCTCGAGTTATGAAGTATTTCTTGAGCTGGTTTCATCTGGAGACTCATTTATAAGCTAAACATAATTGCTCTAAACACCAGTTTTCTTGACTCATAGAAGCAGAAATGGTTTGAAGCCAGATTGTGTTATTGTTATCATTTGAAGGTTATCATTGGAGGGCTCTGGGTTTGAAATTGGATATGTGAGAGAATTAGGGTTGATTCTCATTGCCATTCTGAAGAAATTGACAACAGATATTTAACAGCAAATTGTAGGAAACTTAGGCTCAAAAATCTAGGCTCAAATTCAATAAAAAGCATTTAAATGGAAGCTGTTTTTTTTCTAATTATATCTTCTTTCTCCAAAATAAAAGAAAGAAAAAAAAACACGCACAGATTTATTATATGTAAAATTTCCAGAGGCTTGTTCAGCATAATATTGTTCAGGGATAAGGGCTTTTCATCTATACTTTATCCAGCCATTCATTAGTTTGAGAAATTTAAGGATGTAATTGAGAACAGCTAGGATATGACTGGAAAATATATTGTTAAATGAAAATGTGGCAAAAGAAATGAAAAACATGACATTCTCTGAAAAAGTAAAATTCCTGTTCTTATAGAAATACTATAAAAATCAGCACTTGTCCAAGTTTTTATTCATTTATTAATCACTGAAGTAAGGAAGTGGAAGCCACAACTGGTTAAAAATAGAAACCTTCCCAAAATAAAAATAAACCGGAAATGAGTTTGGAAAACAAGTTAATGTTGAGTTTGTCATGCTTAGCTTCTTCTGGTGTGTTTTCTTTGCACTGCAAAATGTTTACCATTAGTACTGGCGTCTATACAGCATGGAGGGCTCTCTCTCTCTCTCTCCCCCCGCCCTCTCTCTCTCTCACACACACACACACACACACACACACACACACACACAGTCAGTAGTACTCAGCAGTGACATGTCTGAATATCTTCAGCCATTGTTCTAGTCCTGTGGCAGCAGTGCCCCCTCTGTCTGAGATGAAGAGTGAGTGAACCACCCCTAAATCTGGATGCTCCCCGGTGAGGTTCCTTAGAACACAAGCTCTTCACCAGACTACAGGTTGGCTGACTCCTTCTTTCACAGATCTTGATAAAATAACTCTGTGCTATCACGTCTTTATTATCCACCCCGATCAAGAAACATTACTTATCCTGATTCTCTCAAGATTAAACATTATCCTTTTTATTATACTAGATACCTGTTTATTATATGACATCATTGCTCACATCTCTGAGCAAGATGTTGGTCCTCCTCAGAATTCGGTTAGTTCTGTTCACTGTTTACTTCTGCAGGGTTGGTGCAGGGATAACAGAGGGAAGATACTAGATACCTCCTCAGTGGATGGGTAAGGGTTAGAACAGCTCTTTTCTTCATGAATTAGAACCTCAGCTTATAATCAGTGGCTCACTGTGCTTAGCAAATCATGATACTAAGAATAGAAGTCTCTGTGAGATATATCCCACCATGATTAGTGTTTTTCTTCTGATTATCATTGCCTCTATGTTTCTACACTGGAAATCCCAGAGAAGTCAGAGGAATCTATGGAGCTGTCTGTTATTAGCTTAGAAGGGTGCTTTTGTTATATATGTCTACTTATTTGCTGTTGTGATAATTTTACTTCTTGGGAAGTTAATTCATTTCAATCTAAACCCAGATAATCATTTTGAAGGTGAAGTGATTATGAAAATAAAGAAAATATGTGTAGTTTGGTTTCATACATACTGTTCAGTTTATTCTTTAGAAAATGTATATCTTATAGTTTTCAAAGAGTGATTTGAAAACACTAAATAAATATCAGCAGGGAAACCATTACTCAATACGGTTAGCTGACATAATATTTTGATGGAAGTTTATTCTTATGCCTAAGTGAACTGAGCCTTGGTAGAGATCTCAAGGCTTTATCTTGACTGAAGCAAAGCAGAGAAGATGCTACTGCTATTTGGGTAGTTTTCCATATAATACAGTTGCTATTCTTTGCAGAAATACATATTTTGAATGCCATATAAAAATTTTTAACACAAATTTAGAAAGAAAAATTGAAATAGATGGTTACTTTGAACAAAAACTATGATACAAATTAAAAAATTAGCTCTCAAGAGCTTACACAGCAGACTAAACCTTACAAAACCTTAATTTGCATGGCAAGATGTGCATATTTCACTTTGGGCCTATTCACATCCCTAAAAAATAAGTTTAAATTGATAAAATAGCTCATTTCAGTTATTATTTTATAGATAGAACAAAATTTATATATATATTGAGATAACATATTCTTCCTTCTATTCTAAAAATAAATTAATGATAATAAAAGTAGACACTCATTTATGATTTCTTATAACTGATTTCAAATTTTTCCAAACACTGTTTTCCAATGTATTAATTAAATGTCATTGTAGGTTCAAAAATGTGGTAGAACAGAATTTGCTACCTATAATGAAATGTATTATACATTTCCTCCCCACTCAGTGTACTGAATTTTTAATGTGGCAAATTGCTACAAAATACATCTGTTTGCTATTAGTATTATTTTAATCAAGATATGACATTCTAAGAAAATAATTAAGACTTATTCAAGCATTCTCCATTATATAAAAACATATTATTAATTATATCTCTAATACTTTAAGAACACTAAGCATTAGAAAATTTGAATATTAAATCAAATAACATTTATATTTTAAACCACATTTGAAACATTTTTCTCTCTCTTCAGGAACCTATATTCTGGCATATATATGTTGTCTTTCTGAAATAACTAAAAGTCATTTCCTATGCTCAAAAGATAATGCTATACCAATTGAGAACATGTTAAAAAAGATTTCCTTCTCACCAAAGAAGACAACTTTTCTTATGCAGTGTTTGGATGTCATTTCAAAGCAGAAAGAGAGTCATACTGTACTTGTTGGTGTGGCCACCAAGGCAGATATTTGACCTACATTTACAAGGATGTTTGCTATTTCAGCTGTATGAAGGCGACAAATGGTGTGATAAAACGTGCCAAGACACTCTAACTGAAGTGCCACCTACAGGGTTTCATTTGCTAAACTGTCAATGTGTAATTTCCACAAAGTTGCAGAACTTTACTCACATCCAGTATAAAATGTACACATTCCAAAGTGTAATTTAGTTCACTAATGAATCCAGTAAAATGGTAAAAGTGCTAGGAGAGATTTAAAGATGCTAAGAATTTGTAGGTGCTGAAGAAAATATATTAAAATGAGGTTGAAAAGCTTCGTGTGAACTGGACAGCATCCTGCAGGGCAATAAAGCAACCATCCCCTAAGTTATTTTTCATACAAAGCAAAATATTGTTTTTCTTCATCAGAAAAAATATGTTAACAATTTCACAGATTCTGTTCTTTAATATTTAGTAATTGAGAAACTAAATTTTATATTCACATAACAATATTTTTGTGAGCCTCCTGGACAATTCCCTAAACATTGAAAGGATATAAATACATTTTATCTTATATCTAAATTGTGAATCAAAAGCACTTAAAATTGATTATATATTACTTTTTTCAAGTTTCTTTTATCTAATTAATGAAGACTTTCATCTTCCAATTTCTTGCGACCTACTCTTCTCATTCCCATGTTCTTCCTTTATTCTGCACTCCTATATAATGTGCTGTTCTTCTCTATGTAGCTGGTATATTATATGCTATTTAACTTTTAAATTAACTCTCAGTATTAACACTTGAATCATCTCTGTGGATAGACTACTCCCACATCTAGTAAATTATTATGGGGGAGAATCATTTTTTAATGTATTTCTTTGTTTTATTGCTAAGAATAAATGCATCCTTCCATACTCATTTCAAAGAATATGTTGGTAATTTTCCTGGGTCTGATTGTGTTGTCCATGTGTGAGAGAGTATCTGGCTTTTAGTTACATACTCGTTGCCTTGGACTCTGCATGTTGCCTTGGACAGGAGGAGTGTAAGAGAAAATTTCCACATTGCAACTTAAACTCATTATGAACTATATGTATTGCAGATACATTCTTGTTGGCAACAACTAATATACAATAGATGTTTAGTCCATATTAACTTATTGACAGTGATATTTTATTGAATTTCCCTTGTAGGATAACAATTGTGTGTGTATGTGTTTGTAGGGGAGAGAGAGAGAAGGAGAGAGAGAAGGAGAGAGAGAGAGAGAGAGAACTGCTACCAATGAACTGAGAAACAAAATACCTAGGCAACTTATTTTATTTAAGCCCATTGTTCATTTTTGATACACTCCTCTAATAACACCATTTTGTGCAACTGTCTGCAAACTGATTCTGTAGGTGAGCCAATCTTATAAAGACCTGACAAACATTGACCTATAACATAAAACCCCATTTTTTCTCATGTGTGGTAGAAAGAGCTGTCACAACTTCCAAATAAAGATCAGTTTTACATGTGTCAATATTGAGAACATGGTTCTTCAGCTGTGGAATCAATGGTTGATCTCAAGGAATGAATAAGGATATGAGAAGTATTACTCCAGCCCTTATGTGAAATCCTTTTGCATTATAGTAGTGCTTTCATTGAACATTTTTGCTCTCTAACAAAAAGTACATATGGGAGGGTGTACAGAGAATAGAGTGAGTAGTTAGATCAGAATGAGAGTGAGATGAAATCACCTACTCTCGCTGAGTTTTATTAGCATTGCTATCAAATACCTTCACTTTCTCCACAGCTACATTCAAAATATGAATAGCTAATATGAGGGTTGGACTTAGAAAACAGTATGACAGTGTGCTACTCTGAAACTATATTTTTATTATCTTCTAGTTGCCTATAATTTCCATGCTTAATCCATTTATTAACATTTATAAAGTATTAGTTCATACAAAGGACCATGCCTGTGAGTTATTACTCTATAGTGGCTTTCAAGTTCTCTTTTAGATAAAAAAGCATAAAAGAAACATGAAATATTCATCAACAATTTAATGCTAATTTACCTATCAGAAGTCAGTGAAGTGGTTTGCTAGATAAAGTCTAAGAATAATGGAATATAAAATTTGGATTTAATAGGCAATTGTCCAGTGAGAACAGAAAGGAGGCAAGATGTTAAGTACAGGATGAGATGTAAAGGATGTGAATTTCAATATCTCTATCTTGCAGTATTTCTTAGCAACAATCTGTTTATCTGTAGACAAAACTTCTGAAAAGTTAGGTGCACAGATAAAATGGCTTGAATAAAAACTTCCATCTGTCTCATTCATTAAAACAATAGTTTTTATACAAAGATTTATGACAATATATTCTTCCACAGAATTTCCAGAATTTATTTTTTTTACATTGCCACTTGTTCTTTGCCTTATCTTACACAGTTGGCTTATCAAATGGCATGTCTTCAGACATGTGCATTGGAACACATTCCACAATGTATATGCACTTTGATTTGCATTCTGTATGATGATTCTGTGTAACAGAAATACTGTTTGCCTAAGTACCTTTTTATATAAAAACAAATACTTATTGATGGTAATATTGATTTACACACACACATACAAATATGCATATAGATAGCTAGAGATAGAGACACAGAGAAGGAGATGTTTTAGGATTGCTTTTTTAACACAAAATTATTTGGATTTACATCCAGTTTTTGAAGACTGACTTAGTTAAATCCTTATATCCCAATGTGACTTAAAAAAAGAGGCCATGTGGTTCTTATTCTCTGTGCATTCAGAGAAGCAACACACAGAGATTAAGGACAGCTCTCCTTACAGAGGTGATGCTGGTCCTGGAAATTACACAACGAGTATGTAACTAAAAGCCAGATACTCTCTCACACATGGACAACACAATCAGACCCAGGAAAATTACCAACATATTCTTTGAAATGAGTATGGAAGGATGCATTTATTCTTAGCAATAAAACAAAGAAATACATTAAAAAATGATTCTCCCCCATAATAATTTACTAGATGTGGGAATAGTCTGCAGACATCTACAGGTCAGCATCTGCTGACCAGACACAGTTGCAACTCCCTCAGCAGCTTTGTTGATAACTCAGAGATACACAATAATGATAAGCCCTCTGGGCTTCCGCTTCTTGGTAGTGACTCAAAGTTATGGATTCTAAGACTCTTGTGGGTTTTGTCACAGGACTAACACAGAGAGCATTTTAAAGACCCACCAAAAGGCTGATCCTATTGTAAAATATTCATCAAGTTCAATGAACTTTTTTATTTCAGATATACACCTGTATGTGTATACATACACAAACAAGCTGAGAGCAATGAATTGTCTCTGAGAACATACATATTTAAGCAAGCTTAACTATAACTGAAATTGAAATTCTAAAATAGTAGATGAAGGCATACATAGTATCAATTAAATAAAGGGAACATAATTTTTAAAAGGTTTTGTGTGTCCATGAAATCCAATACAATATCTTCAGTTGTTTCACTTTCTTATAGATCAATAGGAAAAGTACTTTTAGAAAGGTATTTTGTTTGTTTGTTTCCTGGGTGGTTTTGAGCACAGTTTAAAGCAGGTGTGGGGTAGGAAGCTGCGGAATGCTGGAATTACCATCTGTGAGAGTCTACTTCTTGCCAAAATCTTTCCTTCGCTGTTCCTGAAGGATTAGCAGATTGATCTGCTCAGAGTGGCTGCTGGGCTTGGAAGCTAATAATCCTCATGAAGATCAAATGGAAATGCTAATTTTAAACAGTTAAAAATTCTGTTATATCATCAGATAAATCTTATAGCATAGTATACTTTCAGATTTTATATTTTAAAAATAGATATGAATTGTCTGATGTTTTATGTTTTTCTGTCTTTTTTTAACCTGTTTTTTTAGGTTTGTACAGTTATGGGCCAAAATCTGTTAACTACAGTAATTCTGGGGTAAGACCAGGTTGCCCCTTGCTGGCTTCTCAACTATTTACATTGAAATTGAGACTAGGACACTCAGGAAAGGCTAAAAACATTAGCAGAAAAGCAAGTTAAAATCATCCAATACATATCTTTTCATTTTCTTTATGAAGAAACTGAGGCCCAAGATACTAAATTAGTATTTACATTCAACCCATTACCCTTCCCCACATCTAAGCTACATGGGGCCTACCAAGTTTACAATCTGAATATGGTAATTGTTAGAATAATAAAAGAACAAAAGCACTAACTTAGTTTGTGGATGCATTTTAGTGGATGCATCTTTAAAAGTTTTTAAAAGTATGATTCTTTGCTTTGGGGTGGAGCATTGGAGGTTGAACCCCCAGCCTTCACATGAACCCACATCCCTCACATTTATTGGATTTTGGGGGAAGAAACTAAGATAAATTTTCCCTCTCTGGTTCAGGCTGCTCTTGAATTGAATATGTACACACGATTGGTTGGTCTCAAACTTGCTTTGATCCTCCTGCTTGAGCCTCTGAAATGCTGGAATTACAAGCATATAGCACTGTGTCTGTTTTCACAGACATTTTCAGACACAAGACATTTTGTGGGATTTTTCAAATACATTTTTCAAATTCAGTGTTCTTTTACATTGAAGACTGTCTTCCTTAATAGGAATGATGTCAGGAAAAAAAAAACTGACCTCCAGTACTTATAAATTCTGAGTAAATCAGTGGTGAATTTCATCATCTTATCCTCATTTCAGTTTAATTTTATTTATTGAGTATGGAACTACACAGTACCACTAGCTTTTTAGTGCTAATCATCAGTTCTAAATCTTTCCCACTATTTTTTATTCTACTTGCTGTGACTTTGTAGTTGAAATTCCCTTGTACAATCAGTTCATGTTCACACATTTGAAAAGTGTTAAGTTCCTGCTTGGACTTTTGTGTTATGAGGTAATAACTGACCATTCCTCATGGAGCCTATTTCACCATCCTTTAATACTATTCTGCTCATCCCTTTAGAATCTCTTCAGTGTGTTTCTTCCCTTTCCAAATTGAGAGGCAGACACTGCTTTTTAAGAGCTTAAAGATGCACATTACAACCCTTGGGTGTAATTGAACTGTGATTTTTTTGCCTGTGTCTCACTGTTTTGTTGTAATGACACTTTACTGTCATCGACTCACTTCAATTCATTGAAACTGTCATTGAGTTTCAAAGGAACCAATAACCCACAAGCTGATGATGATGATGATGATGATGATGATGATGATGTGAATATCAATAATAAAAATTAACAGAATTGATTTACATGAAAATTAAGAGAAAAAAGTACACTAAATCTACTGCTGCAGCAATTCATGGAATCCTCAGGCAGTTTAGATCTTACTGTATGTAGAAGATGCTGAAATGTATACATAATTCATGTTTATATTTTATAGTTAACACTGCATATAACAAAACTAAATTTATAAAACTTTGATATTATTACCAATTGAAAAATTCTCAAAAAACATATACAAATAAATAGGCTCTTGATTGTATCTTTACAAACATATAGCTGAGAAATAAAATTGATAAGCCTAACTAGAATAAAAAATGCATTTATTTGAGATATCCAAATTGGTGTGAAATAATATACATTTTGTAAGATTGCTATTCAAATAATTATAAACAATTTAGTAGGCACAAAAGTAGTGTCTTAATCAGTTTAACCCCAAGTATCCAAAACCTAAATTAGATAATTGTAATCTCATGGCTAAGCTTGTATTATCTATACTTATACTTACTTTTATCATCCCACAGATTATTTTAAGCCAAATCCTTGAGACAGAGATAATCCATTGTTCATCTTATATGCTTTCTAGTACTTAACATCTTGATAAAACCAAACTTCTTAAAGCTGTTGATATTGGAAGATGAAGTATACATTTTATGGATAGATTAGAGGAGATATATGAATGCATTCTTAAATATTTTATCTTGGGTTCATAAAATGACAATATATCATAGGAAAGGAATTATAAAAGAGGCTTCTGGTTAGAAAATATAATAAAAACAACGTGAAATGAATGCATCTACTATGGTTAAGAAAAAATTAATAGCCAAGACAGAGAAAATAGGGAATTCATCCTGAAAATTCAGATGCCACTTAAGAAATCTCTTCTTAGTAGGAAAATAAATACAAATCTGCGAAAAGCTATACATATACAGTGACTTATCTTTGACATTATGCACTTTTGTGAAGGTAGGAATCTTGGTGACAATTCATTAAAAGGGAATATGATCAAATCCCCAAGTGCAGCGGGATGGTCAATTAGACCCTGGCTTTTAAGAAGAGGCTGGAAAAAAGTCAAAAGACTATTTAATCCTTCTCTTTCTTCTACAATACCATGTTGGTAAGCAGCTTTCCCTTTGCTGTATTTGTCTTCTCTTTCTCTTCTCAACAATCTTTTCATGTGTTTATCTGGAATAAAATTTCCCTTTTTCAAGGTGACAAGAAAAAATACAGAAAGATACAATGCATCTCACAGTTTTGACCCCAAATTTTTATTTCTCCTTTCTCTCTTTAAGCATGAGTTTTATTTATTTTATTACTACTACAGAATCTCTGGGGCTTTAATGAAATGCTTAACTACAAAAACAATTTTTTTCATGAAATTTTATTTTCATGGTATATATTATAAGACATGGTGAAGAACGAAGACTTACAGTGATAAACAACATTATATATTGTTACTGGAATGCAAAACAGAAATATTTTGTCTGCTACACACTTGCTATAGGAACATATTAAACTGTATTTATGAATCACATTTCTAGGCCATTTTCCATTAAAAAAACACTTAGTAGATAGTATATCCCAGAAGATTATTTTTCTGTAAAACAAATCACCCATGGACCAGTGATTTAGCTCAGTGTTTCCGGCACCTGCCTCACAAGTGCAAGGGCATGGGTTTGATCCCAGTAACCACATACAACAATACAGGGCATGAAGCACTCACCAGCAATCAGAACCACATATCACAGTGCTGGGCATGGTGGTTCACACCTGTAATCTCAGTATTTGGGAGGCAGATGCAGGAGGACTACTGTGAGTTCAAGGCTGAGCTCAGGGCCTGCCTGAACTGCAAAACAAGGGAGACCTTGTCTCAAAAAACAAAATAAAAAGCACCCATTCTTGGGTGACATCCCACAATTACATATTATCTTCATTGAGGAGCATTCCAGATACCTAGCTTAAAACAGGATCAAAGTAGGATGACTGGAAGAAATCCAAAACCATGTCTGATTTCATCTCATCTTTCTAAGTGTGAAATGAGTTTCTAAGTGTGAAATGAATATAGTCAAAGGCTAGCAATGTGTCCAGAGACCAAGTTCATCCAGAACAAACTTAGCACACATTTTTGTTCTTGGGAATCTTAACTTATAATCATATATCACTCTGAGGCTGGCCTCATGTGTAATTTAAATGAAAATTTCTCTGAGCAATTTCCTATGGAAAAATGTTAATAGTAGTCAAAAAGGGAGAATGTTGTCTTAGAAGATTGAGAGTCCAGCAATTGACACAAAATACTAATCTGGGGACTTATGTGAGGAAGGAAAATTTCCTTCTGGTTTCCTGAAGAGGGTAGATAGGAGATATAATTATTTAATTAATTTACTAAAGAAAGAGTAAATGCTCTTCAATAGACAATAGCAATCAATAGGTAGCAAGAGGACTAAACTGCCACATTTTTCTATTTTATAGGCAGAAATAGAATAATTATGGAGATGAATAATAATAATTTTATCAGTGTTAACATGAAGAAAATAAAAAACAACTAAAGAGCACATAATGAAGAGTAAGTTCACCTCAGGTATGGTGGCTAGGGAAGGCATTTACGTGGAAATGTGTTCAGATTGAGACTTGAATTTTGAAAAGAATACATAAAATAATGCTCAGATTTCATTTTAGTTGATATAATAAACAAAAAAATTAAATTATGGAACATGCTTTTAGGCCAGTGAAGAATTCAAGTTTCTTCAGTGTGACAGCTTCAAGGTCATGGAAAATATTAATTATGAATTGTTATGATTTTTACATTTATACATGTGACATTGTAAAAAAACATCTGGATATGAATTGAATGCAAGTGGAGAAATCTAAGATCTATGAATACTGATAATTATAGGAATCAAAGTAAATGTACAAAATTCTGCTGCAGATAATTTTGATCTTCTCTATAATCAGCTCAAAATGCATGAAAAAATTTATATAAACAATATTCTAGAATTTATTCAGAATGTGATAAAAATGAACAATAAAGAAAACATACATAACATGCCCTTGTTTCTAATCAATAATATGTACTGAAGATTTGACAGTATCAACATTTGTATTTATAGGAATATTGTCTGACCAACATTTATTGAGTTTATGAAAATACTAACTTAGACTCAGATTCCCCAAAAGTATATTATGAATCTGACTTAATAAAGTCCATCACACACTGACTATGAATATTTTAGCTTCTGCTTTAGAAAATACTCGGACTCATACATTTTTGAAAGATATTTTGAAACTGTAGCTTGAAGTTTTAAATACATGTGGTTTTGCCATATATTTAAATACTGTGGAGAAATGAGACCCCTTTTATTTAATACTATTTATATAAATTCAATTCTTTCTAGTAAAATTACTTTGTAATCATAATTTGATTATATTCTGAGATAGATGGGATAGATATCTGGATTTACAAAACAGCATTATCATTATCTTAGTACTGCAATATCTATAAATCACCAAACTAATTTTATCCATAAAAACACAATAATCATTCAAACTTTTAGTTTTCTCAAGAAATGATTTTAAAGAAAAATACTACATCCAAATATGCATAGAAAATCACTACTCTCTCTCCCCAAATTTGATTTCGGCTAATTGAAGATATCTTTCACTTCAAATCAATATGTGTGCATTAGGAGGATGGGAGAACGTACATGTAGGCAGCACAGAACAGTGGAGACCAAAAATACTTCTCAAAATAATATTGTAAGCTACACATGGCACATAGTAATGGTCTTCAGTTTTCTTTTTCAAGTATTTGTACAAATAGAAAAGGTTAGAAGGAGCAGCCACGGAGGGACTTTATGAGAACCAGTGTGTCTCTCTCAGATTTCTTACAACACCTAAAGAGCACTTTTGCAGATCCATTGCCAGAGCAGTATTTGTGAAGCAGGGGTAGTGAACCTAGAGGAGCACGAAGCAGTTCTATCACCTGTGAAATCAGAAGCACGTGGCGCAAAACAAAGGCTCGCTGTGATGGAATATGAATGCCTTGCCTGGGAATCGGAGATATTTTATTCTCAAAATCCAGACTAGCACCAGTGAAAGAAAAACATTCTCTGTATTTACTGACTAGTTTCACCTCCACAGATCCATCCTGAGTCAGGAGTTTATTTAGCGAAAGTCTTCATGTCTGAAATAGAACAGACATGTCCAACTCTGATTATTGGTTTCTTTTCTGGCAGTGAAAATTATTTCTCTCATTAAATCAACATAATAAAAGCAATATAACCAACCTCTGTGGTTCATGAATACTGGACATAAAATGTACATGAACTTTTTAGTACAACATAATGTATTAACTTTTGTGATACCAGAAGAATAGTATATTCATTTTATTTTTTAATTTCTTTTATTTTTGCTAATTTAAATCATTGTACTAATATTTTAAATGTATTACCACTCTTAAATTATGAAGATTTTTGATGTAGCAGCTTATTTTATATTTGAAATAACTCTCAAAATAATTTATCTATTCATCTGACACTTTCAAATCTTTAATAGCAAATGGTCTAAGAAATCCGGTGTATCATAATTCCCCACATGAAAATGCACATAACAGAGTTTGAAAGTTATTTTTAAAATTTATAATAAAGCTTGTTCAGTTTTAAGAATTCTTCTCAATAGACTTGATCTCAGCAACTTTTTCAACGTAATGTACATAGGCATCTTTCTAGAATAACATTTTTCTCAAAAAACAACTTTAGTAGAGAATTAGAACCACGGGCACAAATGAAGATTCATTATTTTTGATTCCAACCTTCCATGGCAGTGAATTTTAGAATGCCTTTGGTATTTCAGAGAACAAACGCGATGCAAACATCAAACTCAGATTATCGCAGCACGAAATTTCAAACACTAACTAATATTGTTTAAGGGTTCATCTTAACCCACTGATTCTATTTTCGTTTTTCTCCAAGTGCCAATTTTCAGAAATTAGTCACATATTTTTCTTTTTAAAATGCAAGAGTTTATTGGACTTGAACTATATGTTCAGTTAAATATTATTTTAGATCAGAATGATATCTTCAGTTCATATTGGTTTTTCTTATATGTGTCCTTTGAAGGAAATGAATTAAAGATAAAAACGCAAAGGGAAAGATATATGGTGATTTTGCTTTGTCAAATATGTATATAGAGGGCCAGGGATTTAGCTCAGTGATTCCGGCACCTGTCTTGCAAGCTCAAGGGCCTCAGTTTGATCCCCGGTAACCACGTACCATACTGGGTGTGGAGACTCACGCCCAGCAGCAATCAGCACCACATACCACAGTGCCAGGCGTGGTGGTTCATGCCTGTAATCCCAGCACTCAGGAGGCAGAGGCAGGAGGATTGCTGTGATGTGAGTTTGAGGCTGAGCTCGGGGCCAGCCTGAATTACAAAGCGAGACCCTGTCTCAAAAAAAAAAAAAAAAAAAAAAGATGTATATAGATATGAATATATATTGATATTACTGCCTT
This sequence comes from Petromus typicus, assembly GCA_004026965.1. Lineage (NCBI taxonomy): Eukaryota > Metazoa > Chordata > Mammalia > Rodentia > Petromuridae > Petromus > Petromus typicus. The sequence continues at coordinate 56,404 of PVIR01000377.1, forward strand.
TTTATTGTGTTTGCATCTTTATCAGACCGCAGTCTGTCACAACTTTATAAGGACCAGTCTTGCAAGAAGTAAACGAACAGCTCTAAAACCTGTATATGACTACATATGAATATTTTTTTAAGAGATGCCAGAATACTGAACTTTCATTAAAAATGAACCTTAGGCTTTCCATAAAAATTAACTAAACTTAGATAATATGTCTGAATATAAAATGGAAATTTATAATTTTTTAAAAATATATATATATACAAGAAAAATAATTATAACATTGTGTTTGGTTGTGGTGAATTTTAAGATAGAGCCTGCAAAATGGTTCTTGAATAAAAGTAACTGATACATTGGATGTACCATCTTGCTAGCACATCTGATCTCAATTATTGGCACCTGTGAAATGTAAACATGTTTGTAAGGGAAAGAGTTTTTGTAAATATATTAGATTGAGGATCATGACACGAGGAGATTATCTTCTATTATCTGGGTGGTATCTAACCCAATCCTCATGAGCTGTGGCTCAGGAGATAGAGGTTGGACACACACACACACACACACACACACACACACACACACACACACACACACGAGGAAGTGAGTGAAGACAGCAGTAAGTATTTGAAAGTTGTGGTCAAAGCAGAATTTTAGTCAGGTGCCACCAGACATCAGAGCCTAGAAGACAAGAAGAAGTCTGCTACAGCCCCAGGAGGGAACAGTGGTTCTGTGATACACATCCCAGTGAAATGGAGGTTGAATTTCTGCTTTCCAGAACTGGGTGAGGGGAGATTTCCGTTGTTTTAAACCATGAAATTTTGGTAAATTATTACAATCAGAAGTTACTATGCTAGTGTAAACCACTAATTGAATAAAACAGATGAATATTTGTAAAACATATATGTGATTAAAGTATTTTTAAAAATATAATAATGCATAAATACAACTAGCAACAAAGCAAACTAATTCATTACACATTGAATCAAATGTTTTGCTAACATATCAGTATAAATTAACTGTATGCATTGTTTTAATCTAATGGCAATGTGATCAAACTCAAAATCCAGATCTATTTTAGATCAAAGTGATTTATCCCAAGTAGCTCTGACTCATTTTACAAGCTATTAACTTCCCTATGTTTGAGTTTTCAAATTGATAAGAGAGCAATAGAATAGTATCTCTGGCAGAAAGTTATTGTGATTAATAAATTATTTCAAATATGTATGATGTTTACTATGTTCCTTAACATATTAAATCATCAACATTACTTTAAAATGTTCAGTCACATGATGCTTTTGTTTTTAAAAGTCACATCAAATTCTGAAAACATTTCACCATGTATGTTCTAACATTCAATGGATAATCTGAAAAGGTAGTGCGCCCTATGGACTTTGCCTTTTGTGTGGCTTCTATTTTACAGTAATACTAACTGCTAAGGCAAAAATAAGTTTAAAAATTCCTATTATATTCTTTAATGTTTTCACTTGAATAGTGAGAGGAGTTTTTGCATGAATATTTCAATTATACTTATTCTTATCCTTTGGAACTAGGAATAAGATAAAAGGTTAATTAGTTTCCCCCATGAAAATCAATTGGACAGATTTAGTATCTAATGAATCGCAAATGTTACTTCTGTGCAGATGGGTTGCGCATTAGAGCTGCAAAATGGTTCAGTTCTATTAACATGGGCCCCTTCTATGGGGAAGTTAGAGCCAGGGAACACAATGAAATGTATCTTCATCATTGCACCTGCACATTTTGCATACTTATTTTTAGCAGGAACAAGCCCATGGACTCCACTGTGCAGGTGTGAGTTAAGTCTGTGCACTCTAAGGAGCTGCAGGTGCCTTGGCCAGTGGAGCCTGTGGAAGCTGCAAGGCCCCAAAAGATTGGCTGCTTTAATATTATCCATTATCTGGGTCCTAAAGAACTTTGGCAAATCAGTACAGCACGAAAGCCATGTATCTTGAACACAATCCACCTCACATGATGTTCTGTCCTGCTCATAATTATAGAGGGGGAGGAGTATCCATACGAAAAAATAGCAGCACACTTTATTTAAGGAAACTTATTTCTCTCAAGGCATATTAAACATTATTGCAGAGGGTTTCTTGATCTGAGGAGGAGGAATCCTCCCAGTTCACTAGTGTAAGCCCGCGGAACCCTAGCATGCATATGCTACTCAGGTTAAAAATCATCTTAAAAGTAATTTCTTTATGCTTTTACATGAGCATATTTTACTGATTGAATGGCAGGGTGAGAAGATTAAGTAAAATGCCACGATTAAGTCTCTCCAGGAGCTTGGTTCCTTGCCATTAGCAAAATGACATGGAAAATTAGCTGTTAGTTTTATAAACTTTTTTGTATGTGTGTTCCTGTATTTTTTAATTGCTTATTTTTGCATCTGTCTACTTCTCAATTTCCTGCTACCTTTTGAAAAATCCAAAGACATAAGCATCACACAAAACATCACTATATGTTATATTGTTTTGGAGTCTTGGAGATACACATTCAGAGATGACAAACTCCATGCTTTCATTTTCACTGCTCAGGACAGTGTCTCATCACTGTCCTGTACAGAAAGTACCACAGTTTCCACATTGCACCTTTCTTTTTCATTTAGAGACACATATCTTTAATACTGAATTGTCCTTCTTTGGTTACTAAGGATTGAAGCAAGGGCCTATCACATGCTAGAGAAACACCTAGCTATATCCTGGGACCAGAACTTTAAAAAATTCTAATTATACTAATGTAAACCTACACTTTGCAAAATTTCATGGAAATCATCAATTTCTTCCTTAATGTCCAGGTCAGAACATGTTACGGCTGTTGAAGGTGTGACAGTGTTTTTCTGTGTTTTACAGTATAGATATACTCTAACTGTTGTGGCTTATATCTAGATGTTCCCCCAGGGTCTGTTGTGATCATAGGTGGGGAGTTTCAAAAGTGGCTGGATTAGGGTGTGTGATTCTGGGCTTGAGGATATGGTCTGGTTTTAAGAGTGTGCTCCTGGTATTAAGGGTACCTCATACTGAGCATATAGCCTGTGACAGAAAAAGGAACAGAAAGAAGCTACTTTGCTGCATTTTGCCTTCCCTGCTTTGTCAGGAACTATTTCTCCTTCATGCCCTTCTATTATGTCTCCCTGCCTTGGAGCCAGCTGATGATGAACTGAAATCTCTTTGTATGTGGAGGTGAAATAAATCTTTCCTCCCTGAACTTTGGTTATCTCAGTAATAATAAAAGTGAAAAAGACTGTTGTCTTTCTATTTATGATCATGTAAAATGTTCAAAATTATTGATATTATAAATAACCTTTCAAAATATAATTGTATGGAATTATTTGCTATAATTATTATAGCTACTTTTCTTTTTTTGAGACAGGGTCTCACTTTGTAGTTCAGACTGGTCCTGAAATCAGCCTCAAACTGAGCAATCTTCCTGCCTCTGCCTCCTGAGTGTGAGTGCTGGAATTACAGGCATGAGCCACCACACCCAGCATTATGTTATGTGGTGCTGATTGTTGGTGGGTGTGAGTCACCACGCCCAGTTTTGTTGTATGTGGTTACTGAGGATCAAACCTGGGACACTGACCTTGTAGGGCAGGTGCTGGAACTACTGAGCTAAATTTCTAGCCCTATTATAGCTTTTCTTGTATTCCCAGAAATAATACTGCAATCAGAAAATAGCAACTTCTGATAGTTTCCATTACTCCCCACTCTCAACTACCTTACTGATTAAATTCCAATACACTTTACAATATTATTGTAACTTCAGTGGCACTCTATATATTTCCTTTATATACACACATGTGTCCTTTGTGCTTCTCATTGATTTATAAGATTTTTAGCTTATATTAGGAATACTTTGTTTGAAATATGTTACTATTAGTTTCTTTTCATTACTCTTATTATTTATACATTTCTATAACAGAGTCTAATTTTTGTTTGAAACATTTTAGAATGTCTTGATTTTCTGAAAAAAATCTATATTTTGTATAATTATTTGCACATTTGAAATTTTCTGTTTAATCAAGAAGTCCACTTTTTAAAGAAAAGCAAATGTCATGATTTGAAAAAAAAAATTTAACACAGATTACAAAACATCACATAAATTTTAAAAATACTTTTTTTACTAAGAGTATTTATAATGCCAGAGAAATATGTAATTTAATATTTAGAGATGTAGTCAATGCTAAAGATTTGTCAAACGATAAATCAATAAAAAGCAAAAAAGATAAAATTATTCAATATTATTTGAAATCTCTATTTTCTTTTCTTTGGATACATAATACATTCTGATATTAAATATCTGAATATATTAGGGTACCAACACTAAATTTTGCCTAAATTACTTCATTTGATCTTCAGAACACTTTACTTAGTCCTCCTACTGACTTCATGAAGTTCTGCTTATGTCCACATTCTCTAGCTAAGACAGCACAATTAGAAATGATTTTTACCCATTGACATAAATGGTGCAAGGTGTGCTAAACTGTGGGCTCCAGCATTCTGGTTTTTTTTTTGTTTTTTTTTTTTTGTTTTTTTTTTTTTGAGACAGGGTCTTGCTTTGTAGTTCAGACTGGCCCTGAGCTCAGCCTCCAACTCACATCACAGCAATCCTCTTGCCTCTGCCTCACGAGTGCTGGGATTACAGGCATGAGCCACCACGCCCTGCACTGTGGTATGTGGTGCTGATTGCTACTGAGCGTGAGTCTCCACACCCAGTATTGTATTTGGTTACTGGTGAATCGAATCCTGGCCCTTACACTTGCCAGACAGGCGCCGGAACCATTGAGCTAACTTCCCAGCCCGGCTCCAGCATTCTGAAGCAACGTTTGTTCTGAATCCTCCTGAGAGGAGATAATCCTCTTACTGCAGAAACATAATTGATAAATACCTCACATTTATTTCCAATATTTTAAACTTATATCTGTACAGGCATATGAAATATACTGTGGATTTAAATATGCTTTTTGCACACAAAATACATATAAATCACTGCATTAAGTGGTTCACATATGCAAAATCATTATGTTGCAAATGACTAATACCTTAGAAATAATATTTAATGAATAGAAATAACCAACTATAAACATCACACATGACAGAGTTATCCCAAAGAATGATGAAAGTAATAGGTCTGGACAGTTTGAGAAGTACTTTTAAGAAAAGTAAAATTCAACCTGTCTGTCTTCCTGCAGTGGCATTCTACACCAACACCACACAAGCATCAGTACTTGTGGATTATGGAGGCAAATCGTGTCTGTACAATTTGTGTTGGACTGATATAGGACAACTAAGTCTCAAGAAGAAGATGAGATTAAGAAGGTGCCATACATGTGCAGTTTCTCTTTCTAAACACACACAAATCTGAGTGAGTCACTTTCTCACCAGAATCAGAGAAGACAGGTGTGATCTGCTACTGGAACAAATAGATGCCACACAGAGCAAAATCTCAAGCATAAGAAGCACCTCCCAGAATGATTAAAGAAGTGGAAGCACATAGGGGAGGGGGAGCTGCTTGCCTACTTATATAATTTGCCTTTGGCTCAAAAGTTCTCATTAAAAGAGGAAATGACAGTATTTCACACTATGATAGTCCTGTTACCCACAGGGCACTGGGGAATGTAACTTTCTAGCTATGAGGGAAATGTTCTCAACTTTTATGCAAATACTTTTTTATTACTGAGAAGTATGCCAGAAAGTGTCATTTGAAGATCAAATTCACCTACTTTTGGTCACGAAGTTTATCTAATGGGACATACTTTCAAATTTCTCTCTCTTTTCTGTGAACTATAAAACTCCACTTCAATGTCTATTGCTACTGTTATGAAATCATATCTTCTTAGTTTTCTTTGCCCCTAAGTAAAACAATCTTAGAGATGTTGAATTTTTAATCTATATTTTATTTATCTTTGTATGTCTTAAACTGAGTATTTTTATTGCACAATTCATATTTGATAATATTTTCTGAATCAAAATATGTGACCAACTAGATGTCAATACGCATACTTTTCAATTTTACTACAAGTGTCATTTTACTAGATGCATTAGAGAAATACAGATGTTTTTAAATAACTTATTTACATGAACTGTGGCCAAGTGCAGCTTACATATTCATTAAAATCTATTTCCATTTGCTTCTGAGATCAATTTAATCTTTAATACACATGGACATGTAAAATTAGATATAACACTGAGAATTATTGAAATTGGTCAATGAAGCATTATGATTTGCTTGCATTATGTCTGAATCTCCAGCTCAGATGCTTACAAGTACACTCTCTCATGGATCCATCTAAGTGACCTGTGATGTTACAAAAACTGCATTAGTTTTGAATAAATTTTCAAAGCCACAGGACAGAAGAAAAATAGATTACTTTATTTAACTTTTTACTATAATTTATTAAAAGCATGGAATTTCAATGAAGTATTACAAAGAACCCTTTAAAAAATTTCTGTCAGAGACTGAATTATTCAACTACAATATAGGTATTTTTAAAACATTAAAGGAAAATAGTCTTTTGGACAGTTCAGTGGTGCAGCATATCCCAAGGGGGGACCGAGGTTGATCTTCAGTATTGCAAAAGGAAGGGAAGGAGCAGAGAGAGGTGGGGAAAAGGAAGGAAGAAGGAGGGAATTGCGTCATGATTTATAAAAGTTCAACGGTTCAAAATATGGTTGTATATCATGGCACAAATCTTTTCGTGTTAGTCATTTCGAACACTAGAATAGATGAACATCGAATTTCAATACAAAAGTGTAATAGAGATGGCAAGTTCACAGATGGAGAAGCAATGACATACTTACTATAGAGGACAACGGAATTAAATTTTAAAAATACATCATTACTATAGATATGCAGTGAAATCAAAAGCCAGTAGGTGGAGCTTTTCAGTTACTGTTACATAATCTTCTAGCAGTGTCCATCCGAAATAACATACAAGGAATTTAAAAATAACATAAATGCTCACTTTTTCCTGATTAATATTCTTCAGGCACTTCTCATCCAAAATAAATTATTTTTAGTGAAATATTTACTATATCTATATATCTATATCTGTGTATCTATATATCTATATATAAATATACGATTTATATCGATTTATATATTTATATAGATAGATATTTATTTGATATATAGATATTTATTTAGATATATAGATATCTAAAAATTTTCTGAACTAAAGTATCACCTTGCTATGTAGACAAAGAAAACTTACAAATATTAAAATTGCTTAATACCTTAATATTTAAATAATAAATTTTTATTTGATAAATTTCATAGATGCTCTATTCCTTACTAATGTTATCATATCAAGTCAAGATTCATTCAAATATTCAACTATATGATTTTAACCAAAACAAATCAATGTCTATGAGAACTGAACAAATCTTAAATGTCCTGATTTATATAAATCTTTAAGGTAAATATAATCTGTCTCTCCTTAATAACTGAGAGAAACTAAATTACGGAGGCTGAAGAGCATGGTTACACGGGGGCGAGGACCTGGGACAGGAAGCAGTGTGGTCTGTGTCAGTCTAGAAATGTTTCATCATCCTCCTCTCTCCTCCGCCGCCCTCTACTTCACTATCTCCTGGTAATTTGTTTGCAAACTTCAGTCACCTGGCATCATCACGGCTCTGCAATCTGTCTTCTGAGGGATGGAGAGAAGGGAACCAGTAAGTTACTGATGGCCTAAAGGTCAGCGGCAGCTTCGCGTCTTCTCCTAGTAACGACGCCATTGCCTTCACTTCGGCTAAGGTTGCTTTATGTCACCACGTCCTCACAACAACGAGGAAGATCGCGATACTAAGGACGACAGATGCCACGTTCACCTGATCTTTATTACGCCAACTTCATGATTATTGTTGTTAACGTCTTAACATACCCAACTTATAAATCAAATATGAACAGCTATTATGCATGTATCAGGTGAGAAATACCACAGAACAGTTTGGGCATTATTCACAGTTCAATATCGACCAGATTCTTGGACAGGACCTCTCGGATAAGGAGCGACTCCACTCCTCCCGGACTCGCTCCACCTCTAGAAGTCCCAAGTCACTGTGTGATCAAAATACACAGTGATCAAGTTCAAATTGTATGATTTAGTTTAATGATTCAATTGCTAAATTATTATCGTAGAAGACATATGGCCATTAATCTCCCACGAACTACTCCCCTTCCTGGCACTAAAGACACTTTGTCCGTCTTTCTTCCCCTTCCATGCTCCGAAGCAGCTCTTGGAGTCTTTTCTCATGAATTTCTTCATTCGCGCTGCCACAGCTGACTTGGCGCCCTGACTGTCCGCGAGGCTCACTCCCATGGGGTTCTGACTCGGGACAGGCCAGGGGTCACGCAGCGTCATATCTAGCAAATGGAGTGAACGCGCGCAGCTTGATGTTCTCAGGAGCCCGACTTTACATCACATGACATTTGGGAGCAGAATTCGTTGAATTTTTGATTACATTTCATGAAGGTATTTACCAAATACGATTTCTGAAACTGCTTCAGAAAGTGGCAAGAAGGACAGGATTATAGTGTTCAAGGGGAAAAGAGTGTTTTTGAGGGGATTCATGCTGTATCTTTTTCTGTAATAATTTTTTAAAATTTATGCATTCATATACTGTTTTGACTACTCGTGAATTCTTGTGTATTATATTCTACGTAGTGTCTCTGTTCATTTCCCACAATACTGCTGTTAACAAAAGCTGGATATTCTGAAGAGAAGGTAAATGAGGCAAATTGCTGATAGTCAGCTTTTTTGAGTGCTACCATTTAAAAGTACTCATGATCAAATATGGAGACATCGTGACACTTTTGTTTCTTTCATTTCTAGTCATTGAGTATTTTAACACATATCATGCAATAAATTTTACAGTAATAAAACCTTTGTAATTTAACATGAAATACACCAAACAATTATGGAAAATTTTCCTATTGAAAATCTACTAAAATATCAAGACATACTAGTAGTATTTGTGAAAGCATTATTTGAAAAAGAGATGTAAACTTTATTAGACAGTTATTTATTTACATTTTAAAATACAAATACTATTAAAGTACTTTAAGCTTTCCTAATACATATTTTAAAATTTCAGTTCAACTCAATTTCAGCGAGTATTTATTGACAGCTGCAGACATAACGTGCACATTTGAGGTTGTCTACTCAAGAAAGTTTTTCACATTTCCTCACTGAAAAATTATTCTCATACCTTTTTACTTGGCAGATATGTATTGTTGACAAAATACTAACATATATATCTGTGCTAGAAATTAAATATGCACCCATAAAATTCATATGTTCAAACTTGGCCCTCAGTGTGATAGTTTTGAAACATACGGTCTTTAAAAGAAAATTAGGATTACATTAGGTCACAAGAATATGGACCTCAGGGTGGGAATAATGCCTCCAATGAAAGAAGAAATTGTCCTGGCCACCCTATCAGGTTGTAGAAGGAAGGTGGCACTCTGCACACCTGAGACGAGATGCTCAACTCTACACACCTGCTGGTATCTCTGCTACCTTCTTGGTCTTGGAATTTCATGTTTCTGGAACTGTGAGAAATACATGTCTTCAGTTTGTGACACATATTCTATGCATTATACTGTAAAAAAACCTCAAATTATTAGGAAAATTTGTCAAAGTTTTTAATCTATGTATATTTTTTGGTGTATATTTATATAGTTGCATACATGGCGATATGAGGAATTTAAATGGAACTGTCAAATGACTATCATAATTACTATATATATGTATGTTAAAACTGTATAATATATAATGATATATTAGTGAATTTTGAGATATTGATCTTTAATTAAATATTGTATTTCATGAAATTTATATATTTTTGATTTGTTCATCGCTAAGAATAGTATTCCCATTTTGTACATATGAAGATTTAAGGTGCTTTTCTTCAACTGGGAATGAAATGGTAAATATCGAGGGCTGGGGATTTAACTCAGTGGTGCTGCCACTAGCCTTGCAAGCACAAGGTCATGAGTTCAATTCCAAGTACTACCAAAAAAAAAAAAAAATCAAGGTTTTTCTCCACTATAGAACATTGGCAATCCTTATCTTACATTGTTAAATAATCCTGTCCTCATCTCCTGAACCTCAGAAGGGACTTTTCTTAACATATTTATGTACAGAAGGAACATCCATTTCACACTTCACCTCACACAGATGCTTCAAACTACAGTGCCATTCTTGGTCTATATATCTGCTTCTCCATATCTTTCAGTTCTACATTTATGAATTCACCTAACTGTGTATCAAAAATACTCAGCAAAAAAGAGGCCAGCAACTTGGCTCAAGTGGTACCATGCCTATCTTGGAAGCATAAAGGCCCCCTGTTCAATCCCTAGTACCGCAAACAAGATGAAACAAAACAAAATAAAAAAATCAGCTAAAGATCTCCTATAACAAATACATAGCATGTATTATCATAATTCCTCTAAAATACAGTAGAAGGACTGTTTTTATGACACATTGTATTAGATATTATGAATAATATATAAATAAGTTAAAACATACAGGAACATATGTGTAGGTTTTAAGTGAGTACTTTGGCAATTTATATAAAACACAGGGTCACATGTGATATTTGGCATTTGTAAAGGACCCAGAATGAAATTCCCATGGATATCAAAGTGTCACTACATTTCTTTCAAAAGAAAATAATTTTATCGTCCGTCCTCTTTTCTTCTTTTAAATTTCAAGGAGTTTCATTAGATAGAATAAATGCCTGCTCTTTTTCTAATTTTATATTCTTTTGAGATTCTAATTCAGACATTCAAATTCAAAAGGCCAAAATTAAGTTAACTAATTTTTAGAAGTTCCTTGTTGATATAATTTCATACTCTGGAAATAAGAATATGTTACAGAAACAGAAGTGTAGGCAACATTTTATCTCTCTTTAACACAAGGAGTTCTCACTTTACCTGGCATCTCTTTTCATGTACATACGGTGGACTTTCCATAATTTAAATAAGTAATCCTACTGTCTCAAAGAACAACCTATAGATATTCATAACTTTACATTCTTCTATTAATACCAATGACAGACTTTTGCTGCAAGGAAAACAGATATGAGCAGAAAGCTGGAAGATAAGAACCAGTGGAGAGCATTCAAAAGCAAAGTGGGTCATGAAGACTAGCAGAAAATATTCAGTAACTTCTTTTGAAAGGAAGTACTTCTTAAAATATGTACTCCAGCCAACAACATTTTTAATAGAACAGCATAAGACTGAACATCACAGAAAAATATTTATAGACTGAACTATTATTATATGATTTTTGGGAAAAATGTCCTCTCTAGTAAGTGTGAAGAACTGATAAGAAACCTTGTGTAAAGCAGGAGTCCTCTGAACATTAGAAGAAAGCATCCAATGCCATTGTGTAGAACTAGTGGGAGACAAAAATAATTTCCCAGAATCAAGTTGAAATAACTGTGAATAAAATCACTTTGAATTAAATAATGCCAGATTTAAAACAAACCTAAAAATGTCGATGCATAGCATCAACCTAAAATGGGCACATAATAAAAAGAATGTGAGGTTAACAAATTTGAGGCAATTGAATAATTTAGTGTTTCAGTGTTGTATATAATTACTGCTCTTTGTAGTCAAAGGGATATAAACAGCTCAACTGCAAATTGGTCTTGTTAGAAGACTACTTAGTACAAAAATCTTTTATCTACCATTCTCCGTACAGCTTCTTGTTCCCAGCATTCATATGCAAAGTTTTGAAAATCATAAGAGCACTATTATTCATATATGCAAAGATCTTTTCTTGTGAGCAGCACTTCTTAGTGATCCTACCCCTAGTTGTTCCTAAGTCATTGTGTTTTCAGTATTTCACTTTGAAAATGTAGTATCTGACCTTTTCTTTCTTCATATGAAGTTAATTACCCAGATACTATTAATCCTTGAAAATTCCTTACAGAAAGACATTTCTCCATCTTCACTCAAAATTTGTCTCTGCAATAATTACATAAACTTCCTTCCTAGTCTCTCTCCTGACATCACTTTGCTTTCTAGTTCTATTTCCCGGGTGACAATAGTTACTATCACCACTAGGAAGCTCAAATATACCCTGTGTGCCTATCTTTCCAACATCAAGAACAATCATTTTGTGATTTTCCTCTGGAGTAGAAAATACAATCCAAACATTGATAGGGGTGTGAGCCTAGCTCCCAGCCTGCTAGACACCTGAAACATGAGTTCTTGTTCTCTAAAAATCAAAGAATGAATTTTAGAAACAATGGATGTTAAGAGTAGGAAAAACTTTACTGAGAAAGAAAGTTTCTGCCTAAAAAGGACAGAAGGGAGACCCAAAAGTGGGAGACACAGAATTACTTCTTTCAGTGGGTGTTTATGGAGCAAAGCCATGAGATAAGGCAAGTTCTAAGTTGGGGTTATAGATAAGATTACAGAAAAGTGGACAAACTGTGATCAACCCACAAGATTATCATGAGTATAGTTGCTTAGGTAATGCTAATTAAGTGAGGATCCAAAGAGGAACCTAATCAAATACAAATGTATACAGATTTTCAGTTAGGAGTCTTTTTCTGGGAGAAGTAAGTGCTGGGTGCCCCCACCCCAATTTGTAATCGCTGTATTCCTGGGGAAGGTGGATCAAGATCTTAACAGTCCACCCGAGGAAGGAGGTTAAGGTCTATCAGTCACTGCTATCTGGGAGGGGTAGTTTTCTCCTTTACTAATGCTGATCTTCAGTGAAGGTTTCCTTTCTTGTGGGCTTTTCAAGGACTGGCCTTGTCTCACTGCCCACAAGATTTCTAGCTGTCTTACCAACCTACAACAATATCTTGGTTAAATGAACAAACTCGGATCTTTTTTGTTTCCCATGAACTCACACCCAATCTCCGCACCCCTCCCCTCATTATTTTCTTTTCTCCCTTCTGAGGATATCTCTTGGGTTTATGGCCAACCCTAAAGCAGAATGATCTCTTCTTAAGATTCTTATTTCAATTATATCTGCAAATGAAATGAAGTAAGAACAACTGAAGTAATGAATTAGAACTCAAAGTGGCTACTCTTCAGTCTCTCCAGAATCATTTTACAGCACTGAAGTTAAGTAGTGACCCTGAAATATGTTAGAGACATTTTTTCCAAGAATGAGCCTCTTGCTACTGCAGACAGTCATGGAAGCTAAAGTTAAGAAGTTTAGTGTTGCTTTAATAATTAAAATTGTTAAACAATCGAAGAGAAATAATAATTTTATTTTTCAGAAAGTCTTGCATGAAGGAATTCCATAGTTTTATGTTTTCCTTCATATTCATTGCTTACATGAAAGTAAGATTTTAAACCAGAAATATGTATATGGCTCTGCAAGTTATTAACTGTTCAAATGGCAAAACACCAGTTTCTACCATTAAAATAAGGTGCCAATTTTTCCCTCTAGATTTTTCTAACAATTAAACTAGATAATATCTGCAGAGAATGGAGCAAACTGCACCTCAATATTTTCAGATTTTGATATAAACTGTCTCTGATTAAAAAGAAATATAATTTCATGGAGTTTAAGTATGTGCCTTTTATTTTATTCTATATATTTGTTTACTCTTCCTAAATTAAGTTAAAACTATGATAAAATTAAATAATATAATATTCTCATGTATTTAAATATATGTAAATTTATATATAAATTTATGTATATAAAATTACCCTTTATAAAAAGGGTAATTTGGAAGTCTACTTCATATATAAATACATAATGTGTGTGAGAGATCATTTTTCCCCTTTTCCCAGATTTATTCATTTAATTAATTTGCATTTCATTCTATTTTATAGGAACTAATTTCATCACCTTCATATATATATATATATATATATATATATATATATAATCAAAATAACATTTACAAAGCACTTCATGCTTTACAAAGTGCCTTCACGTGTTTTTCACATCATCTATTAGTTACCCACCCAACACACAGATGTTCCATTTGGTTGTGTTCCTGACACTAGGTTTAGGCAGAATGAAGAACTAACAGCCTCCCTTCAGCCCCTCAGCCCTGGGAAAATACTCTAATGGGTCACTGTAAGTTGTATAATGCATATGGGTGCTTAGAGGTGGGCTAATATAAAGGTCAAGTGAGTTGTTCAGGCTTATGTGCAGGATGTAAGGAGGCAAAATGGTACCTAGAAATCAAGAGTTAATGGGAAAAATTGAAATCTAGAGATGAAGAATAGAAGATGCAGAAGCACAAGGCTCAGTTAAGTTTAAAGGGTAGCATTAGTTAAAATGAGAAAAAAGCGGGAAAGTCATGGTGTGGTCCAGGAACTTAATTCTAAATGAATGGACAATGATAGAAGAATGTCACTCTGTGAGAGGGTTCCATCTACATATTACAAAGAAAGAAGTTAGGAGTTAAAAAAATAAACTGAAGAAGATACACACACACACACACACACACACACACATGCATACACACACACACACACACACACACACTTATTTGGGTTGAGTAGGCAGGGGCTCTTTGATAATCCTTGAGTGAAATCAGAAAGGTTTATTTGATCTTAACCTTATCAGCAGGACTGAAAAAGACAGGAATAGCTTCAAGTGACTAATTAATACTTGGCTTAGAGTTGCATTTCATCTCTCAATAAGAATAACAGATTTACTTAAGTTTATTTGATCAGTAATTATTTGCTCTCTAATAGAGTTTTTGCTAATTTGCAAAGACAATTTTTTAAATCAAGTAGTCTTTTAAGAAATATATTTATTCAAGAATCTCTGCAGAGAGTTTGAAGTCAATTACGCGGATTATACGTTTGTTTCTTTTCCTAAGGTTTAGTTACCAATGCAGGGTAGGAAATTGACTCCCCACAGTAGTGACTTAACAAGCAATACATTATTTGCCACCATTCTCTGGACTGTCTGGGATAAGTTGACACATCTTTTCCTGTGCAGTGTTGTTTGGCATATCTCATGAGGCAGCCTTTACCTGGGCCCTCAGCTGGTACTGGAAGATGCCACATCGCCTACTGGACATGTGCTAGACTTCCTCTGTGGGGTCTGGGAATATGTGGTTGTCTTCACCTTTCCTCAGCAGACAGCTCAGCTTCTGTCACTCTGGTCCAGGCCTTTAAGGCTGAAATTAGAAACTTCCAGCCTACTCCAGAGCCTGGCTCAGCACTCATTCATATTTATTTCTATTGCTTTCAGTTCAGATGAGAAATTCAGATAAGCTGGCGAGATTCACAGAGGAGAAATAGGCTTCATCTTTTAGTGGAATGAACATACATAAATAATATCAAACATTCAGAGATGATTTATAATGTCACAAATTTAGAACTGACCTATTTCACAGATCATCTCTGAAATATGTCTTCTCTCTAGTGATTAGCTCGTTTAAAATTCATAATAGCAATTTAAGAGTACAGAATTACATAAAGATGTTTATAAATGATGATTTAACAACACAGGCATATCAGGAACTTTTTGCTTTCTTCATATATCCCTGAAAATATCTGCAGACACTGTCATCTCTCCAAGTACCTGAAGCATTTAGGTCATTCACCATAGCTTCTCCACTTTTAATAGTGATGATAAAATTTCATGAGCTAGCAATTTTTTGATGCAAGACATAAAATGTGAAAGCATCCTATGTAGGGGAAAATCTACTACAATATTTCACAATCATAAACATGAAAAAGATTGGTTTGTATGTCCCTTTGGCAAAGATGCCATTCTGTATTAGAAATTAGTTGATGGAGTAGATACAGCACATGGTGAAAGATAAAAAGTCACTCATTTTGTAAGGGCGGTAAGGAATCACCTGTCCTAAAGAGTGACATGTTTAGCTGTAAGGCTTGACAGATGAGACTTATAGAGTCCACCATGAACTGAGATGTTTGCCTGCTGTTCTGGAGTGTTTAACATGCATCACGGAAAGTTCAGGTTCCTCGTGTTGTTATGTTCCTTTTATGGGCCCAGTAACAGAGGCACAGAGAGCTCCAGCAAAGCAGTCACAACATGCAGGACTTGGAATTAATAAGTGTATTGATAACTGAACAGAAATGCTGTTTATTTAATGAGGTAGAATTAAATGGCAAATAATGCATATTGTTTATGGGCCTTAAATTAAATAAATTGGAACTAATAAAAGCATATAAAATTGTGTGTATCCAAGCATAAAATTCAAAATGAGAGATTTCCCTTTATCTAAGCCCTAATAATAGCAGAATGCAAGAAACAAAAGAGTAAAACATAAATAAAAACCGCCATCTTGAGCATTTCACAGCTAGTCCTTTTAGTTCAGTTCAGTATTTCTGTATTATAAAAAGAGACTATTTTTAACTGAAAATGAAAACAATCTGGTTGTAGCTTTCTTTCCTTCTGAGCACACACCCACACTGCTCACACACATATACACGTGTTCGCTCTTTGATCCCCAGTGTTGATTTGTCATTCCTGCTAATAAGTGCATTTCTTTTCACTTTTCTCTGTTTCCAAGGCTGTAGGAAACCTCTTAGAAATATCCCACATTTCATAAGAAGCTGCACTAACGTTTTAACAGATGGGTGATGGGCTCAGATCGCCCCTGATTGGTGTCAGTGCATGACTTTACTAACAGCACAAGTCCAGGCTGCCTTGAGAAATTACAAAAATTCCTTGTGCTTTTATTTCCTCTCAGTAAAAAGAGGAAAAAACAAAACAATAGATGCCTCCACATGTTGTGGTGGATGTTAAACCCCTTAGAGGAGGGCTTAGCAAATCTATCATTTAATAATGGTCTTCAACATTAGTAATGATAAGTCAAAATTTCAATGGAAACATCAAGAGTGTGTTAAGAGCATATCGTGGTCAACAGCCTGAGAAGGTTACCTTATTCTCCCTCTTTTCTGATGGCCTGCCTAGACAGCCATAGCGACAATCTTCTGAGCTCTCCTTATCTGGCAACTTTTGCGATTTTCACTGAGCAGTCTTATCCTCAAAAAGCCCAAGCAAAGCATCAGCCCTTCGTTTTAAGGATTTATTTCTCCCTGGTGGTTTTCACCCCAGAACATTTACTTATCTATCATCTGCCAACTTCAGCCCTGCTGTGGGCTCTCAGATACTCTTTATACAATGTATGTGTTAAATATCATTTCTCTTTATTTTCACTCTCCTTTGAAATACTCTTTTAACAATGTTGTTCACTTAACATGAAAGCTTGTATCTTGACAGTGAGTCTCAAATATATCTCCTTGCTAGCAGCCATCTGTCAGCAGGTTGGTGCTGACTGTCACTACTGTTAAGCTAAAATATATGCTCAGTGGTGTGAAAACCAATTCAGTGACAATTTATCTTCACCTCCTTTTTTCCTGTGCAGAGTGTCACCTACAGAATGGTGTCCCCAAAATGGTAATGTTATCCTAGCTGTCACTCTCGTTCTGTTTTCAAAACTTTGTAAGGAAGAAAGCCTGTGAGTGAAGTTAGAAGCCCTTGATTTCTAGGCGGATATACCAAGAGCTCTGACCTTCATTTGTTGGAAGCACAAAAAGCTTGATTTTCACCTTTTCATTGCCTTTCAAGGTACTATTTTTTTCCTAAAGTAAATAGTAACTTCAGGTTTAAAGGAAGAGCCACAGAGGTGT
Source organism: Petromus typicus (assembly GCA_004026965.1). Lineage (NCBI taxonomy): Eukaryota > Metazoa > Chordata > Mammalia > Rodentia > Petromuridae > Petromus > Petromus typicus. The sequence continues at coordinate 74,008 of PVIR01000377.1, forward strand.
GGAAGGAGATAATAACCAGAAATCTATTATTAGCACTAGGTTAAGATGTGTGGAGTAAAAATAAGAAGGACAAAATCATATTATTGTTGCTGTACCACAGAGAAAATAAGTGTCAAAAGGAAGATAAGTTGGAAAATACAAACACAAAAGCCTTTGAGGGAGTTTATTGATATAGAAATGTTTATTCTGCTTTTTCTGACTTGATGCTTTCTTACAAAGATTCATTTATATTTTTTTAACAAGTGTTCAGAAAGTAAGACATAGGAAGCAGCTCAAGTCTAGAGGAATGTTAGAAACCACCAGATTGGTAAAGTGTAAGGAAACTGACAAATGGGGTCACAGTACATTCAAAATATGGGAATGCAGATAAATTCCATTCCTGGAGCATCTTTAATGTGTTACAAAGAAGAATTGATAGAAAGGAAGTTAAATGCCCTTCACCATAAAATCTTAGTGTTTTTCTCTTGGCATCCTAAACATGTGAGTTCTCCATAGAGGTTAGAGAAAAGAATACTGGTTTATACATTTAATCATAATAGAATATATGGTCAGTAAATGACTATTAATTATCCTGTTATAAATTATTTTGTGATTTGTAGGCTTTGGGGTGATTCTTTTGTATAGCCTTCAAGGACATTTTTATATTTTAATACTTGGTTAAAGTTAGGAGATGAGTAATATCTGTGTTGAATGGGGTAATTTTTTTTAATGAAGCAGGTAGGTCAAATATGAAGAAGTCACAGGAATAGAAATGGAAAACATCTCCTGCCTATAATAATGTGGTTAACATAAAGACCCTTGGTCTTTATAAGTCTAGTATTTTATGGGGGATGGTTCAACAAATGTAAATCAATAAACAGAATACTCTATATTAACAGATTCATGGACAAAATACTTTGGGTCATCTCAGTAGATGTAGAAAAAGAATTCAACAAAATCCAACATCCATTTATGATAAAAACCCTACAGAAAATTGGAATAGCTAGATTTTATCTCAACCTAATAAAAGTTATTTGCTAGAAACTCATAGCCAGCATCATATTAAATGGTCAAAAACTGAAATCTTTCACATTAAGATCAAGAACAAACAAGGATGTTCACTCACACCACTCCTGTTAAATATAGCACTGGAAACATTAGCCCACAGTTATTAGACAAGAGAAAGAAATAAAAGGAATAAAGATAGTAAAGGAAGAAGTTAAAATATCATTATTTGCTGATGACATAATACTCCATACAGAAGAACCCAAAAACATAACCAAAAGACTGTTAGACCTAATTGTCAAATTGATAGCATAATTGGATACAAGGTCAACGCTCAAAAATCAATAGGCAGTTACTCGTTATTACTTATTCCCTATCTACCTGCTTCCTTTACTGAAAATTAGGATGAGTTTAGGGCCACTGCCCCAGGCTTTTGGGAGAATGGAATTATATATAAAAAGAAGTAGAAATACATCTCAATACTAGGTGTATGTCTTCCTTACATAGTGGTTCCTTGGCTCATGAACTTAATTTTTCTATGATTTTGGAAAAAATGGCCATACTTGTGTTGGTGGGAAAGTTGGTGGACAAAGTTGTATTTGTCACCCATGCAGACTTTTCAAACAAAAACAAAAATGTTTCAAATGCTTGTTTGTGAACCAAATTGTTTTCACACAAAAAAAGCATTCATGAACCAAGCTACCTCTGCATATGGACAAGTAAATGAAACATTAAATAACAAATTTACTTTATACTATGCAAATGGGCTAAAATATGAGTTGTTCAAAATTCAGTGATAAATTTTTATACTGGATAACAACTTTAACTACTTTAGAACATCTTTTTGTTCTCTGTTGTTTGGAACTCGGTGATAAACCTACACATCACTCCAAGTACACACAGTCGTTTAGGGACAGTGACCCTTCTCTCCTCCTGAACTTTTTTATCTCCTGAAGTGCTGTCCACTGGAGAAATGTGCAAGGACGTCACAGGTTAGTGATCAAAAGGTGAAAGATATAGTCATTGGTCACCTTCTCAGGACAAAACTTGGTACAGGAAGAGAGGAAGGAGATACTTGGGCATTGAAAAGGAGTAACTAGCTCATAGATATTTGTAATCTTATTTATGTTTATATAATCATTCAGATACTGTACATTTATAGAAATATCCATGATATTTATTACCTTCAACTATGTCAGTGTTGTCATATATCAATAAAAAAGAAAAACTGATATTTTTTGCGTGTTATAGACATATTCTAGAGTTTGAAGAAGTTTAAAGGTATACAAGTAAGGAAGATTCCAATCCAAGTAGACACAGCACACATTTTCACAAGATAAGTAGTAGTTATCTTTTCTAATTTTCTGGGAGCCTCATAGTATTACTGCTAATTCTTACATCTGTTCTCAAACTGGGTGTTATCATTATGGATTTACAGGATGATCAACAGTCTGAGAAATGCTAACTACAGTTCCCAGTATCACATGGTAGCAAAGTGATAAAATCCAGTGCTATGTAATTCAAACTTTAATTCTGTAATGTTACATGATTGAGTGTAAATGCATTAGAGATGAAGAAATGATACATATAAATAGACATTTGAGTTGAAGAGGAAATGAAAAATATAAGCCAAAACAATATTAAATTTATTGTGAAGACATAAAATAGCCTGGAAAGAACAGGATTTTATGGAGTTTCAAGAATATTCCAAAGACTTTGGAATGATGTCAAAGTTCATACACAGAAATTTTATGGGTTATAATTACTTATGATTCTCATTCATTTTTGTATCTAAGGGTCAGAAAAAAAATAAACAATTAGTTACAGAAAAATGTAATGGCAAGCATTATAGTAATGGAATGTTTTGGAATGGAATGTCCTTCTAGTAAAAGAGAAAATGTGTAATACATATATTATTTATGACAAGATGTGACATGCTTGGTCCATGTCTGACAAAACCCACGATTTTTAACAGCTTGAAATTTCCACGCTAATATATCTTAATTAACATATCACTCTCAGCTACAGTGCTTGATGATTCAATGTTATACTTGATTTTGAACATTTCACATAATTTAAAGATGTTATAAAGTTTTGTAGCTTTATCTCAGTCTCATTTTGGAATTATAAGTGGTTCAGTCTAATAGAAATAGCTCAGGCTTCTTAATTTTGGCAGAAATACTTATTTATAATAGTACATCTGTGCTTTTCAAGATACGTTAGACAATTATATATTAAAGCTAAGAAGCAATAGAAGAGTGTCAAGTTTCTTCTCTTTGACATTACAGGCTAGTATTTGCAGAGAAGTGTTAATATTTAGCTAAGATATTTACATTAGCTTGGTTGATGGACTTTTCTCCGTGTCTTAATTATTTTTACTTCTTGAGTTGTTTTTTTTTTTTTGAGTTTTCAAATATCATTGGAAATATTTTAGCTATTCTACAAGTTTAGTAACTTAGTTATTATGGAAAAAAATAAAACTCACTAGAGAGAAGTACATATAACAGACCCATCAAAACATAAGTGTTGTAATAAAAAGTGACCAAACTCAAAAAAACCCAAATTATTTCTCTATTTGTCACCATGAAGAAGAAAAGGAATCTATATGTTGAATGTGCAGAAAGCTCTGAGTGGTAGTCACAATTGCAAAGTCAGGTTGGCATATGTCTCTAGGCCAGTATGATATACTTGAAAACAATATCACTTGGGCAATTTCTCTTTATACATGCTTATCTTGAAAAATGTCCCATGTGCTGATGAGAGAAATGCGTATTCTGCAGCTCAGTAAAATAGTCTATAAATATCTTCTAGGTTTATTCGGTGTATAATATAATAGAAAGTAGATGGTTTATTTGTTTAGTTTAAATTAATGAAAGTGGAACACTGAAATCTTCAACTATGACTTTAAAGGGTCTATCTCTTTTTTTGGATGTAATTCATTTTTTTTAATCATACATTGAGTATTCTAGTGTCAGGTGTATATATAGTACCCCTGCTAACTCCTTTTGCTGAAATTATCCCTTTATCATCTGATAACGAGCTTCTTTATGTCCTCTTCTTATAGTTTACTGAAGGTCCTTAAAGTCTATTTTATCTAATATAAGTATAGCTTTACTTCCTCATTTTTGCTTTCTACTTTTGCATGAAATAGGCATATATTTTTCTATCCTTTACTACTGGTAACTACATGTCTTCACTGATATCAGTTCTTCCTTTTTTCTTTCTTTTTTGAAGTACTGGGGATTGAACTCATGACTTAGTTCTTACAAGGCAAGTGTGGTGCCATTGAGTTGAATTCCTAGTCCACTGACATGAGTTCTTTTAGGCAACACATTACTTGAGCTCATTTTATTATTATTTATTATTATTATTATTATTATTATATTCCACTGAAACAGTGTAATCCTAACTAGGTAAGTCAATCCATTTATACTCTACTTTTTATAAGTAAAGAGATTCTACTTATATTCTGTTTATTTTTCTACTTCTTTTGTGTCCTTTGCTCTTTCCTTCTTCTCTTGGTCATCCTGGATTTTAGTATTTTTTGGTAATAATAGAGTTTCATTTTTGCTTATCTTGGGAATTTTTTTTTTTAATTTCAGAGGGGAATTTTGTCCTTATACTAGTCTTGACTGGTAATTTTTAAATTTCATGACTTTGAAGATATTATTCCATTCTCCTCAGGGCTATAGGGTTCTTACTAAGAACTCAACTTTAGGTCAGAGTCTTCTTATAGATAAGCATACTATTATTTTTTCTCTTGTTGCTTTGTTTTGTTTGTATCTCCTGTTTGTCATGCACTTTCAACATTTTTGACTGTAATGCTCATCAGAGGATTTTTTTTTTTTTGGCAAATTTATTAGGAATTACTTGAGCTTTTTTAGAATTGGTGTTCATCTCTTTTCCAGAATTTGAAAAATGTATTATAATTTCTTTGTTAAATAATTTTTTCAATGATCTTTCCATTTCTTTTTTCCTATTATAATACTCTGTATGAAAGTGCTCACTTCTGTGCTCTGTAATTAGAATACTTTGTCCAGGGTTTCTAATCATTTTGTTTTTCTCCCTTTTTCTTAAATGCATCTGGTTCATCTAAAAAGCATGTCTTTTGGCAGAAGCTGCATTTAGAAGATGTTTGTAATGTGAGGCCTGTATTCAAGGTCTGGCACTTAGATACACACACACACACACACACACACACATATCCTATCTTCAAACTAAGAAGTTAATTCTCGTTGAAAATTACATTTTTTTGTTATGGTTTTATCTGGATTTTTAATTTTCCCTTGAATTCTTGACATCCAAGAGTTTTGATTGACTCATTTTTTGTGGGACATTTTTTGGGGGACGGGGTTAGTACTAGTGAATTGAACTTGAGACTTTGCCTTTGCAAGCCAGGAGCTAGAACAACTCTGGCTCCAATTGGCTCATTTTTATACTCTCAATCTCTGCTGAATTTCTAATTCATATAATGAAACAGCCTCTCAGTTTCACTGGATTGCCTGTTCTTCCACCTTCTTGACTTTCTTTAAAAATAATTCTTTTCAATTGCTTCTTTGGGAACTCCTTATATTTTCTTCAGGTTTCCTCTCAGAGAGTTACTGTCTGTGTTTCTTTGGAGGATTATGTTTTCATGTTTCTTGTGTCTCTGTTTTTATGAAGGTGATCAGTCAGTTGTTCCTGCTAATTACATAAAGCAGCTTTTGTAGTCCAGATAGTTTTAACTGGTAGTGTGGCAGAGACTGGTGGCAAGATTCCAGTAGGTCTGATTCCAAGTGACTCACTGGTGTGGCCTCCATGACCTCGCCAGCTTCTCAGTGATAAGGGTGGGAGGGACTGTGAGAATCTATTGCCAACTTGGCGTACCCAGCCAGGGTGCATCTGACTGTGCTGATGGAGGGCAGAGGTCCTGGGACTCGGGGAGGGTGAGGCCACACTGGCTCCCAGGCCTGGGAAGTGCCCCTTGTTCAGTCATACAGCGAGCCACCTCAGGACCCGAGCGAGATCCACTTGGGGCTGCTCTGCCCCGGTGAGTCTAAGTGGGACACTTGTCCATGTCTGAGAGCTCAGGGGCTCTGCAGTTTTGGCTGCTCAGGAAGTTCCGCTCGCTGAAGGGCTCGCTGGGGTTGTGGAGGGTAGGTGGAGCCTGCTGCCGGCTCCACAGGGCTGTTTCTGGCGCACTGTAGACACAGATTCCCTTTGCTTCTGCAGTGGCAGGTACCGAGTGGCTTTAAGCAGCAAGATTCTAGATGGACAAAGGCACAAGTGGATAACGCAGCAGTTTCATGATGGCAGGCCCCCCAAGTGGCTAAGGTCTACACAGTGCAGTGTTTGCCCGCAGTGTCCATGGCACGAGTGGGCGGGGCCAGCGTCCTCCTGCCCACCTGTCCTGTGGGAGGTCTCTGTTGGTTCAGGACAGAGTTCACCAGATCTAGCAGGAGACACTGCGTGCCTGGCTCCTACTCTAAAGGCTGCCATCCCTCTCTGTCCCCTGCACTGAGTCTGCCGTGTGCCCTGTGCGCCCTGGCCCAGCACTGGATGCTCTGCCTCAGGCTCTCCAGGGAAACATCAGGTTCTGCACACTTCTTTGGGAACTTTAATGAGCAGGCAGCTATGCTACAGCTTCTGGCCAGTCATCTGGATTCCATCAGTTTTTCACCAAAGCATCATATACATAAGATGATTCTGTAGGCGTACACTTAGAAGAAAATAATTTTCTTCTCCAGGATAGGAAGAATATTTACATGAAATATTATGCAGACATATTTTTGGTATAAAGTGACAGGTGTTAGTTATAACAGCAAAGTTTTCAATAAATAACAAAAGAAATGATTTATCTGCTAAAAGTGATGGAACTAAAAATAAGCTTCTAGAAAAATGTCAAATATTTAGAGCAGTCATTTTGATTAGTGATGCACCATGTGATTTATTCTTTCTTCCATTTCTTTCAGTTGCCATAAAAATTTTGGTCCTCTTGAAAGTATCTTTATTTTTTGCTTCTGTAGGTGTTTTTAATGAAGATGAAAACATGCATTTGGTTCCCCAGCAGTGAGTCATGTATAAATTACACATTACTGAGAGAGATAAGCTCCTGTTTTACACCAGGAGTACACATGAAGCCAAATATTAGTATTTTAAATTTATACATATTGAATAGTACAGAATAACAAACAAATGAACCATCCAGGGATTTTGGAGGAGAAATGGCTCTGAGAAAATCGGCAACTCAAAATACTTTTGCCCAGGGCCGGGGAGTTAGCTCAGTGGTTTCGGCGCCTGTCTTGCAAGCGCAAGGGCCCGGGTTCGATTCTCCGGTAACCACATACCATAGTGGGCGTGCAGACTCACGCCCAGCAGCAACCAGTACCACATACCACAGTGCCGGGCATGGTGGCTCACGCCTGTAATCCCAGCACTCGGGAGGCAGAGGCAGGAGGATTGCTGTGATGTGAGTTGCAGGCTGAGCTCAGGGCCAGCCTGAACCACAAAGCGAGACCCTGTCTAAAACTTTTGCCTGTGAGAGAAATTTTAAAAGACTCTTTAAATACATAAATTGAAACATAGAACAAAATGAAACACAATGACACAGAAAACATTTTAAATGTGAATGGTCAGCAACTACTGAAACACAATTTACACAATCATTTTTTAAAAATTACACAACTCTGTAAATTTTAGTGTTCATATTATTATAGACACCAATACAACCTAACAACACTGTCACATAGAAAACACTTGAAGCTTTCCATTCCATCTTATCTACTCGTACATCTGTGTACATGTCTAAGGAATTGTTAAAGCATGTCTTTCTTTACAGATGTATGTATGTTGAAAATCTCATATGATTGGAATCATCGAATACATCTGCTATTTTGCTAACAAACTTCACCTACAATGTTCTTAAATCTACCCATACTGTCACATGTATTGGGACTTCATTTCACTTTACTGGTAAATAGTATTCTGGTGTGCTGTCCCAATATGTTCATCCATCAATTAATGGACATTTATGTTACTTCTACAGTTTATTATAAATAATGTACCTGAGAACATTCATATAAAACTGTATGAACATATTTGCATTTTTCTTAGATGTGTGCCAAGGAAGTGAATTTTTAGATCATGGGGTATAATATATCAAGGAACTATCAAATTATTTTTCAAAATTACTATACCATTTTTCACTTCACAAGGTTTCTATTTTCTTCATATTCTTGACAATTATAGCTGAAGAATGGACAAAGAAAATGTGGTTGTTAATATAATATTGCTTTGCCATAAAGAAGGATGAGCTTCAGATATGTATAGTTTAATGAATAGACCTTAAGATCATACACTTATATAAAACAAATCAGACACATGTTTGAATCTAACATTGTTTCTCTGGTGTGGGAGACAAAATATGAAAATAGGAAGTAAAATCAGGGATACTGAGTCACTAGTGTTGAAAAGTGTGGGTTTCTTTATCTTCTAAACAAGGAGATGTCATCCCTATGTCCAGGACTGAATGCTTACTTGAGATTTTGCCTAATGGGAAAGACACCTTGGGAATATGATTTCCCAAGTCATAGGTAAGAATCCATGTACATGACTAGATGGGGGCTACATTTAAGAATGGTGCCTGAAATATCAGTGGTCCCAGCATCTGACTGTCAACTTAATAAACTGCATTTTACTTTGGTTATTTTTTAACATTCATATAATCTGTAGGCTGAATCCTTTTTCCCAACTGAACTTTGACTTTTATGCTTTTATAAAATATCCCACAGGACTGGGCTTTTCTTAGCCACTTATCTGCCTTCTAATCTAAGACAATTTTTGCAGTGGTTACTTTATATAAAATGTAGTAAAAGATTATTGTTCATAACTTCCGTTATGCAAATTTTGGTACATAAGGACCGTCTCAAAGCTCTCTGAGGCTCAAAAACATGATCAGTGTAATTTTCCCTTCAACTGATTTTCCTTTAATGCTCAGATCTGTTGTTGAATGTCTAGTCAGTTTTTAAAATTTCAATTATTATATTTTTCAAGTCCATAATTTCTGATTGTCTTACAATAGTTTTCTCTCAGTACTGATTCTGTGTATATGATGAAACATCGTTAGCAGACTTTTAACTAACTCTTTAGTCATGATTTTCTTTGATTCTTTACATATGTGTCTGATAGGTGCTTATGATCATTACCTCAACTTCACAGTTTTGATTGGGTTATTTGTATATAGGTCATAATTTTTTTTTCTTTTTTCATTAGAGCATTAAATTTTGAAGAATAATAAAATGAATCACTTGAGGAGATTTTGTTCCCTTTCTCCAGGTTTTGTTGCTGTACAGTTTCTGCTGTTGACTTGCTGTCTGTTCATTGGTTGACTCTTCTGGGTTAAAATGGCAAAGGCTCCATCCTTTCTGTGTTCTGCTTCTCAGCCAGATGCCCACATAGCTTCATGGTCAGAAAACTGTAGAGTTGATATTTCCTCAGGTGATTGGAACTAGCGAGCCTCGCTCCCTGTACCCACTGTTTCTATGTGTACCTGCCACACCTTCAGTATTAGAGCACTTTGCAGATTTGTTCCCACGTTTGGCTCTTCTTTAGCCAGAGTTCCATGTCATCAAGATGTAAACGATCTTAGGTCTTTCCTCACTAACACTTAGGTCTGTGGATGCTGATACTTTCAGAGCAAATCAGAGCTGTGACAACCTTACTCTGGACATCTTTTTCCCTAAATCTTCTATTTAGTATGTTTTAAATCAGGTTCTTATTTGTACTTACTAATTTAGCACTTTCAGAATACTGCAGTGTTAAACTTTTCTCAACACATGCTGGGCACACACGGCTTTAGACATGAAGTGATCATCGTGTCAGATAAATAGGAAGATCAGTTAATAGTTTTCCAGACAGCTGCAAGATAGGAAGTTATGACAGTTTTCTACTTGGGGCTATATGTGTTGAGGGCCTCTCAGCCTGGTCCCTCCCTGTAGGTGCGGAAATGCCGCGCTGTTCACAGCTCCCACATCAGCGAGGCTGTTCCCCACAAGGTGACTACAGGCAGGACGTCAGTCGTTCTAGCTCTGACTCCACATTCCCTACTGTTACTAGTGAGATTCTGCAGTTTCACTGAAAAACTAACACTCACACCATGCTTGGGTTTCGGATAACCCAAGGTTTGAAAAGCTAGAGTATAATTTTTGCCAATATTTTTGTTATTTATACTGATAAGAAAACACTTAAAAACTTCTTTCTGCTATTCCACAGTACCAGAAAGTATAATTCATTTTATCAAAAGTAAAAATGTCCATTCATTTTCTTAGTCTAAATTATCATAAAAGTAGAAAATATATTAATATAGATCCCATAACAGCAATCTATAATTTTTACAATTAAAATTAACTGATACATAGAAAACTATTTAAATAACTTCTCTTTTGAAAAACTTCAGAATCTGTAAGTTAATTTTTGCCACAAACTTTTGAGTGGCACCAGGAAATCCAGCTGTAATTTAGAACGTATGAAGCTACGGAATTTTGCTTGATGTAATATGTTTTATCCTTTATTTAACTCTCAAAATTAGGCACCCTCAGGAAATAGTTTTTACTTTTTGAGGTTTATTTGCACTTCTACCATTAATGATATCTTTTTAATGAGTTTCTCCTACCATTTTTTCTGAACCATATAAGGGTAAACTGACTCAAATACCAAAAGGTTTGAAGGTAAAAAGCTTGAAATGTCACGCCCATAAATTTGGAATGGGTTATAAACTTTACAAAATTAACTGTCTGAACCCTGCACACTTTATTTCCTCTGAGAACAAGTGTCTGAAATTACAGAATCAGAACTCAATAACCTAAATGTGTGAAGAAGGGTTTTTTTTTTAATAGCAGTGAATTATCTGAATAAGTTAATAATTCTGAGATTCAAAGAAAGAGACACACACTAAACTTTACAGATATACCCCACACCTAAATTTCTTTAAAATATAGACTGTAATGAAATCTGTTTACCTAAGGTTAATGTAAAGATTAAGTAAAAATAAAATGTGTTCCTAGAAAACAGAAATATCAGAACAAATGGTTCTTTGGTAGAAGATTTTAATAATATTTTTAATATTATGAAAATTAATTATTTGAATAGAAAAGAATGCAACTGTTGTAGGTGTTACACATTAGAATCATCAGGATATAGGTAGAAATAATTAAAGTTAGATAGTTCTTTCACATTACACCTGTACATTTATATACTGTAGATCAATTTAGATGGTTTCTATCAAAACTGAACAGCATTTGGATAAACAAAATCAATAATTAAATCGATTCATCATCTCAAAGAAAGAATTTGTAAAAAGAAAGCATATTTACTCAGATTCTTAATATTATAAATCTGTATAATAAATGAAAAACACAGGAAATCAACCAACAACAAATGCTGGTAGGACTGGGGAGGGGGCGAGAAGGATCCTTTCTCTACTGTTGGTGGAAATGTAGACTGGTGCAACCACTGTGGAGATCAGGGTGGAGATTCCTCAAAAACCTAGGATTAGAGGTTCCACTGGATCCCGCTATTTCTCTGCTAAATATATACAAGAACAATCTAAAAGTATCATACTATATTGACATATATGCACACATTTGTAGCAGCACAGTTTCTGATAGCTAAATCTTGAAAACAGTCCAAATGCCCATCACCTGGAGACTGCATAAAGGAGATGTTTTTTGTTTCTTTTTTTTTTTGTATTTTTAATAAAATGAGCTATTACTCAGACTTAAAGAATGGTAAATTAGAGACATTTGTACTTAAATGAATGCACCTTGAGGACTTATGTGAAATAAATAGAACACAGGGGTGTAAATATCATATTATTTCTCTAGTGTGAGAAAGTGAAGGTGTAAATGATGTCCACAATATATGGTACGTATGTGAAATCAGAAAAAAAAAATTCAAAGGGAAAAGAGAATGGGGAATAGGGGAAAGTAAAGAAGGGAACGATAAAGATCAATGTTAAAATTGGAAAAAAATTATGGATATAAAGGATGCAGATTGTAGGGAAGGAAAGACAGTGGAAAAAATGAGAATCAAGGTTTATCATGTACAGGTACAAATTTTCGAAGTAGAATGTTATCATAATGTATATGTAAAATGTACCAATAAACTCAATAAAGGAAAAAAAAATCATTGTCTATCTAATATTAGTATAAGAAGCAAATTCCCATTCATTCTGGATGTAATCACAGAAACTACCCAAACTAGTTGTCATTAAATATTTGAAAGAAAATCACAAACCATCTTACACCAAATAAATATTTAATTCATTTTTCTAAATTAATTATAATGTCTTCTAATTTAATATATATTTTTATCTTTATACAAAGATAAAATACATACATAGCAAATGTTTGTAGTATACTTTTTCATTTTTGACTTTATGAGATTAATTATTATAAGTTAATATCTAGTAGATTCCTTACTCTAGGTCCTTGAATCCATTTTCTGATAACTTGAGGCTAAAATGTAATCTGTGGTTTATGGAACATTCATCAGAGTAGTTTTCTGGGAGCAGGAGAAACCCTTGAGAGGCACAGGTGATGTTTTGGCTCTAACCAAACCATGGCGATGGCTCTAATGCTCTTTCTACAATGACTGCATTGTGACAAAACTCATTTCCACCTGACTATCTTTGTATTATTGGGCAACAGATTGAGGGATTTGAGCTTCAAATAGATCAAATTCATCTTACAAGGAGGTAATCATTGTATATTCATGAAAACTATGGATATACTTGATATTCTGATAAAAGAGAAGATGGGCATGTCTTTTAGAAAACATACGAAAGCTAAAATATAAAATAAGCTGTTTACAAAACTTGATTGATTCTAAACCAGAATATAACAAGTAAATAAAAATAACTGAGAGGAAAATACAGGAGAACTATTTCACAACTAAGAACAGAAATTCAAACGTATACAATGAAAATAAAAGTTTAAAAAATCCCATTGTTCTGGGGACAATGATTAATTCAAGGAGGAAAGAAAGATACAATGGCTAAAAAACAGTGCCAGCAACCTGACGAACTTCTTCATATACTGATTGGTAAAGTATGTTTCCAATTTGTGGTTGTTTATTGAAGTTTCTACCTATGTGCATCTATTTTGCACATTTTTTCTATACCTACTGTACTTACAATAAAAATAATGAAAAACCAAGGAAGGCACCTTTGAGGTTATGTCAGGGGAGATATTTCATCTAAAAATCACTGTTTTCTGAAAGGTTTTTGACACTACAGTAAAGGAAAACTTTTCCACAATCTTATTAGCTCTTCTATTGCACATGTAAATGTGTTGTTCCATTGATATGAGTTTTACATAGAAAGAAGAAAATTATGCTTACCCACAAATTTACTAAAAACAATTATTAAAAAATTCCTCAGAGGTGAATTATGTATTATATGTTTTTGCCCAAAAAATAAAGTCAGGAGTAAGAATTTATTCATTAAGGGCTGGGGAGTTAGCTCAGTGGTTCTGGAGCCTGTCTCGCAAGCGCAAGGACCCGGGTTCAATTCCCCAGTAACCACATAACAATACTGGGTGTGTAGACCCACACCCAGCAGCAACCAGTACCACATACCACAGTGCCGGGCATGGTGGCTCATGCCTGTAATCCCAGCACTCGGGAGGCAGAGGCAGGAGGATTGCTGTGATGTGAGTCTGAGGCTGAGCTCAGGGCCAGCCATAAAGCGAGACCCTGTCTCCAAAAACCTAAAAAAAAAAAAAAAAGAATTTATTCATTAAAAATACTGAATTTTCATTAAATTCTAGGTTGCATCCTTAGTCGACTTGACTTAAAAACAAATTTCTGAAGTACTCAAAAGATATAGGTTGTACAACAAATCACACCATTGGTGATAAATATTTTTTTAAAAAAGCATTCACCAGGAAAACAAAAGCTGGTTGGCAAATGCCCCTAACCTGGATGACTAGTTAGTGTCCGAGGACCTGGATGAGCCCTCCTACTCCTGCACTGCAGACTCTGTCCAGAGGAAGGAGCTATGGGTCAGTTCAAGAGCTCTTACCAAGTCATCTCCAGGCATGTTTAGAATCCAATTTGAGAAAATAAAGATGCAAATGAATTCTACAATCGTATCTTATATATTATGAAATAGAAAATTCTCAAAGAAAAATGGGGGAAGGGGGAAAATAATGAGATTATAACAAAAAAGAAAGGAAACAGTTTATAATATACAGGGGGTGTGGGTGGTAAGGTGGGTAGGGCTATGGGAAAAAGTGAGAGTTAAATTGTGTCATATACTGGTATAAATTGTCATTGCTGAGTGCAATCATGATGTGTATATGTAATGTACCAATATAGAGTTCAATTAAAAAAAAAAGAATCCAGTTTGTGGGTTTAAAATTAAAGATGAGGTCTGGTAGAGTATAATGTTGGGGGGGAAAAAAAAACTGTCAGGTGATATGTGAAGTGCACAGAGAAGTGTGGATGTTTGACCCTAAGGAGTAGCTGAAGAATATTGTTGAGAACAGAAAAAATAAGATGTGTGTCTGTCTGTCTGTCTGTCTGTGTATGTGTGCACGTATGTATGTGTTGTAGGGAGAATAGGTTAGGCATATTGGCAGTACAAGGAATTAAACCTAAGGGCTGTGGAGTGAGCTATATTCCCAATCCTCTCTTATTTTGAAACAAGACTTCACTAATTTCCTAAATTTTTCAAGTTGAATTCCAGATTAAGATCCTCCTGCCTCAGCCTCCCTGAGCACTTGAGATTACAGGTATGCTTCATGACACGTGGGGTTAGAGTTTTGTAGAATGATCTAGCAGACTGAATCCCTGGAAAGTTGCTGTGCCAGTTTGAAAAAGGATTGTCCATCACCCCACATTGATTTATCAGGATTAAATTCACCTCCAGACCATGTGTGATTATTAAGCTTCTGGGCCTCGTCATGGTCTGTAGTAATAACATACCTTTCCTATTGTCTCATGTTTTGCTTTGATTTGCAGAAGGCAGAGTGTAAATGATGAATGTATAAAGGAATCTGAATAAAGAAGTATCAGAAGGAGAAAAGTTGTTGTATGTAGAAATGTGTACACAAAAGTAAATATCGATCACCAAAGAAGTACCAAGCCTAAAGCATTGTACCCTTACAGATTCATGAGGCATAACAAAGTTGTCCTTAAAAGGTGCAAATATTACCTATAGGCAATTCCTTCAAGAGTACTATGAATAAACGAGCAACACAGAACAAAATATTTAATCTCATTTGCAGACTGAGAAATGAAAACTAAAATAGTGTGATATTTTGGCCTTGTAGAATTTGCTTTCAAAAAATCTAAGGTTGAAGGTGGGGGTAAGATATAATTATGATGATATAAGCATAAGCTTTTGAATGCATTTAACTTAGTTTGAATGTATCTATGTAAATTTAAAAATCAACAATATCACCTCTGGGATCCCTTTTTAAGATATACTACACAAGAGTATGAAAGATTGTGCCCAGTGTTAAGTTTTATACATCTGTCTGTATAAAAATGAAACTATCAATAAGATGGTAATGCAGGTGCACTCTGTGCTATGTCTATGCAGCCATTGAAGAAGAATGTGGTAGGCCTAGGATATGGGAGAGAGTGGGACACTGCTTGCTGAACACACATGGCTTCTGAGTTTGATCTTGACATAGAATCAATAGTGGGTATATAAGGGAAATAGACATCTGGATCAGAATAATATCAGATATGTGAAAAATAAAATACAAAGATTAGGGGAAGTAGGTATAATATGCCAGAAACCATATAGAAAAATGTCAGTTATGGAAATATGTATATGTGAGCAATAAATTAGAAAAGAGCTAGAAAGATAAATATTGATCTGAGTATTACAACAGTCATGAAAAGTCTTTAAGGTGAGATTTTATTCACTTTTTAAAACTATGTATTTCTGATTTTATGTTTAAGTGAAAGGTTTAATCTAGTCTAGGAAGATGCTTGCTTCATTGTGATATATAATTCATAATAAAAAAGAAAAATACAGACAAGCTAATTTAAAGGAGGTGTAACTCTTAGGTTTTGTTTTTGTTTTTCCAAAGGGAAAAAAGGAAAGTACTTGAATCATGCATGAATCATCAAGCCCATAATGAATTAGTGGACAAAGGCAGCATGTTATTTTAGGACATATGTCCTTTCTCTAAATCCATGAGGGTTATGGGGGTTGAGGATCTACACAACTCATAGATCAGATGGTAGCTGAAGGGATTCATGCTTGCATTTTGTTATGAAGTTCAAATTGGAAGCTGTTCAGGCAGAAAACTAATAGAAATGGGTGATAGCTAATTAACCCAAGGCTTGAAAGTAATTGCTCTGCAAGAAGCAATTTAAGAGATCAATTTATTTATTTATTTATTTATTTAAATCATCAAATGACCGTTTTTTCTTTTGGTGTATGAGCAAAGACTTATGAATATATACAAATATTAAATTGAAATTAAGACTTCTACCTGGTTGAAATTGTTGGTAAACTTTTTAAAAGGCACAAAAAGAATAAGAACATAAGACTTGGTCCTGTATAGAGAGAATGATGTTGTGTTCCTAAATGAATGTGACTCAAAAGATGGGCTTTTACTTTTGAACTTTGTCCTGAGCCACAATCCCCACCACCAGGGTGATTGACTACTACTGCTCCCCAGCACACAGCTCTTTAGTGAAAAGGTCCAGAGGGACATGAGATATGACTGTGCAGAGAATGTGACATCCCACAGTGGTCCTTCTTCCACCACGCCCAACACTGGCTTCTCAACTTCTGACAGGGTTCCTCTCACTTATGAAAATAACCACACCTGTGTACCCACTCATTCCCCAAGAGAGATCAGTCCCAAATTTCATTCATTTCCATATCGCCCTAAACACCTGTGAAGTTGTCTTTGTTGCATTTCTTATGAGTCTCTGATTTATAGGTTATTGGCCTTTAAATTTAAGATGAGATGAGGAGATATGGAAAAATAACTAAATGAGGAGTCCTCCCATTCTAAGTATCTGCCTCTAGATCTAAGCTTTGTACTAGCTATATAAACCGTGGATATGTAATCTGACTATTGTATTACTTTTAGAGTGTTACATAACATAATAGACCAAAGGACAATATAGATTGAAATATATAATCAAATAAATATGTATTCAGATGGATTACTTATTCAAGTAACACAATAAGCTTTCTAAGAATCTCTAGGAGTCATGCCCTCAAAGACTTATATCTCCTATAGAATTGGTGCATTAGGTGAGATCTTTTCCATCATTTCTCAGAAATGATATGCAATGTATTTTCCCACTTTTGATTAACTCTGATGTGGTTAATTTAGAATAATATCCAAACTGTGCCAAACACTCCAATCAAAATTAGAATAATTACATAGACTTTTTAAATCCCTCTTCCGTATAATCAAGATGGAACATTTTCCAAAAACATGAGACACATGGTAGAAATACAGACACACCAAAATCTATTGACACTTAATATGCCCACTGTACTCATTTAAATTTCAACACTATTTTCCAGAGTTACTTTGGAAATAAGTTTAAGGAAGAGAGTAAATATTGGAATTGTTTGTTGAAGAATGTAGTGAATAACGAAACCAATGCACGGGATGACTTTTGTTTCATTGATGGGTTGATTATTAATCTCAAAATGATAAATGATAATTCTAGCATTTTATTTATATCTTATATGTATATTCATGTCCACTATAAATGTACACATAAGTATATACACAATTTATCTAACACTTAAAATGCCATTGATAAAATTATGATTAACATTTGTTTGGGAAAAAAAGGCTTTTGCAAATAATAATTGTCCTAATTATTTTTTGTTCTATATACTACTAACATTTGTTTATCTGTTGTTTATTGCAGGGTTTATTTATACATGTGGTGGAACTTTGAAAGGACTCAATGGCACGATAGAAAGTCCTGGCTTCCCATATGGCTATCCAAATGGTGCAAATTGTACCTGGGTTATAATAGCAGAAGAAGGAAATAGGATACAAATTGTTTTTCAGTCATTTGCACTAGAAGAAGAATATGACTACTTATCCTTATATGATGGACACCCTCATCCTACAAACTTCAGGACAAGGTTAGTGCATTTTGAATAGATAAGAGGACATAAAATATTTTGTGGGTAAAATTAATTTATTTTTCAGAGTGCCTAGCACAAGGTACCATGAAAGTCATACTGATCATCTAATTCTTACCTGGAAATATAGAATTTTATGAGCAAATTATTTTCACTCTCTGACTTCTCAATAATAAAATATAACTACTATCTCTTAAAAAAAGGTGAATACAAATCAATTGTGACCTTTTTTGGTAGTATAAAATAAATTTTTTATTGCTAACAATGATTTCTAAGCTTCACTCATTACAGTATTGTCATAACTTTTGGTAAAATGAAAGTGTAATATGTACTTTTGGGATATATACTCATCTAATATATTAAAAAATACAACATAGAATACAAATGCAAATAACCAAATACAACACACTCTAAATTCAATGTTTGTATGAGAGTGGAATATATTCTTCAAAATTAATTTTATTGCTACTTTTTCTTTTTTCTTTTTTGAGGCAAGGTCTCACTTTGTAGTTCAGGCTGGCTGTGAGCTCAACCTCGAACTCACAGCAATCCTCCTGCCTGTGCCTCTCAAGTGTTGGGACTACAGGCATGAGCCACCAGGCCTGGCACTGTGGTATGTGGCTCTGATTGCTGGTGGGCATGGACACCACGCCCGGCATTGCTGTACATGGTTACCAGAGATTAATCCCCAGCCCTTGTACTTGAAAGGCAGGCACCAGAACCACTCAGATAAATCCCTGGCCCCAACTGGTACATTTTATATATACATTATGATCACAGTCAACATTGAGAATTTGCACCTATACACGACATATCTTGATTTTTATTTTTTTCAATTCCCCTGCCTTCCCTACAATTCCTCACCCCCTATATACATAAGCTTTGTTTCTATCTTCTTGTTTTTACCATCATTTTTTTTCTTTCCCTTCTTCACTTGCCCCTACCCCATTCATCTTTTCCCTTTGAACACTTTCTTCCTATTTCACAATACCTGCCATACATTCTGAAAATCATTTACACCTTCAAGTTATCGTACTAGAGTGCCAGCATCAATTTTTTATGCTTTTTCATTATTTCATGGTGTTTTTGTTGTTTCCATGTCAACGTGTATGAAGTCCTATCGCCACATAGCTGAACTACTTCTAGTCAAGAAGATAGTTAGGGCCGAGGAGTTAGCTCAGTGGTTCCGGCGCCTGTCTCGCAAGCGCAAGGGCCCAGGTTCTATTCCCCGGTAACCACATAACAATACTGGGTGTGGAGACCCACACTCAGCAGCAACCAGTACCACATACCACAGTGCCGGGCGTGGTGGCTCACGCCTGTAATCCCAGCACTCGGGAGGCTGAGGCAGGAGGATTGTGATGTGAGTTTGAGGCTGAGCTCAGGGCCAGCCTGAACCACAAAGCGAGACCCTGTCTCAAAAAACCTAAAAAAAAAAAAAAAAAAAGAATCTTAAGAAGATAGTTAAATATGCTTAAATGTTTCAAATACCCTATTGATGCAGTGGTACTTCACTACACATGGGCCCTTTTTCTAATTCATACTCTTTTTCTACATTGCTTTACTGTGTGCTTTTGAGTTCCTATTTTTCTATTGCTATACTTCTTCAACATCTATCCATTTAACAAACTGCACAGCACAGACTTCTGAAAGTGGTCTTTCATCTGCATTATCATCATTAAAAGTTGGATATCTTTTGCTATTATCACAGCATTTACTGAAGACTGAAGTCCTAGAGATACATGTCTCTGCACTGTTGTGGGTGTATTTGGGATAGCTGAGGTATCAGCCACACCAACACCCATGAAGTCAGATTAAAGACCTTAGGAAGAAAAGTAGGTATTTCCTCGGATTGTAGGACAGCCAAAAAATGTGTATAAAGGTACAATGCCTTTTGGGCATTGTTTTTTATTTTTATTTATTTTTAGTTTTAGTTTTTTTGTTTGTTTGTTTTTTGTTTTTTTTGAGACAGGGTCTCACTTTGTGGTTCAGTCTGGCCCTGAGCTCAGCCTCAAACTCACATCACAGCATCCTCCTGTCTCTGCCTCCTGAGTGCAGGGATTACAGGCGTGAGCTACCATGCCCAGCACCATGGTATGTGGTACTGATGCCTGCTGGGCGTGAGTCTCCATACACAGTATTGTATGTGGATACCGGGGAATCAAACCTGGGTCCTTGCGCTTGCAAGACAGGTGCTGGAACCACTGAGCTAAATCCCTGGCCCCTTTTGTGCATTTTTTTCCACCACCTGAGTACACTATATAATTGATATAAAATTTAAAAAAATAATTCTCTTAATTTTAGCTTGTAGTATCCATAAATGTATTGATTGTTTTCCAAAGTATCTATTTTCTCTAGATTCCCTTGAAAAGTAGAAAACAAGTCCTTAATTTCCTCTGCCCTTTTAAAAAACAATTGTAGCCTCGGGGAATTTGAAAGACCTTTTGTGAGGCTGGGATAATTAATTTATTGTTCTCATTTTTTCTTTACTAATCTGTAAATTAGAAACACTAGCACTTAATTTACAGATTTCCTGAGAATTACAATGTAATGGAAGCTCAATAAATCTAACTCTTGATGTTTATTGAGTGATTCCTCAGTACCTGACACTATGCTAACTATTTTGTATTCATTATAGTATTTAACTTCTTTTCTACCCAAACAATGTGAAATAATTACTATTATTATCATGATCATTTTATAACTGGTAAAAAGAAATTTAAATTACTTGCCTAGAGTTAATGCTGCTGTGAGTAGCAGGAGGAAAGTCTATCATTGCAAAAGAGGTTTATCTCAGTTCAGAGGTTAAGCTCTGAAATATATGTTTATAATTTTATATAAACAGTTATAAACAGAGGCATACACAGAAATACTGCTCAAGATTTACATATTGACATAGAGATGTATTAATACTTTCTTCTTGTGACAATATTTGATAAATATGATTAACAATCATATATGTTATGTTCCAAACAAAAAACGATATAGGAATGTATTTTGGTATTTTTTTCAGAATATAGTCTAATGTTTACTTTGTAATATTGCACTAACCATGGTGGTTATATACTGGTCTTTGTGCTTAATGAAATTCTATTCTAGCTATTTCTATGAGTGAACTTGGAAAAGTGCAATGTGAGACTGCAGTGCCTTTCAATTGTGTTTCTATACACCACCACTTTTCCATTGGTTCAAACTACTGCTGGCAGATTCAGTTTCATGTTTGCATCTATTTCTTTAAGTCAGTCTCTTTCTACTTTTTAATTTCTCTTATATGGGACCACATTCTTACTGAATGTATATCCTGATGGTATATCTATTGTTAATTGTCATGCGTAAACTGACTCATTTTATTACATTTCATGAATTCCTAACTTTTTAAAAAAAAAATGGTTTGTCACAGTCATCTTGCCATAATGCATCAAAGATAGTATGTGGAGTTGACGTTTTAATTATCGACATTTCTACTGCAACATGTACTCATCATATTTCAGTTTTAGAAATATTCTCTTAAGCTCTGATCATGTATGATCTTGCTTATTTATCCATAAATATTTATTAAATAAAATTAATATTTTTAGTTGAATGCTGTACTTTCATTAATGTTCTTTCTTGGTTATGATTTTAGCTTAGCACAAATACTGGTGCATTTTAGTAACTATTCTATTTTAATGTGTAATGTTTTAGTAAGATTTATTTATCTCATGTGACTACCAAGAATTATTCAATACAAATGTAAAGCATAATAAGGCAAAAAATTTTCATTATAAAATCATGAAATAGATATATTTTGGTAGGCAGACTCATTCTATGTACAAAATTTATGGTCATGTTCCATTTTTTAATTGTATATTATACATGTTTCACATATGATTAGAACTTCATACACATTGTTTTTTTGATTCTTACATTTTAGTCATAATGCTGCAGTATCACTTATTCAATTATTCTACTTTGTTTTATAATTTTCTAGCTAGTTCAGATATGTACATCTTCATACTTTAATACATACTTTCTGGTAGATTAGTTCCTGTCTCAGTTACTTTTCTCATTTCTGAGACAACATATTTGAAACCTAAAATCAAAGGAGGAAAAGTTTATTTCACTTCTGCTGCAAAGCTTCAGTTCATAGTCACCTGGCTCTGAGGTAGGTCACACAGTGGGTGGAGGAGAAACACTCCATGGCCTGGCAAGCAAGAAGCATCAAAGTGGTGGTGGCGGCAGCAACAGTGACAGCAGCAGCAGCAGCAGCAGCAGGCTGCCCCTTTCCTGTTCCTGTATATTCCATCCAGGTTACCACTTGCAGAGCAGTGTCACCCACACCTGTGATGGGGCTTTCATTACCTACATGCCTGATCTCATATCACATACTTGATCCACATCCCCACAACATACATTAGTGATGCTAATCCGTGTCACACACGCTGTAGTGGGCACAAATCTGTCCTCAGGTGAGCCGCCTTGCCATAGAAGCCAAGAATGTAATTATAGATTTTTTTTGTAGTAAAGTAAGACCTCAGTATTCAGATTTAATTGTAGTATTGGCATTTTGAGTTAAAAAAATTGGGCTTTGCATTACAGTTTGGGCAATTCATCTCTAAAAGGTTTGGATCATTGCCCTAGCCTCGGCCAGTTCCAAAAACTCCACCCAACACATAAGACTTTAGAGGGGCATCTAGACACAAACTGAAGCAGGCCATTGGCCACAGCATGATCGTATCAAAGGCAAAGCATTACTTATTATCCTTGTAGAGTCTATATGACTGAATATCACTTCAAGGAAAACATAGAACTTTATTTCTCATTAGTGTTACTATGGTTATCTTTTATTCTTTACTCCATTTATCTATTGTAACTACAAATATCTGATTTTTATACATATATTTTTCATATTTAATAGCCAATATTTTTGTCTCTAGAATTATTTTTAGCTATGTATAACTTTCTCTGGTAATTTAGCTTTGCTTTCACTGAGACACAATATACAACAACCACAATTCAGGAAGGAGAGAGCTAGTTTGGCTTATGATTTCAGGGCATTCAATCTATGGGTTCTAGCTCCAAAGTAGAAATATGATGGCAGCAGGCCAAGAAAAATGAAGACCTCAGTCCCTGGAGACAGGGTAATAGTGCTCGAAAGGAAAGGCGCCAGTGACCTAGTGCCCAGGTCACACCTCCCAAGCTTCCCAGATGCACCCACATGTGATTTTCTGACCTGTGTTCCTTTTTTATTCCAAGTAAATTGATGATTGAGGATCAGTGCTCACAACCAATTTTAGTCGTTTATACCTAAGAATGGAAATATTCATTATTTTCTGTTAAAAAAATATTTATCCAGCTTGTTGGTGGCCAGTTAGTTCATAGTTATTATTTTCCACACAAATAAATGAAGGATTTAATTTTTAAAATAGTGTAAATTATACTTTTCTTTAGAGAATCTTTGCTTATATTTTAATTTCAGAAGGTGATCAACCCAGATATTTCACTTTTTTCATTATATTTTGACAGGTCTTGACATATCACTCTGGTCTGATTCCTGTTTGGAGAGGCTGTATTGATTAGAACATCTTTCTGTAACAGAAAACATATTTACAGTACCTTGAGAGAAAAATGGCCTTTAGCTAGTTCAGATATGTACATCTCCATACTTTAATACATATTTTTAAAGGTCCTTTGCCAACATTATGGCCAGCCAGAAAAGTTTTGCACTGGACTCCTTGTTGAGAAATACCAGGGAAAAAGAACATTTCATCTTGGAAGCTTGATTGCATAACATGGCATGAAAAAGACAGCTCTAGTCAAGTGACAAAAATGTATCAATATCCTATTTTTATTTATAAATTTTAATTTTTACTATTATAAATAAAGTCAGGTTTAAGAGTGTTTAACCTTCTAAATGACTATTCTTAAAGTTGTAATAGAGAAAATGTTGTAGGTCGCATGTTCATAGTAACAAAATGATAAAATCCAAATTTTATCATTTGGGACTTGAAAAATGGTCCTGAATTTATGTTGAGTAAAAATACAGAAAAAAGATATAAGAACAGTGTAAATAAATGTACAAAAATGTCCTTGGCAGAGGCTAACAGTACTAATAGAGCACTGTCTGCACAGAAATGGAAATTTGATTGAGGTGAAGAGTGAGTTGTGTTACATATGGTCATCTAGGACAGGTTGACACAGATGCAGTGACACTTGGTAGCAGATGATGGAAGTGAGATATTTCCAAGGGAAAGGAGGCAGAGCCAAGATTTTAATTATGTAAGACACATGTGAAAATGAAGACTCAAGAAATCAGAGAAGCTTCAGAATGGGGCAGGATCATAAAAGGCTGGGAAAATTTCTACAAAGATGATAAATGCTGTGTGTCAAGAAGCCATAAGGGTATTTGAGCAGAACTCTGATGGAACTCAGTCTTTCCAGGCAGGTGGGTCAGGCTCTCCAGGCTGTGTTGGGACACCCCCTTTGGAGTCATGAATAACTCCAGAAAGAGAAAAAGAGACACATTCGAAAATACAATCACAAAAGGATGTCCTGCTTCTCCAATTTCTTCTACCCTGGAGACATATTTTTCAAATTTCTACAATTCATGATTTGGTTATCATATTATATTATCAAAGTTTAACTTCTTTCTGAATATAATCTATCAAATAATGAAAAGATTACTTATTTATACAACAGATCGTATGAAGCAAGTTAGTAAAGGTCAAGTACCATGAGTTACATAATAATCAATGTTACTGTAAATTATTTTCCTTTACATTTTAAGAAAATTTCATCTTATGTGAAAATGTAATTTGGTTACATTTAAAGAAAATGGAGAATTTTAACGTAGAAATGATTCTTTAGATCATTTTTATGGACAAAGAAGGGGCTCAAAACATAATTCTGGGAAGAAATTTTTAAAATCTAGGTTACTAAACTGTATGTATGATCATAAAAAAATCCTTTATGCATGGATGTTCAGGTAAATTGTACAGCTATTAACTTGGCTACTCCACCATATGACAGGTGTGGTTATCTCATGATGATACAGTACTCATTTTTTTCTGTTATGCCAGTTTTTTATTTTAATATTTTTACCTTGAGTATTAAATGAGATTAGAAATTGTATTTTGTTTTCCTCATGCAACTTTGTAATTGAATGATACATTTTTCAAATATTCATCATACATTTCATGCTGGAAAGAAATCATCATAAGAATCAATACTGACTAAGATGATTCTGATATGAGACCTTCAAATGAATCAACCTTGAAACTGTATTCTGACTTTCCAAATTACAGTCAATTTACAGTCATTCACATTATTATGTGCACCAATAGCTTGTTTTTTTATTACTGAGTAATATTAAATTTCATGAATAATTAATTTTGTTATTAACGTATGATATTTGAAGTTTTGTGGCTATTCTGAATAAAGACACAAGATATTAATGGTCAAATCTCCTGTAGAAGCATCTTTGTGTATTTTTGTTTAAAGTCTCAAAGTAGAACTGTTTGGATATTGGGTAGGTACATGTTTAGCTCTTTAAAAAAACAAAACTGCCCAAAAGGTTTCCAAAGTTTATGCCCATTTTATAGCTCCACATCACTGTTTGAGAGTTCTGTCTGCTCTACATCACAGCCTAACTTTGACATCAGCCTTTATTGTGATTTTCTTTCCATTTCTGTGATCATTATTATATTGAGCATATACTTCTTAAACAACTCTTTATATAACATGGAATACCTACCTAAATAATTTTCCTCCTTACGTTACATTGATTTGTCAGTATTATTAAATTGTAAGTTGTCATGCTATTTTATGCCATATCTTTGGTTCTTTAGTGTATACATCCATTGCAATTTTGTTTTTCCTAATCTATCACTTGGTTTTTCATTTCATTCTACTATATTTTGACTTTTTTACTTTATCAAAGTCCAGTTTGTTAAGTATTTGATAAATATTTGTATAACTCATGATAGAAAAATATCCACTAACATTTTTCTGAACTTAGAGTGTAAGCTTTTGGGCCTATAATCCCATAAGATGTGAAGCACAGAATGAACTTCATTACTAAATGAGTAATTTATTCTTCATATTCATTAATAAACTTACCTATTTGGGTAAAAAGTTAAAAATTACCATGTCATATGTTTAATAAATGAAAACTCAATACATTCTGAGTCCCAGTTGGGTGAGTCTGGGAGAATTACAATTAAGCATGTTTCAAATACATTCTAAAACTTGGCTGATAAACTACATTTTGCTAGAGAAAATTCTATTTACAGTTCCCTATTTCTATGACAATATCATTTCTCTTATTTATTATTATATTTTATTATTATTCATCCTCTGTCATGTACACTGTCTTGACTATGTTAACAGAATATGCTTCATTATGATGATTAAATTCATTGAATTTTACTTATCCTTGTATTAAATATAACTTAGTATTTTACCATTACTGATTTTTTTTTCATAATTCAGTGAAGAATATAAAAGGTGTAAAACAATTGTGTCAACATTTCTTATTCACTGTGCAAACTGACTAGATTCCTGACCTAATCATAGAATTCACCCACCAAGAGGCCTAAGAGAAAAACAGAAAGTAAATGGAGAGGCTGAAACTCATAGTTGAATTTCCCTAGGTATAATTTGCAGATATATCTTTCTCCAGAAAATATTCACAGGCTCCTATATATGCTCCCCAGCGGTCACTGTAGCTCATTTCTTACTTGACTAATCTTGTCTCCTTTCTCTTTCTTTTGCTCCTGGAACATTCTTGCAAAGCTTGTTAATAAGTATGGCAGAATTTCCTCTCATCCAGTCTCTGCTCTGTTGATGCCAGGCAATAATCTATCTCCTGTCCTGAAGGTATAATGAGATAGAGAATGTCCTTCTCACAAAATTATTAGAAAATATCTATATGACTTAATAGATCACAGAAACAAATGACTACAGAGCTTATTTTATGACATTAAATGTCCGTTATTGAGCTCTTCTTGATGAAATTTCTTCTGAGGTGCCTCTGTCTTGGCAGTCGTACATTTCAAATTAAGAGTCATACAACTCAGTCCAATTTTCCGACTCTGAGGATTCCTCCTCTTGGAGCTATAGCTAGTCTTTTTGTTGTTTATCAGTCTTTCTTTTCCCTTCCTTTTTCGTGTGTATGTGTGTGTATGTGTGTGTGTGTGTGTGTGTGTGTGTGTGTGTGTTTGTGTGTTACAGAGAACTGAATGCAAATGCTGTGCATGAAATTACATCCTAGCCCTTTGCCATATACACATTATGATCACAGTGGACATTGAGCATTTGAACCAGTACATGACATGACTTAATTCTCATTTTCCCCATTATCCTGCCACTGACTTCCCCCCTCCCTATATACATAAGCTTTGATTCCTTATTTTCAACTATCATATTTTTTCACTCCCTTCTTTACTCGCCCCTACTCCCCTTTTCCCTTTAAATATTTTACTATTTCACAATACTTATCATACACTTTAGGACTCATTAAACCTTCAGTTCCTTATACCAGAGAAAAGATAGGCTTATTACTTTTAATTTTGTTTTGAAATGAGATCTCACTAAGTCACCAAATTTCCCAGGCTCCTGTATCCAATTTGGGACCCTCCTGATTTAGCCACCTGTGTAGAGCTTATGGACTTGTGCTACCAGTGCCAACTCTGTTTGTCTTTCTTACATCATGAAATGTCTGGTAAAGACAGAGATTGTGCTGTCTGATTTAACAGCATACACAATTTTTGTCAGTGTCTATGCAGAAATAATATATGTGCTATTAACACCTATTTATGCAATAAAATGAATAACACCCACATTTTTTCTTGTGCACTTGTAGTATTAATGTAACCCACCAATGAGAAAACTAAAGTTTATTTACTCTTGGTCCAGGGAAGTCCTTAATATAGAAAAACACAGACCCCAGAAAACACTACAGTGGAATAAAGATGAATTTTTAACTGTCTAAGTCTCCAAAAAAGTGCTATATTATGGTATCAAACTTCTCACTAAAGATTTATTGCCTTGGCATTGAGCACGCGATTGAATTAGAAAAAAAAAAAGTCAATTAAAATTTCAATGCACCTTAGGCAGTTAATGACTCTGCTCTTTAGACATCATTCCTCACTTTGGAGGACTGAAATTAACGATTGGATAGATCTCAAGGACATGCGGAATTTCTATATCTTGGTGGAAACATAAAAGGCTCTTTCAAATCTGAGTAAGGCAAGGATTAAAGAGTATAAACAACTCCTTGTTGCTGATACTAGGCAGCTTTCCAAAAAAGAATGGAGGTGACTTTTGGTGAAAAATTGGCTAAATTAAATCATTAAAGCTAGAGTTGAAATAGAACAAAAATGATAATAAGCAAGTTTGAAGATGTAGTTCCATGAATCATATTTATTCAATCTTTTATAGCCAATCTGTTTAAAGGTTCATTTCTGTTGGATCATTTTCAGTGAAACAGCACTGACAACCTGAAAACAAACTAAGCAGAATGTCATTGGCTGGTGATATTTCTTCCAAGTCACCTGCTTTTCACAATCACTCATTTCCCCATCCAGGTAATGGTAGTCTCAATAAATGCCTGTTTTTCTCACAGAAAGAAGCTTGAAGTTCTCATAACTTGCTAATGACAGAAAGCTTCGTATTTGTTATACAGTGATTTAAAATATTGAGGTAGGCTTGCCGGTTGAACTTTGTAAATTCATTTTTATCTGTTAACATATCTATGCGATTCTATAACATGACACAAGATGTTCCACAACTGCTTAAAATGAACAACTGTGCACACATACTCTGTCAGACCAACTTGCAATGTAATTCAGTGGTTGAGGACTTGCTCAATGTGTGTCAGACCTTGGGTATGAACTCAGCAATGAAGGGGAAAAGAAGAAAGATGGAGAGAAAGAAATGAATAAATTACTGTCGAGACCATAGTACTACAGTAAGGGCTTATGCCCAAATTAGGCCTTCTTCCTTTCCCCCTAAAACAACATTTTTGTCATATAAGTGCACTTTGAACAATTGTAGTGTTCAATAACTTTGCTAATTTTTAAGATGATAAAATATGTATCATGGTGTTTAGTTTTCTGGCCTTGCTTTATTTGATTAAACCTTATAATTCCTAGAGTCCTTTCCTTGAAGCTAAGTTTCATGCACATTCATTCACTCATGCTTACAGTGCCTTTTACCCATTTTCCAGACATTTAAATTGCTTTCAATTTTGCCATTAAAGTGAAGCAGCAAGACTCAAACGTGCATGTGTTTTCTGATACAGAGTGCAAGAGATTAAGATTTCAGAGTAGAATGGTTGGTTCATTATACATAAAGGATGCTGTTAGGTAAATACTCAAGTCTGAAAAATGTTAATCCCCCTGCTCCATATATACAAGGCAGAGGCCAGGAAGATAAGAGGAAACAGAAAAGTATCCTAGAAGAAAGTGAAAGAAGGTTAACAAGGCATGAATATAAAACCTGAAGCCACATTTCCCCCACATCATGAATGTTGAGGATTATCCACTGGAGTTGACAAGGCGGAGAGGTCATTTGACTTGAAGGCATTTTTTTCATCAGTGTTGAGAGAACAAATCACATTAAAGCAAATAGCTTCAGGAAAGAGAGGGAAGAAGCAAAATGGAAACTGAGCAGAAACTATTGATAAAGGAACTTTTGATATAAACCTGACACAAACAGGATAAAGTCTAGATGGAAATATGGGAATGACAGAAGCAATTTTAGTTATACATATACTATTATATATTTTATTTATTGGTTTGGAAATAAAAATTCAGGTTTAAAATTCCTTCTGTAATATATATTTATTTTGTGATGTATTCTCAATGGCAGCTACATTGGAATGCCTGTCTAAAGTCATGCAGTGTTTTCTCATATTCAATAACACTTAGACATTTTCAGATGCTATCTCTTGAATTACCAGTCTATGATACACCATTAAGGAACTGGAAATGAATAATAGTATGTTTTACAAGATGGTGCATGGTATGGCTTGTGTCCAGATGCAACTGCAAAGCCTCTTGCCATCAAAGGTTGAGGTTTGCAGAGGTTGCTGGATCTAGGCTATGTGGTGCTGGGATTGAGGATAGATGATGGGACTGACTCATGGTGTCATGCTAAGATCGACAATGTAGGTACTGTTCCCCCAAGGTCCTATTCAGACATTTCGTGAGGTTTTGTTATTGATGGAATACAGAAATATAGATTGTCTGTGATGGGATGATATCATTAGAGATCATTTGTAATGAACTTGCAATTCTTAAACAATAAACAGAAAGAGGGGGGATACTTTCTACCAAACTGTTTTTCCTCTCTTAGCCTGATAGCACAGGATTCATGGATATCAATTCCTTCTCTTATAGAATTCACTTCTAGAGTGTGGATACAAATTACTACCACATATTTATTTGACAATTAAAGAATATTTTCTTGGCTTTCTGTATTTCATTTTTGCTCACTTTTTTTTCAACATGCTAACTTGATATATTTTAAACTTACTATGTGTCAATATTTTCAGTTTTTGTAAATGCTATTTTTGAGCACCATCATTTATTTGTGGAAACTTATTTTGTTCTTCTATATGTAATTCCAAATGCTACTCTTTTCTTCTTCATTTTATGTGCACATTATGTTGATAATATGTATTGTAGATAGAACATGTGTTTAAGATTCTGGAAAAATCTTATTAGTTAATAATTAGTTAATGATTTCATTTAATAAAGAGAAGAGAGTGAGCAAATCATGTAACTACTCTAAACTTTATTACAAGGTGGAAGAGAAGAATGAAAATTCCACAAAGTCTTGTGGATTACATGTGCATGGCCCAGAGAAAAATATTCCATAATAATTAGAGAGGATAATTTTAAGATATTGACCTTCTCTTTTATTTTAATTTCATATTTTATTTAGTGCTTTCATGAGTCTGTAATCAAGATTGCTATTTATCAAGGTTAATTACACTGAAATTCATATGGTTTTCATATCCAGTCTTCTTAGAAATATAGTCAGGATGGGTTCTCTTCATTTCTAAATTACCTCTTTCTTGGAGCAGTCACAGAATTTGATTTTTCACCTCACTTGACCTATTCCAGACAGGGTGACCTTCTACTTTCAAGAGCTATGGGTTAATTTTTTAACCACTGACATTATCTTCCAATGTCAGAATAATTTTAATAAACTGGTGAAGTCATTAAAAATTAATAAAACTAATTAAGAGTACTAATAGTTGAGAAATCAGAGCAAAAGCATATTTTGCATATTTATTGATATTATAGATTTTAGCATAAAATTTCTCTTCTTAGTCTTTTGGTTCCTTATTTCTCAAAGTGGGATAAAGACATCATTTATAGTCTTGTAGGTTACAGGTTAGGTGTCAAAATTTATGTTGAAAACACTGAGTCAAGGTAGAAACTCCATAACTGATAGAATTTAATATAATTTCATTAATTACAAGCTTCCTATTGATTTTCTCTAAAAGTTGTCCCAAATAATTTCATTTACTTAAATATTTTAATTTTGAAAACATGGATAATTTTCTATTTAAAGTTATGTGATTGTCCATTGTTTAAATTTCATTAATCCAGACATAACTATATGGTATAACACCTTATAGCAGCAAGATGTAGAATGTTTAACCATTATTTCATCCTGATTAGATGAATGAATGATTTTAAAATAATACATTATAAAGAGTAAAACAGTTCATTATAGTATTAGAACTATTTTACTATTAAATTTTAATCAGTAGCCCAATTTAAATTACTTGGACATAACATACGATTATTATTTTAAATATATATCAGTAGACTGAATGATTTTATAGTTGACAGGAAAACTGATCATTTGATATTACTGAACTAATTTTTAAATAATTTCTGAACTCATCAAGTAAACAAATGGTTTTACATATAATCTTTGTCACTATGTAATCACTTGGAAACATGAATGTATTCTTCTTGTTATATTTCAACGAAGAAATCTTATATTTTTATTTATAGGAAAATTACAGGAAAAGTTTCTGAGATGGAACATTATTCACAAGATGTATGGAGATGCAGATGTATCTTTGAGTAACTGTTACATTTTCAATCACTTCTATCTTATGTCAACTTGAAAATAAAATCACAGTCTTTTGATTGGGGATTTAGCTCAGTGGTTCCAGTGCCTGTCTTGCAAGCACAAGAACCTGGGTTCGATCCCCAGTAACCACATACCATACTGGGCATGGAGACTCACGCCTAGCAGCAACCAGTACCACATACCACACTGCTGGGCATGGTGGCTCACGCCTGTAATGCCAGCACTCGGGAGGCAGAGGCAGGAGGATTGCTGTGATGTGAGCTGGAGGCTGAGCTCAGGGCCAGCCTGAACCACAAAGCGAGACCCTGTCTCAAAAAAAAAATAAATAAATAAAATAAAATAAAAATCACAGTCTTTTGAAAATGGAATTACAATTTTCTTAAACTTTAAAGTAGCTAAATTAAATTTATAGTATCTTAATCAAAATATTATAATCATATTACTATAAAATGTTATGTAAATTATCAATTATAATTTTCTAATTATTGATCTATTATCAATTATAATTTTCTAATTTCTAATTTTTTTTAAATGTATAGCTTCCTATGGATGCACATTTTAATCCCTAAATTGATCAAGCTGGTAAATGGCCCAGAATGTCAAAATGTAATTAGTGATGTTTTGATTTAAAGACTGCATTTTCATGGTTTATGTGAAACATGAAAGACATCATAGATTTCTAAATGAAAGACATCATAGATTTCTAAATCATATATATATATATATATATATATATATATATATATATATATACACACACACACACACATATACATATATACACATTTGGAATTATCTATTTTAGTAGCTTATATTGTATTTATACCTCCTTTAATGTTTGGAAAAATAAATTTCCAAACCTCTTCTGCATACAGTTTCACTGCATAACTTGTAAGTCATGTATATTTGATTTTTACTGAATTTGATAAGTTCAGTATTAATATCTCCCTAGGAAATGTCAGGATCCATAAATTTTTGACTTAAACTCTTATCAATGTAGATGAGATCAGTGCATCAAACAAACGTCTACATGGAGATAAAACATGATGTCTGTGTGTTCACCATGATTTCTTGTTTTGCTTTATGTTTCTGCACAGAAGTAAATAATAAAGAAATACACTGAAATTCCCATGATAAGGTGTATAGAATAATATTGCCAATTAGGGATTTTTAAAACATACCCAAAGGAAACAGCAGTGTTTATGGGGGAAGTGAATGGAGGGAGTCTCAAGTTTAATTGCCTCCCTCCCTCTCCAACACCTTCCCCCTCTCCCTCCCTCCCTCTCAGTTTTTCTTCTCTCTCTCTCTCTCTTCTCTCTCATTTCCTCTCTCTCCCTGCACATCTGTTTGTCTGTCTCCCTTCTGTTTCTTTCTTCTTTCTGTGTATCTGCCCCATCTCCTCTGTTTCTATTTCTTTGTGTCTGTTTGTCCGCCTCTCTATTTCTCCCGGTGTGTTTCTTTTTATTTGGGAGCATCATCATTACTTTCATTTCCTCGTTGATTATATTTTGCCTCAGGTTTACCTTAAGCAAACAGCATGTGATAGGTTGCTGCCAATTTTACCTACAAAAGGATCAAAACCAGGGCTGAGAGCTAGGAACACTATTAACCTTGGAGGGGAAAAGCAGCCTAGGAGATAGCTCTCTTGAGAAAGGACTACATTTGTTTGAAACGCCTCAAATTTTGTTGTGATTATTAACAATTGGATGCTTTGAGAAGAAAGTCCAGCCAGGCTCCTGGGGTAATGTGGTAGTTCTGAGGTGTGTCTTCTTCCTCAGGAGTGAGAACTATTGCAGCAGATCCTGCTGTCATGCCTGTCCAATGCTGCGCCTTCAGTGATGTGCTCATGTTAAGTGACTGAAGTAAGTTCCAGACTAAAAGGGTGGTAACATTTTGAGTGATATTTTGCCAATAAGGAAGAAGGGGAGGAAAGTCACCTGCGATGTCACATGTAGTAAATGGCTGAGATTCATCCCAGGCAGCATCTCCCCCTCTAAAAGTTAGAACTGAATGTAACCTTGTTAAAAATGAAGAGAATGAATTTGTAATCCAAATAATTATGATAATAATAATATTGGCATGTATTAGGCACTTTGCTTGAATTCTACAAGGTTCAATCCACATAATTATTTCATGATAACTACTAGATTTTTCCCAATTTGTTAGTAAATACATTTGTCCAATATCAATTATTAAAAGAAGCTGCCTGTGTATTTCAGTTACATAAATTTGAATACAAGTTCATGATTTTCAGCATCAACTACTTCCCAAAAGCCTCCAATCTTGAAAAGAAGATTATACAGTTATATATACAAGGTGAAGACACTAAAAAATTTAAACCACCTAACATTGATTGTCTGCCATAACTTCCTGTATTTTAAATTTTCTCAGCAGTTTAATGAGATTACTTTTGAAATTCTTACTACTGATAAGCTTAAAGATCAATTATTCAATGAATTGGAAAGAGGTCCAAGAAATGTTTTATGGGGCATTCATAATATTCAATGTATAAACAAAATTAAAAACAAGATTAAAATAGTGTTTTTTTTAAACAATATTTCTGGTTATAAATTACCTGGGTCCTGGATATAATGTTAACTTGGAAGATCAAATTCCAATATCACTAAAAAAAATAATGATTCATAGAAACCAGGTGCTCTAGCTGTAATGAGTTGAGAATATTCTTCACTTCTGTTTTGCAAGGAAGCCAAATTTTCTTCAAGAGACAGTGGCTGTACTCATTATGCACATCTCTCAGGATTCAGACAGATAAACAATAAAATTAAAATATTTTAAGATATGTAATAATAAAAATTGTAAGCGTAGGTTGGAGAGGAATGGTCAAAGAGAGCCCTTGACAACTTTTGGAGAATCAGAACTTTACAGGGACAAAAAGCAAAGCAACAGTAATAACCTGGGTTATATGTAGAACCCAATTGACAGTCTCAAACACAAAATGGAAAAATCTCAACTCCCATACATCTCTCCGCCACAGGACTGTGTTTTCAGAAATACATTATTAGGTAGTTTTATCATGATGCAAACACCCTGATGTTGTACTGACAGAAACCTAAGTAGTATTGCCTAATAGTCACCTACATTGCACAGCAGTGCATGAGGCTGTCTTTCCTGTGCCCAACACTCAGCAGTAGTACTCACCATATTTCTTTATACCCCTTCTAAGATACTCAGGAAATAGCATTTCCAGAGTAGCTTCAAAAAATGTCAAAAAGAATGATATAAGGCTACTCGAACTGAGGGACACTATTTTGAGGAAGATGAATAGTAATATATCTTTTATTATAATATCTTTAAAAAACTTAAATGAATAGATATTTTGAACATGCATATATCTTGGCATAACCATGATTATTATACTGTGTTTCATGTATTCCAGTATCAATAGACTGCATGATTTGTTCTTAGAGTACAGTCATTATTTTAAATACTAGCTTGCTCCCACAGTTTTGCTGTTTAACATAAAAAATTAAATAGGCTAGTATTTTGTTTCAGCAGATAATTCCCTGCATCATTATATCCTTGCATCATTTTTTGTTTATTGGTAAAATTTAGATATACATATTCAATATTAAAAATTTGTACCTGTACATGACATATATTGATTCCCATTTTTCCCTAACCCCTGATCATATTACCATGCCAAACCTCCTATATACATAAGCTTTGTTTCTATCTTATTTTACTCTCAAATTTTGTTCTCATACACTATCTCTCCCTTCGAACATTTTCTTCCTACCTCACAATATCTGTTATACATTCTGATCCTCATATATATATTTAGTTTTTCATACTAAAAGAAACTATAGAATATTTAAACATCTGTGTCTTATGTATTTCACATGTGAGTATATCCTCAAGGTACATCAGTTTAAGCATAAATGGCTCAAAGTTACTATTTTTTATGGCTGAGTAATACTCAAATTTATTGAAAAAAATATCTGTTTTATCCAGTCTTCCATTTATAGGCACTTGGGCTCTTTCCAAGATTTAACTATGACAAACTGAACTGCTATAAATATAGATGCATATATATTGCCACGGTATGATTCTTTAATACTTGTATATAGGTATATATATATATCTAACAGGGAGTTAGAAGGGTCAAATGGGGCCTCTAATACTTTATTTTTGAGGAATCTTCACACTGACTTCTGCAAAGGTTGCACAAGTCTACATTCTCACAACAGTAGAGAAGGATCTCTTTCTCCTCCCAGTCTTGCCATCATTTGTTGTTGATTGATTTATTGTTAGCAGCCATTTTTTCTGGAGTGAGATGTCATCAGTGTTGATTTCACCTGCATCTTTTGAATGACAAGTGATGTTGATCATTTTTTCATGTTTCCTTTCTGCCTTTATTTGTCTGAGAAGGGTCTGTGCATTTCAGATGTCCATTTTTGGACTGAATCTTTAAATTTGGAGGATATATTCTTTTTTTAAAAGTATATATATATATATATATATATATATATATATATATATATATATATATATATATATATATATATTCTAAATAGTTGTTTTTTTATCTGAAGAACAGCTGGTAAAACTTTCCCCCCCCCCCAATTTGTAGGTTGTCTTTGTCTTTTTGCTCTCAGTAGTTTTTCTGGCTATGCAGAAGTGTTTTTTGTTGTTGTTGCTGTTTGCTTTTTGTTTTTTATAATATGAGTTCCCTATTGTTAATTCTTTCTACTAGTTCCTGTGCTGCTCAAGTTTTGTTCCTAGTCTTTCCCTATGGGAAAGTCTCCAAGACTCCTTTCTACCTAGCCTACCTCCCAGCAGGTTTAGTGTTTCTCATTTAATATTTAGGTGTTTACTCCACTTTAATTTTAGTTTGATAAATAGTGAAAGAGATCAGTCTAATTTTAATCTTTGAAAGCCTGAAACCCAGTTTTTCCAGCACCATTAACTAATGAAGCTGTCTTTCCTCCATTGAGGATGTTTGTCTCCTTTGTCAAAGATGAGGTTAATACGTCTGGAGTTGTTTTTGTGTCTTCTGGTCTGCTCCATTGATCCATGGGTCTGTTTTTTGCTGGTTTTTTGTTTGTTTGTTTGTTTTTGTTTTTTGGTTTTTTTGTGTTTTTTTTGCCAGTACTATGCTGTTTTTGTCACAGTGGCTTTGTAGCATATTTTCAAGTTGGGGATTGTGATAATCCCTGCCTAGTCCTGGCTGACTAGAATTGCTTTTGACACTTTAGGTCTCTTTTTGTTTCAGATGAATTTTTAGATTATTTTGTCTAGCCCTCTGAAATAGGGTGTTGGTATTTCATTTGGGATTGCATTGAATCTATATAGTAATATAGTAGTTTTGGCAGTATGGCTGTTTTGACAATACTGATTCTTTCTATCCAGGGGAAGGGTTGTCTTTCCTCTTTTTTTTTTTGTTTTTTTTTGTTTTTTTTTTGTTTTTCAGACAGGGTCTTGCTTTGTTGTTCAGGCTGGCCCTGAGCTCAGTCTCAAACTCATCACAGTAATCCTACTGCCTTTGCCTCCCGATGCTGGCATTACAGGTGTGAGCCACCATGCCTTGCACTGTGGTATGTGGTACTGATTGCTGTTGGGCATGATTTTCCACACCCAGTATTGTATGTGCATAACTGGGAATCGAACTCAGGTACTTGCACTTGCAAGACAGGCAATGGAACCACTGAGCTAAATTCCTGGCTCTCCATTTTCTGATATCCTTTTCAATCTCCCTTTGCAGAATACTTTAATTTTCAGAGAAGAAATCTCCCACCTACTTTGTTAGACTGGTTCCTAGATATTTCACTTTTATGGTGGATTTGGTGAAAGGAATTGTTCCTACTGTTTATTTCTGTGAGTCTACTATTTATGTATAGGAAGGCTATTGATGTTATCAGAAAATAGTGACAGCTTAACTTCTTCCTCTCCTGTTTATTTATTTTTTTCTTCTCTAATTGCTTTGGCTAACGTTTTCAGCACTATATTGAACATGAATGGTGATAGTGGACATCTTTGTCTTGTTCCTGATCTTAGCATGAATGGTTTCAATATTTCACTATTCAATATGATACTGGATGTTGGTTTTTAATAAATAACTTTTACCAGGTTGAGATAAAGACCATCTATTCCAACTTTCTGTAGGTTTGTAATCATGAATCTGTGCTGGATTATATCTAGTGCTTTTGTATTCATCTACTGTGATGTTCATACAGTTTTTGTTCTTGACTCTGTTAATACAGTGCATTACATTTATTTATTTACATATGTTGAACCATCCTTGCATTCCTGCTATGAATCTAACTTGGTCAGAGTGTATGATCTCTTTGATGATCCTCTGTATTCTGTTTGTCAGTAACTTAGTGCAGATTTTTGCATTTATATTCATTAAGAAAATTGGCCTACAGTTCATTTTGATTGGATTTTTCTGTGCTTCTGGAATGAAGGTAATGTTTATTTTTAGAAATGAATTTGAGAATATTGTTTCCCTTTCAATTTCATCAAAGAGTCTGAGAAGTAGTGGCATTAACTGTCACTAAATGTTTTGTAGAATTCAGCAGTAATATCATCGAGGCCAGGTATTTTTTTTTTGTCCGTAGGTTTTAAATTACATTTTTAATTTCATAGACAGGTATTGGAGTGTTTGGGATTTTTACATCTTCATTCAACTTTGGAAGTTCATATCTGTCTAAGACCTTTTCTTTTGTGTTTTCTAACTTTTTGGAATACAGATTCTCAAAGCAAGTATTCATTATTCTCCGGAATTTTGCGAGACCTGTGGTGATTTCCCCTTTTTCATTCCTGATTGCATGGATCTGAATCTTTTCCTTCCCTCATTTGATAAGTTTGGCTAGGGGTTTGCCAATTTTGTTTATTCTTTCAAAGAACAAACTCTTCGATTTGTTGATTTTTTTTTTGTATCATTCTTCTAGCTGCCATTGCATTAATTTTTGCTCTAATTTTTATAATTTCCTCCCACGTGTGTTTTGGGTGTGTCTTGATGTTCTTTTTCTAGAAGCTTTAAGTTAAAAAATAGACTGTTTATTTGAGCTCACTCTATTTTCCTAGTATGGTCACTCAATGCTACGAATTTTCATCCTAACACTGCTTTCAGTGGTTCCCCGAGATTTTGTACATTGTGCTAGTATTTTTTGTTAATTCTAGAAATTCTGTCAAATTTCTTCTTTAATGTTGTCTATGACCCAATGATTATTTGGGAGAGTATTATTCAACTTCTATGTGTTTAGGAAGTTCTTGGGAAAATATTTTTGTTATTTATCTCCAATTTCAAGGTGCAAAGGTCTGATAATATACAGGGGATAATTTCAGTTCCTTTTAATTTATTTAAATGAGTTCTATGAACTAACATGCAGACTGTTTTGGAGAATAACCCATGTGCAGCTGAGAAGAATGTGTCTGACATTTTTGTGGTTTATAATACTATATAGACATCTACTAACTCCATTTGTTCAAAAGTTTGGTTCTGCTCCTCTATTTCATTAATCATTTTTTCATATAGTTGAACTGTCTATTTGTGCAAATGGGGTCCTGAGGTCTCCCACTATTATTACCTTAGTGCTTATCAGGCTTTATAAGCCCATTAATATTCATTTGATATAGTTGGATGCATTAATATTTGGTGCATATGTATTTATGACTGTCACCTCTTCCTCTTGAATTGTTCCTAGTATGAGGATATAAAGATCTTCTTTGACTCTCTTAAATATTTTTTGTTTGAAGTTTACTTTGTCTGGAAATAAGATAGCCACTCCTGTTTTTGTTGGGTTCTTATCACACGTAGAATTGTCTTCCATCCTTTTACTTTCAGTCTATGGATTTTTTTTTTTTCTCATGTAAGTGTGCTTCTTGAATTCAGCATAGTGTTGAATCTTGGTTCTTTTTATGTTTTTGAGACAGGGTCTTGCATTGTCTTGGTCCTGAACTCAGTCTCAAACTCAGCAGTCCTCTGGACTTTGCTTCTCAAGTCCTGGGATTACAGGTCTGAGTCACCACACCTGACATTGTTATTTGTGGTCACTGGGAATTGAACTCAGGACCTTGAGTTTGCAAGCCAGCCACCAGAACCTCTGAAATAAATCCCTGACCCTGAATCTTGGTTCTTGATCCATTCTTCCAACCTACTTTCTTTCTTTTTTTTTTTTTGAGACAGGGTCTCGCTGTGTGGTTCAGGCTGGCACTCAGCTCAGCCTCAAATTCACATCTCAGCAATCCTCCTGCCTCTGCCTCCCGAGTGCTGGGATTACAGGCGTGAGCCACCATGCCCCGCACTGTGGTATGTGGTACTGGTTGCTGCTGGGGTGAGTCTCCACGCCCAGTATTGTTATGTGGTTACCGGGGAATCGAACCGGGTCCTTGCACTTGCAAGACAGGCGCCGGAACCACTGAGCTAACTCCCCGGCCAGCCCCAACCTACTTTCTTTTTATTCAGATCTTTATTGGTACATTGTACATATACCACAGTCACTTTCAACATTGAGAATTTGTACCAATATATGATATGAGACAATTTGATTCTTATTTTTCCCCTGTCAGCCTATTTTTAATTTGGTGAATTTAGGTTATTAACTTAAATGGTTATAATTGATATGTGTTGACTTATACTTCTGATGATATTTTTCTATAGTAGATTCTTTTATTATTATATTAACTCCCTGCCATTTAATTTTCTGTCTTGTGGCTTCATTCATTTAGGCCTCATGGAGTTGTCAACTATCCACAGTCTTTTTCTAGGATATTTTTTAGAATTTTTTATAATGAAGAATTAGAATTAATGAAGTTTCTAGGATGTTCTTTGTTGTGGAAATATCTTATTTGTCATCTGTTTTGAGGGATAGCTTTGCAGGATACATCATTCTAGTTTGGAAGTAGTTCCTCCCCCCTTAAAACTTGAAATACTTTATTTTAGGCTCTCCTTGATTTGATGGTTTCTGTTGAAAAATCTGCTATAATTCTGATGGGCTTTTCTTTATATGTGATCTGCTGCTTTTCTCCAACTTCTTTCAACATTTCTTTCTGTTGAACTTCTGGTATTGTGACTATCTTTTGGTTAAGTGTGGATTTTATTATTATGATTATGATTATGATTATTAATTAGAATCCTGTGTCCTCACTTATCTGTATGCCAAATTCTTTTTTCTTGGTGGGGAAGTTTTCTACCATTACATCTGTGATGTATGCCATTTGTACTCTTTCTTGTTTCTTCATTGACTCTGATCAATCTCAAGTTGTTTTTCTTTGCATCATCTAGCAGCTGCTTCATTGATTTCTCATGGTCCCTTACTATTTTTAATAAATCTTTCCTATGCTGGAATTCCATTATGTTCAACTCTGTTTTATTTGTGTTACTCACTCTGGTCACCATCTGTGAAGTGATCTGAGAGATTGTTTCTATTTTCACTTTTTCCAGGTGCCCATTTGTTGTCAATGAAGGGAGTCCAGGTGGTTGTGTTTCAGGGTGTTCTTTTTAGTTCTTAATTTTCCCTTTAGAGATTGGGGATTCTGGGCTTGAGTCAAAATCAATGCAGCACTTACTTAACATGTAACTGCTGTTCATGTAGGGCATGGTTGCTCTGTGCTGGCTTTGCCCCAACCTGAATTACTTTAAAGAACTGTCAAACCAGAGTAAATCTCTTCAGTCTTATTTGTTTTTTTCTCATTTTTATTTTTCACTATTAATGTTTTTGATTTACTTTCTGGGTTAATGTCTATAAACTCCTTGTTGCAAGTATCTTTCTTGGTAATATTTAGAACCCTTAAGAAATGATTTCTTGCTGTGTCATTTTCCTGGTATCATTGACCCTTAGGCCTCTGCATAATTTCCAACACAACTCCAGCACTTACCACATAGATTCAGATTTCAGGCCTGAGTCTCATGGAATGCTCTTGGGAAAAGTTAACATGTAAGTGCTGTTCATGTAGGGCATGGTTGCCCAGTGCTGGCCTTGCCCCAACCTGAATTACTTTAAAGAACTGTCAAACCAAAGTAAATCTCTAAGATAATTCATATGTAGAAATCTTACTGAGATTAATGAGAAAACACTGCAAGAATTCTGGTAATATACTATAATTTACCTTAGTAGTGGCCTGCCATGGTGTGCAGAAGAAAGGGAAATGACACTAACGAATGTGACCTTCAGTGATGTTTCTAAACTTCTAGAAATCTTACTGGGCCATTCAGCATGAGTTTATAATTAAAACTGCTAATTTTTTTTAGGATTTTGGTGATATGCCCACTTTTTCTTTACTGAGGTTTGAACTTAGGGCCTCATGTATGCTAGCAATCTACTCCACCATTTGATTCCTAAGAATATTTTGGGAAAAAAGTTTTTGCTGAGAAGAACAGGCTTGCTTGGGAGTTAGTATCCTTCTGCTTCAGCCTCAAAGGTAGCTCACTTATTTTAAAATAAAATTCTTTGAATACCCCCACACATGTCTTTTTCTTAGTCTCAGTTTCTGTCTCTCTCTTTTTTTCTTTCTCCCCTCTTGAAGCTCTCCCCCTCTTCTTTTTCCCTTTGTTATCCTATCTCTCTCTCCTTCCCATTATTCTTTCTTCCATATATATTTTTCTCATATATTGTTGAAAACAACTTTACTACTAATCTTAATCTAAAACTATGGCTTTACTCTTTACTCTTCATTGTTGAGAAAGTTTCAAATGTTAGAATTGGCTGTTAAACATAATACATTATAAAATATTTAAAATAATTCATGACTCTATTACTGATAGCATAGATTAAATACTCTTCACTCTCATTTCTTCCACAGAAAACATTGTGAAAATAAGTGAACATATTTAAAGAGACAGGTATCATTCTTGTATACCCCACAGAAGTTCTAAGGTACATTAGTCTCTGACATGGTATATTAGTTCTGATTAATTATAATAAATTTATAGGAATAACATTTTATTTAAAGAACATATACATTGATATTTTAAGTGAATTTTTGCAACATAAATTTCTATTTTTAGTGATTAGCTAAATAAATGTACTATAAACCAAAAACTACTAAACAAATTATTAAAAAGTACAACATATTAGATCATCTTCTCAAATGAGACATTATTCTGAAATAATAGTTAGAAAACAAAGTTGATTTATGGCAAAGTATTCAGTAAATGGTAATAAAATATGAAAATGAAAGAAATTGTGGAAATATTATCCTTTTATCTGAACTGATATGCATTTTAAAAAGCCTTTTTTTTCTGATGAGAAAAAATGATGATTATTGCTATGG
Organism: Petromus typicus; assembly: GCA_004026965.1. Lineage (NCBI taxonomy): Eukaryota > Metazoa > Chordata > Mammalia > Rodentia > Petromuridae > Petromus > Petromus typicus. Next base: position 117,446 of record PVIR01000377.1, read on the forward strand.
CACAAAGCAAAGTTCCTCCTTAGAAAAATTAATATATTTGACTTCTTATTTTGGTTACCTGTGTTAGATTTTAACTTTTATTTAAAGATGATATGGAAGAAAATTTATATTACATGAGTCCTAGACAGTCACAGTATCCTATTAATCTTATTTTCCAGTGGAGAAATATCTCTGCTATGCATTGATGATATTTCTATAAAGAGATCAAAAATTATAGTCAAGCAATGTTTCTCTAATGCTTTCCTCATTCTTAGCTCAGTAATTTCATTATTATGATCAAGGCATGTGAACTACTTAACATTATGATGTAGGTAAGATTACACTCTAATCTGCAGAACACATTTGCCAAGGAAGATCTGCGGATTTTTGGAGAAACAGACATGAATTAGAAATACACTGTTCCCCTACAGAAAGATCATTTCCTTCAAGGGAACATCCATAGTGAGAAAACAATGGGTTGGAGTCAGAAGTTCTGTGTTTGTATCTTTGCTCCATTGCCTGCCAGATTTATGAAACTGAAAAATATATTGATCATTTCTGAGCTGTAATTTCTTGCACTGCAAGTCAGACAAAATACAGTTACACTATCATATTCTTTTCAAAGAAAAGAATCATTTACAATACAGTTTCATCCTGTGCCAATGTGAAGGAAATATAAATGATGTAATAATTTAACAGTATACACCAAATACTAAATTTCACCAATGTCTAAATCAATATAAATAACTCTAATGAAAAATATTGTTAGTCATAAAATATTATGATTTTACTTTAACTTAGAAAAGGAAGTTTAGGTGAAATGCATAGAAACACGTAAATTCATAGCTTGTATTTTTCCAGATACAAATTCATTAGTTTTAATTGAAAGCAAGTCTTAGAAAATAAGTTGTAAAATATATTGCATCATTAAAGATATTTCAAATAGATGTGCAAGCGGTACATGTTTTCCCTCTCACTTTTGAGGTTAATTATGTGGAGAAAAGTAACTTTTTATTAACAAGAGCCTACTGTAAATGATGGTTGAACTTCCTTTACATTCTTAAGACAATTCTTGATTTGATTGTTTGTTTTTTGGTACTGAGGATTGCATTCAGGCCTTTGTGCTTGTGGGACAAGCGCCATAACCACTCAGCTAAATCCCCAACCCAACAATTCTTGGTTTGAAAAGGAAAGTGTTCCAATGGCATTCACGTTCTTCTATGCTCCATTTCTTAGTTGAGCAGGTACTTATGGAACATCTTCTGTGGTCTGCATTGTTGGAATTACCAATGTAAGGCTTTACTAGCCTAAGAAACTGGATTCTTACAACCAAGAATGAGAGATTTTAAAGTACTGATCACACACACATTTCAAATTACAACGAATTCTTATAAATGAAAACATTACTGGAATATACTTGAATTTATATTCCAATCAATCACACAGAATCTTTAGGGAGGAACAAAAAAGGTACTGAAAGTTCCTATAATAATATAACCTTAAAAAGGTAATTTTTAAGATGTACGTCTTCATCCTTATTGAAATAAAACAAAAAAGTGTCTATGTATATTGATAATCCCCTTTTTATGATTAATATTTCTCAGTCTTTTGTGAAAAAATATTCTGAACTTCAAAAATGAAGAACTTATTATTTTTATTTTTGCATTTTTAAATAGCAGAAAACAATAAATTTATATTGCTGCAATAATAGTTGAAATACAACACCAAATCAGAGAATCTCTACACAGAATAATTTTGTTACAGTATTTAATATTTATAAAGTTTAGGGACGTGCATAGTTCATTTGTTTCACAGGTAGAGTTGTGGTAATCTCTGAGGAGGACTAGAAACCTAATGACAAAGGGAACCTAAGGAAAACTTTAGTATTTCAGTGTTTTATTTTTTCATTTGAAATATGTTTAATTTGTGGTAATTCAACATTATGGATCCTTTTTATTTACAGATACACCAGTAAGGATGTTATCTATAAGTGTTTATACATCTATAAGGATGTTAAAAATGTTATACATGTTATAAGCATGTTACAAATCCACATATTATAAATGTTATAAACATCTATGCAAATGTTATCATGTTTGTAAACATGAATTGATGCATACTTAGACACAGATTAGATAATAACCCTATAAACTTTTGTATACATGGCAGTGTGACCACAGCATATTCTGTTTATGATATATCTTTAAAAAATTGAGGGTAAAAAAATGCCCTATCCTAATTCTAACAAAGGAAAATGCTAATACATCAACATTACAAAAAGCAAAGTTTAAGGTGAAATCATTATTTTTAAAAAAATGACAGTTCAGACACAATTTATTCAAATCACCAGGAGATATAATGATTTAGACTTGCATGTACTCAATAATGTTACCCAAAAGTATTAGTATAAAGACATAAAGTACAGTAGAATATATAAAATACAGTTATATTGGAATATTATTTCAGCTACCATTCAATAACTAAATCAGATATACAAAATATTGTCGGTCTAGAACCTATTTTCATAAAATCAATAAATTTATGTAAAAGATATAAAAATAGCTATTATAATTGGCACTGCAGTTCCCTCAAAACCTGTGACCACAATCTATCACTTGACATAGAAACTGTGTATTCAGAATTAAGGCTACAAATACGTAAAAAAGGAACATATTTAAATCATCCATTTGAGCATAATCTACTTTCACGAGCACTGAAGAGCCAAGAAGCAACAGTGCAGATAGTGCCAGATGGGAAAACAGAGAGCATCCACCAGTGAGAAGAGCTGGTGCTGGGAATCTCAGGACGGAAGCAATCTCCAGTCGAGGAATGAACACAGGCACGTGCAGGTGCAGGTGCAGAAAGCGGAAAGCAGCTCCATTTGAACTGCTAGGGAGGCGACCTTGAAGTTAGAGCTGCATGGCCCCGAATGCCAGCAGCACTCACAGTCTCTGAAGTGTAAGCGGATGCTGCCCTGAGCCTCCAGACAGCTATTGAGTCAACACTTTAATTCCACCCTTGGGAGAATCTAAGCAGAAAACAAGCTGAGCTGCTCCCTACCCAGACCTACAAAACTGTGCGGTAATCACAGGTGCTGCTTCAGTTGGGGCAACTTGGACTAGGAAAAGAATAGCACACTTGTTCTTTACAAGAAAACTAGGCTTGCAATACATTTTATAATATTGGACCCATAAAAGAAATCTCAATGAATTTCAGAGGATTAAGTTCATGCCAAGGCTGTTATCTGAGTATAATAAAAACAAGATTTGCATTGGTGACCAAATATAATGACAGTTATACCATACATGCTTATAATGTAAGATATCTACTGGTAACCTGGGCCAAAGTAAAAAATTACAAAGAAATTCAGAACATTTTCACTGGGTACTTGCAGGATATAGATTCCATAGCATGGAGAGTAAAATTAAGAGCTCTCAATGTACTCAAGTTATTACAGCTGCTATGAAATAGATATGAGAGGACTTTTACAGGAATATCGATGGGAATATACTGGGCAACTAATAAGCAATTTAAATGCACATTATTGGTAAAATGAAAAACATGGTAGTATATATGCAATGGATTTTTAAGTACATAAGTTAAATGTAGTCCATATGTCTTTGAAGAGGTTGAGACATCTTCTAGTGGTACACAAGGTCAAAACCATTTCTATAGTACTGAGAACTTATTTGTCTTTTTCACTTCATTGAAATTTGCTCTCTGGAGACAAAATAAGTGACGGATACAACTGCTGGTACATTAGCACAACTTAATAGCTTCAAATTATTGCTGGTAGTCATTCGTCATTGTGTTACTACTACACACAGTACCAAAATAAAAAAATACAGCTGTAATTAAGGGTGTCCTTATTAAAATTATAAATGTTTATCTTATTGAATTTTTAACCTATAACCCGGCATGGTGGCACATGCCTTTAATCCTAACACAAGAAAAGACTGAGCCAGGAGGATTTCTGTGAGTTACAAGCCAGACTAGGCTACATAGTGAGTTCAAGGCTGGTATGAACTACATAGTGAGACCTTATCTTAAACAAACAAACAAACAAACAAACAAAACAGCCTGAGGATTTAGCTTAGTGGTACCGCACCTACCTTGAAAGTACAAGGGTCAGAGTTTGATCCAGGTACCACAAAACCAACAAATTCAGAAATAACCACAACCACATTTTTTAAAAATCTGTAGAACTCTAATGAATAATATCACAAAACAGAAAACATACATTAAATCTCTGGTATTTATATATGTTTGTTCTTTGAAAGAGAAACACAACTGTTTGACTTGTCCCTCAAAAAGCACTTTTTTCATGGAAAATCTGTATTAACTGACTTAAAGACTGACTTATGAACTATGGGTCTTTACCCTTGAGTATTTAATAAATATTTTGAGAGAAAGGAACAGATAGTATTTATTGTCAATGATAAATCTGAACTTTCAAGGAAAATAAAACAAACATTTAGACATTTCCAACCTGCCATTTAACCTTTGCTCTTTCCCCAGTTTTAAGATCTTTTTCATAAGATCAGTCACAATAAAAACAAATGTGATCTATTGATAATGTGTAATGAAATGCCTCAGCATTTGAAAGAGCTGTTATAACTCAAACCATGAATGTTTTTTAAATGAGCTACACATGATGGTTTAAACAGGGCAGGGCATGCCAAGGGATCAGGAGATCAATGGATGGTACTAGTGCAGAATACATGACATTCATGGATATGGTTCTGAATGCATCACAGCTAACTTGGAAATTTGTGTAGAAAGGAAGAATATACATTTTATTCCTGGTACTAGCTACATATCCATGCCAGTTGAGGTGTTCTTCATATTATCAACTAATACACTGAAAAATATTGAAAAAAGAATTAAACAAGAGAATATAGATATTTTCTATTGAGTCAAACATGAACAATTACAGTGAAAAAACTCTTATTTTTGAGAAATGTGACAATTTCCTTAATTGCTGGTCACCTAAAAATTCATTATCCTTATTCTGGATATTTAAAGATGAATCAAAGAGTGAGATTTTTCATAATTTTTACTTGAAATTTAGTAAGTTAACATTGATAGATTAGTTCAAAGCTTTCTTTGTATTCTTTTTGTTAATAATTGAGTTTATTGGTACATTTTAGGAATTTATACATATATATGTATATATAATATATATTATTTTATATATACATATACATATATATGATAGATATCATGTACATATATATGATATATATGATATATATCATATATATATATATATATATATATATATAATTTCATTCCTCACTGGGAATTTATACATGTACATGATATTATTTCCTCATATCTTCCCATTTTTTCCCCTGCCCTCCCTTCATCCCCTTCTCCCTCTGATATACATAAGCTTTGTTTCCATTTTTTTCTTTTTACCATCAAATTTTTTCTTTATTTTCTTTGCCTTTCCCTGACCTTTCCCAGTGACCCTCTTCCTTTGAACATTTTTTTCCTGTTTCTCAATATCTATCATTTATTTTGGACCTCATTTACACTTTCAGTTTCTCACACTACAGTATTTATACATCGTGTTTTATCTATGTTTCTATGAGTTCGGCCTTTTTCTATCTCAATAACTTTTGAAAGGAAGAGGATCTGAGAAAAACAAGTGAGAACTGCTACAAAATAATTAAAATAGTAATTTTAGAATGAATTAACATTACATATTTAATATTAAATAATAGCAAGTAAAGAAGACAACATAGTATCATTACATGCAATTCTTACAAACACATGTAGATCCCTGCAGTAGGAGCCAGTTTCCTAACCAGTACACGACACAGATTTGAGGACAGAAAGTAAAAGGCAGAACTAGGAGACAGAAAGTGGGGATCCAGGATGATGAAAGCCAGTACAATCAACAGAGGTGCTGACAAGTCAATGATTTTTACTGGCAATTAATTGGAGTAAAGGAAAGCTACGTACAGGGTAGAACTGCCTCTGGTTTCTTTGGACATTTATGTAAGCAAGATTCATAAATGGCAAGACGAAGCATTCTCAAATTAGGAACAGAATAGACAAATTGTATCATTGTAATTAGAACATTGTCTTCTTATTTGTGGGAACTGAATTTGGGTGTCAGTTACTCTGACCTTGGCATGTAGAGTTTGCCCAGAATTATGTCTTACAACAAGTCAATTGCTTACTTGACTCATTACATCCTGAATTGAGTATAGTCAGCATTATGATCCTTTGCAAGTAATAAACAAAAAACATTAATTAAAATGTTAAGCATGTCTAAAAAAGAATATAAAAGGCAATTTAATTTATTTTGAATAAATTTAGTTTATTAGTATATTTTAAGTATGCATTATGATCCCATTCCTCATTGGGAATTTGTACCTGTAAATAATATATCTTAATTCTCTCTCTCTCCTTTTTTTTTCCCATTCCCCTGCCCTACCTTCAAACATCACCACCCCTCAATATATATATGCTGTTTTGGGGTGGTTTTTTTGGGGGGTATCGTTAAGTAGGCAATTAGAAAAAATTATGTTAGCTTTTCTTCGGATCTTAGAAGGATAATACCTCATGCATCTATATTTTCTTATTCTTAATATTATTATCTCTAGAAAGTTGCCCATTTTAAACCATCTTTTCTATAATCCAAGCTTGTAACTGTATGCAATAATTTAATCAAAATAATAAAATATAAACACACTGCCAAACAATATTTGCTACATAAATATGTGAAATATTTACCTATATGTAATTCTCTACAGTTTCATATAACTCATTTGACAAAACCTCACTCACTTCCTGTTGGTAGTCATTTTTGTTTCAAGATTTTATTCTGATTTAAGTCACATATTTTCATTCTTAGATTTATCTAAATATCTGTACTTTATCAATATAATAAAAATTGACTTGATAAAAATACTGTGTCTTTAAAAATGACATAAAGTATATTAAAATAATTTTACAACTCAAAGTTCCAATTTATCCAGATTGTCAGATGAATGACAAATATGACAGATATCATATATAGTAATGCACATGGATATAAAAAATAATGTGTATATATAATCAGAATAATATATATAATCATTTTATATATAATATATATTATATGTGTATAATATATAATCACAGTAATTACTGTTGCTGAGTGTTTTCTAAATGGAATGCCATATTTTTACATAAATCTTGGAAAAGTGACAATATAACTTTTAATTCTCCTTAACTCTATTAGATAGAGTGACAATGACACTAAAATTAATTCTATTTTGCTTTTAGGTTAACAGGTTTCCATCTGCCACCACCAGTGACAAGTACCAAATCTGTGTTCTCACTGCGCCTGACCAGCGACTTCGCAGTGAGTGCTCATGGGTTTAAAGTGTACTATGAAGGTAAGTGATGGTGAAATACCTGGAGCTACATCACAATAAAACACTAAACATATTTCCTGTCTCATCGTCATAACACCTAGAGATAGGAAAGGCCTCCCTTTAACTTTTCTTAGGACCTGAGACAATGAAATTACAGCAACAACAGAAAGAAATGAAATGTGAAAGGAAAAGGAGGCTATTTTGATTAGTGATTAGTTGATCCAGGAAACAGACTCCATTTTCTCTTTACCCTCCTACCAGAAAACAAGACAAAGCAGCAACAACAAAAAGTGATAATCTGTCTTTGAAAGTTAGTCAAGAAAATGCAAAGAGAAATTCTGCATTTCTGCAAAAGTGTGTTCAGTAGCACCAATTCCCAAATGTGTAACCACTAAATTAAAAATTAACAAGCTAACAAAACTCCAGTTTTGCTTTTGCTTTTGGAAATTTAGTCCAGATTTATTTGGCATTAAAACACAATTTGAACTAACTGGAAGCCATTTATGATTTTTGCATCATTTAGTGTGAAGATTTGCATGTTTTATTATTTTTATTGGTACATTTTAGATGTACACAGTGATCAAATAAATCAAAAGGAATTTATACCTGTACGTGATACATCTTGATTCTTCTTTTATTTCCCCAGTCGCCTTCCCTCTCTTCAATTTCTCTTCTGCTCCTTATTAACAAAAACAGTTGCTGAATTTTCTTGTATTCAATTTTTTTCTTTTATCTATGAAATAGTGTTTCCAAATGGAATGATCTTCAGGTTTTGCTGATGGTATTCAGATGTACACAATCTATGTTTCTTTTCATTACATGTGAAAATTTCTAATGGTGAAGGTACTATATCCCTAAACATTTCAGATAGAAGTTGTAAATTTTTAAATTTTATGTGGTTTAACAATACAATTCCCATTTAATCTTGGAAAATCTCCTGTGAAACATTGTAATATTGTATTACATTTGAACACATCTAAGAATGTAATGTCAAAATTCATCTCAACAGGTCTAATTCTGTTGTAGAGTAAAAGAGTAGTTATGGTTGGCCTCTACTTTTGTGTCCATTGATCTTCTTGACATACCCAGAATTGTACCAAGGACCTTACACATCTTTAGGGAAGCACTCTACCACTGAGATACATCACTAGACCATAGGTACATTTTTTGAAGCACAAAGAATTCAATTCAAACTACAATATGGGAAAAATGCACACAAGAAGATAATCATATGTAAAGCACAATGCAACAATATAAATTTTAATATGGGACATCCAGGTAAAAAGCTAAACATGACTTCATCTAGTACTATATTTCCCACTAGAAAAAAATCCTTTGTAAAACAAGTGAATAACATTATTTTCTCCATTTTATATTAATAAGTAATATCATATGGGGAAGTCTTGAACACCATTTTCCACCTGATGTGTTTATGAACAGACTTTTGCCTAGCAGGGGAGGATGAAATCAAGGACTTATTTCCCTCTGTTGAGATTGTAATGATCAGTTTTCTAAACTGCTCTCCTAGTAGCTAAGTGTTCCTTTTAATTTTTTCCAACTTAATTCATTATAGCTATCACAAAGTTTAAGTGTAGTTTTGGAAGTACTGAAAAAGAATTCAGTAATGCAGTAATCTCATTAAGTGTTCTCCACTTAAAATGTTTTTTCTATTAACAAAAACATAAAGATATTTTAGATCAGTTTATTCTTTCATAAAATAAAGCAATATAGAAAATGGAGGGAGTTAGGACATGAAATGCTTCAGCAGATGTTTTAGTGTCTGAAACTTAAATCTAGGCTATGAGACACTCAGCAGTACTGATGGACTACATCTCATACTACAGATTGGTGATACATATCTTGTACACTGAGTACAGGTTTTCCATTACTGCATTGACAAATTACCAAGAATTTCACAATTTTAAATAACACAAAACTTGTCACTTACAGCTCTGTAAGTGAAAAAACCCTACTCGTTTCTGATGGATTCTCTGTTCAAGGTCACAAAATTGAACTAACCATGTCACTGGGCTGAGTTCCTATCAAAATTCTTCAGGAAAGTCTATTTCCAAGTTTATTCTGGTGGTTGATAGGATCTAGCTCCTCAGGTATGGAAAACCGAGATTCCTGTGTACTTGCTGTCTGTCAGCTGAGGGGACATGTGGCTCTTACAAGAATCCCTCCATTTTCCACAGTTCATTTATCTTCAGGTCAGCAACTGGTCCGCTAAGTTCTCCAGAGATGTAACCCCAGATTTCCCTTTTGGATGTGTCTGCCCAGTGGGCTTCCTCCTCCATACATCTCTGACTCCAAGTGGGGAAGTTTCTGGGCTCCATGAATACTCAATGGGGTAGGCACATCTCAATAACAGAAGTTAATCTTCCTATCTGAAAGTCCCAGTGTAATTACAGCTGCAAAGTGCCTTTTGCCTTGGAACAATGTAGGCACAGTTTGCACAGGTAGAAGAAGGAAAACAGCTGCCCTACATGACGTGCAACTATGTGATGGGTTTCAGCAGAAGTAAATGTAACACCACATGATTCAGTACTGTCAAGGACAAAGAGAATGAAATCTTAACCTACAGCTCAAAAGAAAGAATATTTACACAGTATCTGCACATTTTGAATTGATTATTTTCTTTCATAATTAAACCACATCTCTGAGTTCCACTTACACTATAGTAAAATTTACCTGTTAGATATCTTCTAAAGTGTAGATATGTGTACCTCAGTAATATTTTCATGATAATCTTGATATCTGACTCTCATTCCTTTTCTTTTCAATTAATTACCCTTAGCATATTCACTTAATAATTGCTCTATTCAAATTTCAAATTTACTGAGGCTTTGTCATTTGGTCCTGGAGTTTATGAGATCTCTGAATAGTGATGGCATATACCATTTTGTGTTTGTCCACTTCCAACACTGGACAACATGCATCAGAAGTGTTGGGAGATTATATTAAAACATAGACTTCTTGGTCCCACTTGTATGTCCTGAATGAAATCCTACAGTGGAGCTATGGAATATGTATTGTAGTAAAAAAAAAATCCACTGCTTCTTATACCTACTCAATTGTAAGTTCTCTCTGTCTTTTAAGTTCTGAGAGAAAAGCAACCAAACAAACCAATGATTTTTAGAATAAAAATGTATGCTATAATCACTAAGGAGTTCTTGTTTCCAAGACAATTTCACATATCACATTAGTTTACTGTAAGAGGACAAAGCAAAGAAAATATGTTTGTACTTATTCACTATCAGCACTTTTCAAATGAAAGATTAATGTGTAATCTCCAAGTATAAGTAAATGCATAGTAAAGCAATTAAATTAAATGTTGAGTCAAACCCAGTTTACTTACAGTTTTTAAAATGTTATTTTTGATTTATATACTTACACCATGAAGGATCAGAATAAGTAGTTTATCTAAGCACATTATTCCATAGGCCAGATTTTACTTTTTCCCCTGATATTGCTAAAATGTCCAGAATGAGCTACATTTCTTATTTTTTAATAAAATAAAATGGTTTTGTTTTAATTCCTTCATTGTGTCTCTCAATAGACAATAAATTAATTTTCTGCAGGGACTGTATCCTATTAAATTTCATATAATATCTGTTAATAAAAAAATCCAATATATTGATACTTCAGCAATTCTGAATGCTGGACTCATTCCTGATGTTTGAAATTTTCAATACTTAAATGATTTGCAATTTTATAAATGGAAAATCTTTATATTATGTGTAATAACTATTTTATATTTTATATATAATTTTAGAATATATCTGATGGAAAATTCAAAAGATAAAAGTATTAATAGGTAAATAATAATATTTTTTGAAAATTTATTTCAAATACAACATAATAATCATATCATAATGCTGATATACATCACTAAGTAACCAAGCTATAGGCATTCAATGTCCACTCAGTAATTGTGCTGTTAAAATCACTTCCACAATTAATTCAGAAATATCAATATGTGGATGATAATATTAGTACATATATAACACTTGAGTTATTTTCTTGTGCCAGTCTGAATGACCTGACATGGATTTGGTTTTTTACCCTAGAAATGTATATACAAGACTATGATAATCAAAAATTTTAAAAAGCACTGATTGTAGCATAAAAATTCACTGAAAAATTATAAATATATACATCATCATAAATTGATACAATATAGATATACATTGTAAAGAATTTTTACATTAATTTTTCTGAACAAGTATAACATAGTAATAAGTATTTCATTAAAATAATTATTCTAAATGTGCATTAACAAAAGATAAAATATATTGTGCATCTGTTATAGGTAGCCTATATATTATATTATTTTAAAATATTTAGAGACAATAACTATACTACTTGCTATTCCATTTACCTTTTTATCACACATTTTATTAACAGATTATCCCTGATAACATAAAAGACTTTAATGTTTATTAAAGTTAAGGGTCACTTTGGCTTCTAAGCTTTAAACATCTAAACTGCATCCCATGGAATTTAAGGGAGAGTTCACAAGTCAGAATCAAGTAGATTGTGCTTCTGGCAAAACAACGAAGTTACAGGAAGATAATATTATGGTATAAAAGTACATGTACTAGTTTTTAGCAATAAAGGTAAGCTAAGCTCATAAAAGAATCAGTGGACATTCATCTTTAAATACTTGTAAAATAAATGATGTTTGATATTTCAAGGAGAATGCCGGAGACTTATCATATATGTAAAGATCCTGTTTTGTGTCACATGAAAATCTTTAGTCCCTAATGTTCCATATAGTTAACATAGGTAACTACTGAATCACCCCAATTCTAAAGTGAGCTTCCAGCCACAAGTTTTTCTTTCTTTTAAGCAATTGGAAATGTTCAAACTCTGCTTCAAGGATAACACAAATCAATCTATTCTCTAAGTGTCCTAAGTAAACATGATATAGTGTTGTGATGAATAGGTAAAATTAATATAATTTATTGATTTTTAATTATTTTAAATTATTCGGGAAAACATGAATCATTTCGATGTATTTATATTAGATTACCATTTCAATATTGTGAATGGTATTAAATATTTACCAGTAATATCTTAAGCATCTCATTTTTGCACAGTGTAGCGTATATAACCTTTATACTATGCCTCTCCAGTCGTGTTCACAGCCAAAATGTATAATTTCTGTTGAGTATGCATTAAATTTGCACATATACTTTTCTATAATGCCTAATCTTTAATTCAGTTTAGTTCTGCTCAAAATATCCCATCCACATTTCTTTGATTGTCCCATTGGCCCTCCCAAATTTGAGCAGGCCTTAATCACTCAAGAAATCATTCACAGAATCCAAGATTGGGTTCAATGCTCAAAACACTTTCTCTAAATGTTCAGAAATGTTCATACCTTGTCACAGTATTTTTATCAATTCTTCCATTTTAATATTTTTTGCTCAAAATAAATGATGAGAACTCAATGGGTATAGAAGATGTTGTATTCATTTTGTAGACCTACCTCCTACTTACAAGCATTTCTGATATCTGAAAATGCTTGATAAATCCTAATTAAAACTCAAGTGACATGTAGAATATCTAAAAACTTGTTTAGTTATGAGGAAAACATACAATTTACCTCCCATTCTAAAGGATAAAATCCTGTTCTTAAAAAGTAGACAGAGACTATATTTACTTAACTTTTTAGAATGTATAATATGTACATATATTTACATTACATGATTGTAGTTTAGGAAAAACATTGATCTTTTATTTTTAAATTTTTAATAAATTGTATTTTATCACTTCATCCCCCTCAGCCCCCTTGTATCCCTAAAAACAAAAGCTTTATTTCCATTTCCCCTTTCTATTTTCCCTTTCTCTTGACCCTTCTTTTCTTTCTCCCTCCTCCCTATTCCTTTACCACTTGCGCACCTTCTTCTCATTTTCTAACATTCATCACACATTTTAGTCTTTATTTCCACTTTTGTTTTCCCATACCAGAGAAACGATGCAGTATTTAAACATATGTATATGATTTATTTCACGGAAGATGTGATCTCAAAGTGCAATGCATTTAGCTATAATTGTCTGAAGCTCGTCTTTATTTAAGCCAAGTTGTACTCCATTGTATTAAAAATCTCTCACATCTTCTTTTTATTTTCATTAATTGATAGGAATTTGGTCTGTTTTCATGATTTAGCTATTTACAAACTGTCCCACTACAAACATAGGTGAGCATATATCATAGTAGTATAATGCTTTTAGTTTTTTTAGGAAGATAATAAGAAGAGGTATAGCTGGGTCAAATTAAACCTCAAGGTGTTTTTCTTTTCTTTTTTTTTTTTTTTTAGACAGAGTCTTGCTTTTTTAGTTCTGGCTGGCCCTGAGCTCAGCCAGCCTGGAACTCAGAAAAATCCTCCTGCCTCTGTCTTCCAAGTGCTGGGATTACAGGTGTGATCCACCACATCCAGCCCTGGGGTATATGGTTTTGATTGCTTGATAGGCATGAGTCTCCATGTCTTGCATTACTGTATATGATTACTGAGGATCGAACCCAGGCCCTTTCACTTGCAAAGCAGGTGCTGGAAACACTGAGCTAAATCCCTGGCCCCCTATAGTTTTAATTTTTGAGACCTCTCTACACATTTCCACAATGATTTCACCAACTACATTCTCAACAACAGTGGAGAAGCATTCCTTTGCCCCACACCCCTTCCAGAATTTTTTATTGGTTATTTTTTAATAAGAGCCAAATGGAGTGAGATGGAATTTTAGCATTGCTTTAATTTAAACTTAATGAATTACTAATGATATTGAATATTTTTAATTTATTTATTTACCATTTCTAATTCTAGATGTGAGAAGTGTCTTTTCATTTCAGATGAGCATTTTTGGATTGAATCTTTAAATTTGAGAGACTCGCCTTTTTTTTTAGTTCATTATATATTCTGGATAATAGTCCTTTATCTTAATAGTTGGTTAAAAGTTTTTAACACTGGGTGGGTTGTCGCATCACTCTTGTCTCTCTTGCTGAGCAAGAGCTTTCTACTATGAGATCCCAGATGTTGATCCCTTGTAGTATTTCCCAGCCAGTCTGGATTTTGTTCATGAATGTCTTCGCTTACTCCTATGTCCACAAGCATTCTGCCTGTTCTTCCTGCCAGCAGATTTAGTACTTCTGTTCTAATATTCAGATCTTTGATCCCTTTTGATTTTAGATTAGTGCCTGGTGAAAGATATGGGTCTAGTTTCAATCTTCAGCATGTGAAAAGCCAATTTTTCCTGCAAGATTTACTAAACTGATTATCTTTCATTCAGTGAAACTGGGTCTTCAGTGGTTTCTTTAAAATATTTAAAATTGAAGTGCTGGGCGTGGTGGCTCACGCCTGTAATCCCAGCACTCGGGAGGCAGAGGCAGGAGGATTGCTGCGATGTGAGTTTGAGGCTGAGCTTAGAGCCAGCCTGAACCACAAAACCGAGACCCTGTCTCAAAAAAAAAAAGATAAGTTAATTAAGTATGTCTAAAGGTTTCCCTGAGTCCTCTGCTCCGTTCCATTGATCCTCCGGTTTATTTTTTTGCCAATGACCTTTTAATTTTAAAATCCTTGTAAATATCAGTATTAATCATGCATGTCATGAATACTCTTAGCTGAAAATCTATTTTCACACATCATATCCATTATGAAGCAATTTGAAAATACAAAATTGTCTATATGACAAAAAGCTGAAAATTAAAATAAAACAAATTGCTGACCTTAGTATTACTATTTAATATTTGTAAGTCATATGGTAAAATAAGATAATGTTCAAGGTTATTTTCTCCAGAAAAGAAACTCAAACTTAATATTTAATCCCATTTCACACTGAATTTTCTTCTTGTTCTGTGTATTTCGAATATGTCATATCTGTCAAGTGCTGAGAGTCATCATTATATAAATGAAAGGATGTAGTTGGGGAAATCATTAATATAAAATTCTAATACTAGGTCAAAGATATTTTGCTATGTTACAAGAAGACCTCATACTTGGAAAGTTATTAGAATTGATAATGTACAGTTTATGGTTTAAAAAAGAAAGTCTACCATGAGTTTGGTTTAATATTAATTTGTAAATTTTTATTTTCCCTTTTCTCAAAAGCAGTAAATTAGTAAAACAAAATTTGATCTTATTATTTGATTTTAAATATCTAGAGCCTCAATATAAATGAAAACTACATTTGAAATGGACTCTCCCTGTCTACAGTATTCAGTATATGAGCTAGAACCCTTTTGATCTCATCATAGATATTAAATATATGTATTCCTATATGTTATGATGTTTAGACACATCCCTTAGCCCTTGTCAACTTTCATTTATGAAAAGAAACAGTGCTACACTGCTGTTTGTTTTGTCTTGTCTAAACTGTTAACTCAGCTAAGAAAATCAGTGGGACAATTTAAACAAGTGTAATTGGCAATGAACAAATTTAACAGTGCCCCCTTAGATAAAGTTTCCCTGGGCTAATGATGCTCTAATGAGGTCATCCATCTTCTATCTGAAGTGAAGCCAGTGACACTTTTCCTACAGGCTGTCATGTGTGCAGTGTTCTGCTAGTGATAAAAATCAAAGTTCTCAGAGAAGTGGAGAAAAGTTGTCTGCTCAAAAGTGAAGCTCTGAGCTAACAGATCAATGCAAGAGGCAAGGATGAAGTTCAGGGAGTGTTTCCATTTAGTGAGAGAAGAAGAAGAGAAGAACACCAGGGAAGAATGCCAAGACCTGGGCAGAAATTAATTGAAAAGCATGTGTTACATCAGTACAGTCTTGTAAGTGCACAGACAAGTCTTAAGAACTTCATTGATAGTTCTGTAGATCCTGAATCAAAAAATAAACATCTTTGACAGATACTGTGGCTAGAAGAGATATTATCTAAAATTGAATACAAAATTCTGGGAAAATTAAAACTGATGACTTATTTCCATCATTTTGATTCAATACAATTATTTGGTCCATTAAAACTGATGAGTTATTCCCATCATTTTGATTCAATGCAATTATTTGGTCCATACGACCAAAGAAATAACAGAACAAATTGAGTTGTGTTACTTATGCTTCATCATTGGACTTGTGTGCATGCTCTTAAGAACTGTGGTGCTGCTGAGCTTATTCTGCTACAGTCATATGGCAGAATACACACAAATATTTGCAAGGGAAAGATACAAAAATCTCCTCTGAGTCAAACTCAGAGGAATTTCTCTTGTTACTTAGAGCAATGGAAATGATCATGAGTAAGATAATATTTTTATGTGTTACAGAATAAAGTATATCAGTACCTCTGCTTAAAAGATGTGGAAATCATGAGACATTATAATGTAACAATTGTTTCCAAACACATATATATTATATTACATGACAATAATAACTGCATTTGCTATAACTTACATAACTCTTCATGGTCTTTTAGAAGTCCAAATCAAAGGTAACTTTAGGTGTTATAGGAAAATCTTTTAAGTAAGTAGATACTATCTACAGTTTCCTAGATTTTAGCAGTAATAGTACTTCAAAAGAGATGAATAAACTACATCTGGAGAGTTGATAATATAAAGAATGTCATTTTTCCTTCTTTCCCACTTATGCTATGGGTAGCTGTTGACCCATGTATAGTGCAGAATAAACTGATGTCATACCTTCATAGGGATTTATCTGTCCACATTTATAAGTAAATTCAGTGTCTCCTTTGGTCTTTCTGGGATATTATTTTATTAGAAAGCATTATTAGATAATATGATGTGTGAGACCTGGATAGATTTTCCTACATATTTACAACATTGATTCTAAAGGCTGGAAATAATTAAAAGTAAAAATGAAACTATAATCCATAAAGAAAACAGTAGAAAAGTATCAGATCATGAGAAATGAAGACCTTCTAACACAAAAAGCCAAAAAGAACACATATAATTAAAAGGAGATTGATAGATTGAATTAAAATCTTAAATCTGCTAACATAATAATTAAAAGGTGATTCTTATATTCAAAATCAAAAGACAATTAGTATTTATATATTTGCAACCCATAGGAGGAACATATATGTGTGTGTGTGTATGTATGTCATTCTATTAACTTATGTAAAATGTGAGAAAGTTATAAATTAAAACCACTAAAATTTTTTTTAAAAAAACCACTAAAATCAAGGGGGAAAAATTATAATGTAACAAATTCATCATTTATATTGTTGTTAAATAGGGAAATTTTGTTGACTTGCTGACAAGGGAATATAACAGGATTTTCTTAAACTTATTCACACAAAGGAAATTTGAAATGAGAGTCAGGCAATCAAAAGGACAAACAAGTGGTATTTTTCAGGTTTTCATTGAGTCAGATGAGAAAATATAATTTATTTATTTATCTGTATCTTTCATCTCATTTAAGATTTGAAAATAGATTTGTTATATGAAACAATTGGTATTAACTTCTGATTTATGTTGGAGAGTACATGACCTTTTTACAGTGTAAATGTGAGTTCTCATTGCATTAATTTTATTGCTCTATGTTACCATAATTTCAAGCAGTTCATCTGTGTGTAATTCCAAACCTTCCCCATTATTAATTTAATTTAAGAACTTAAGCTAAAGCTCTATTAGATTACATTTCAACCACCATTAAATTTTTCTAATTATGACTGTGTATTATTTCATTGTGCTCTCTGGAATGAAACTGGTATGATCCTATTTACAACGGAAAATAGCCTAACAATCTCAGTAACTCAAAGCTTTGTTTTCCCCAATAAACAATAAGTACCACTTCACCAGCAATTTTTTTTCAAAAGTCCTGAAATATGTTTATCATATGAACTCAATTTTCTTATGAAATGCTCCTATTTCTACTTGATCCAGGAAAGAAATTGTCATTGAGATGTCCAGTTTCCAACTGAAATTGGAAAATAAAATGTAACATAGTGCACAACCAGGGAAAAACTTCATCATGTAATGCAGGCTTAACATACATGTTCTTTGTTAAACAATAGATGACAAATGATAGCACAGTGTTAAAGAAATTCTAATTATTCATGTGGCAATTGAATATTTAACAAATATGTTAATTTTTCTTCTAGCATGTCTACTGAAGAGCTTATTTTAATCAGTTAATATTTTTATTACCATCTGAATAAACTCTCACATTTTGAATATGTAGTAACAGTAGAATATTAAGAAAAAATCAAAATGATTTAAAAATATTACTCCAATTTTACTAGAAATTTAAGTAAATATTAAAATCATTAGAAATCCTCAAATGCAATTCAGCAAAATTGAATAGAATCATGCTATGAAATAATCAACAATCCTCCAATATTTAGCACCAAACTTAATTTGAGAATGTGATAATTTCATAAGTTAATGATAAAATTTTCATTTCTTTCTTTTTTTAAACTTCTTTTAGTTCAAGTTTCAGTACATACTGTTTATACTCACTGTAAGATACATATAGTGCATTTCTCTTCATTTAGATAGTGCATCTTATACATTTATTGTTTAGTAAATATTCATTTTAGGACAAGAATCGCATACTTAAATAATGATATAGGTCATGCATAACTACTTCAATTTTCCTTAAGTCTTCAATACAGTATAAATAGATGCTAAATATAAAATCAAGATATTTAAAGTAAAACACTTTTAGTTTATAAAATACTTACTGTGGGATCTCACATTTGAGAAACACTCTGGGAGGCTATAGTAGTCACCTTCTTCATCATTGGACAAAATAACCAACATTCACTATTTAAAGGAGGAAAGAGTAATTGTGGCTCATAGTTACAATGTGTTCAGTCCATGGTCTGCTGGCACCAAAGTGGAAAAAGCATGATAAAAGGTCTGGTAGAGGAAGGCTGCTCAAAGCATGCAACAAGGAAACAGAAAGGGAGCCGGGAGGAACTGAGGAAAAGAATACACTCTTCTGGATCCTACATCAAGTGACTCAGCCCTTCCATGAGGCCCGATCTCTAAATCTGAAACTTTGATGAGACATTTTAGATAGCACCATAAGGGAGTATTATTAAGCACGATGACTTCTTCAAAAACATAAATACATGCATTTTTATCAATACAATCTAGGTGCACTGATTTCAAAGACATTAGAATATCTTCTCATTTTGGTTTGATATATGGTAACTGTATTTTAAAAAAAAATTTCTACAGAAATAATTCCAGGGCTAATACACAGTAAGACTAATTGGCAGTTAGGTGGCACAATTTATTGAGCCATAACATCTCCAACTCATCATACATCAAATAAACTCAAATATAAAAAAGAAGTATGTCTTCATAATTGTTTTCTGTAAAATATTTTACATTTTACATTTTTATTATTGTGAGCGCACATTCACAGAAATATTTGTATTATTATTAATTTCAGTGTAGTAAAGTTATTTGTTCTTTAATCATAAAATAACATTTTTAAAAAAATTGGAAGTATAAAGGAAGCTTTCCATATAAAAGTAACAGAACCAAAATCCAAACCCTAGTAACCATCTCGAAATACTTTCTGTTTCCAATATGTAATGGAGTTAGGTATTTGCATTTTTAAATGTTTTTAGCAAATATTGTTGCTCCTTACTTGGAATAGTAAGAAGTGAATCATGTCTTTTGTCTAATAAATCTTCATATTACTCTCATGTGAGTGCGTGATCATTCATCATTTGAGAAAAAAGAGTAGTGCTTTCTATTAGACATCATCTCCTATTGTTCAATTTTTTTCCTAGAATCTATTCTTCTTTTCCAATAATGTAGCATTTTCATGAATTAGCACGCAATAAGTTGTTACTGATAGTTCGATGAATTAATAAATCCTTCAAGGGGGGAGGTCCACTATGACTTCAATATTGTATGTTGCTAGAACATAAACATAACCTAAATTTTTGATCCAAGAGAAACCTAAAGGTTTTAGACAAAGTAAAATTCTCAGGATTTCTATCTCATTTTAATTTTTATATTTTTCATTTAAAATGAGTAAGTTTTCTTCAATTTAGACATAGAGAACTTCAGTTATACCTCCATCTTTTAGCTAGATTATAGGCTATATTATTTAACATTATAATTAAGGAAAAATCAAAATCCATGTTTTAAACTATTGGAGGGATTTAATAGCCTTTTCCATGGTCAAATTCATTTTTATGTTAATAGAATATTTTGTTGAAAGAAATGGATCATTAGTCTCCTGTGAATAGAAGGTTCTGGTGGCAGTCTTTACAAATGATTTGAATTTAGATGTAGTATTTGATCATTATAAGCCATCTTAATGGAAGCTTTTTAAAGTTTTAGTGAATTATGAAGTGCTGAGACCAATTCCGTATTATGAGTACTTTCAGGACATGGATTACAAGAGTTTTCACACTGTTACATAATTTTCTGTGAATTGCTTCACTATTTTTCTTTACAAACTAAAATTAGAAAGGATTGTGGTATATTTCCTATACACAAACTGTCATCGCAGATGTGAAGGGAGAACTCCATGAGTGAAAAGATAAGTTATGGAGAAAGTTTTAGTTATTTTGTTTCCTTCTCAGATAGAAATGAAAACATTGAGTAATTTAGTGAATTTCCTCAGTTTTGAAACAACAAGTAAGAGAAAACATAATTTGTTAGCAATTATGTTTGACTTCCATATATAATTTTTTTAGTGCTGAGCAGTGAGGTCAAAGAGAAACCTCACTGAAAATTTGTAAGTGGTTGAAAAGTTCACAGGACAAATAGAAAATGCTTATATATACATCTTTCCAGAAAAATGTCAAGATAAAATAAGGGTAAAAATTCTAATGGTTATATGGGTTAGAGGATTTGCTATAAAATTTTAACATGTTTCTAGACATTTTTCTACAAATATGAGAAAATTTGTGTGAATGACATAAAAACAGCCTGCAGACACTAATTTCCCTACTATCAGTTGAATAATGAAAGATGAGAGGCAGGTTATCGCATTGCCAAACTTCAGTTTTTAAAAAGATGAATTAGGACAGCTAGCTGTGAATAATTGGAAAAGGGGTTTGTTCATTTTATTTGACGGATAATATCAAAAAATGCTAAGTGTTGCATCATAAAGGATAGTTATAGGGTAAGGAAAAGCACCACAAAAGAATTAGACTATAGCTTTGTGGACCTCGGTGAATGTGCAGCATGACATCAAATGAGGTGTGCACGATTCGGTCATACTAAGAGTATGTAAGGATACTGTGTTCACAGTACTCATGTCAGTTTTGATGTCTGTGGGTCAAAACTAGATAAAGCATATTTGGAAAGGTACAACACTAACTGTAGAATGATAGGTTGTGCCAAGTATAAGGAGCAATTGAAGAACTAGAGAGCTGTTTCAGGAAGAAAAGTGTATAACTACAAGAAACAGAGGTGGCACATAAACCCTTAGGGCAGCAGGATTATAACTTTGGGTCGTCAGCGGGTAAATGTAGAGGAGGAGAGATATTTCAGAAAGAAAAGTCTCATACAACTGAAAAGCTGTATATCTCTATCTCTATCTATATATGTGTTTGCACATAAATTTAAAAGGAAGTTCATTATTAACTGAGTTGTCCTGATATCTGCTTTCTGATGGCAACTGAACTACCATTCATTTATACCATTTTTTTGTTCAGTCCAACAATAATCTGGTTTTGGAAAGCTGGCATGAGATCTTAGACCTGCATGCTGGTTTAGGTCATGTCTGTACTCATATTTTGAACTTTATATCCCTGTCATGGATCTGTGTTCTCTATGAACACAAGTTAGGAATCAGGAATTTTTTGTGTATGGGGTCTCAGTGAAAACTTTCTGCTTTTGTCCCCTGTGTCCTTCCTCTTAAAGAAAGTCTTTTGCCATCTGTCCCAGGCTGCACTGGTCTTTATGATGGGGATTCATCTTTTCTTGGTGTCACTTTCAGGTGCTTTTATACTGTTGGCTTGCTTTGCCTGTCGAGAACTGTTTCATATGTATTACAGCTATATGGGATGCTATCATCTTTGGGAAAGTAGCTTAAGATTTTTAACAACATGTGTACTTTCAAAGCAGTAATTTTCTGTCAAAGGTTTTTCTAAATCCTGAATTTGACGTGATCTATGAGACTAGACTACTCTTAATTGAGAAGGTCTTGGAAACTAGAGCACTTTGGAGAGATTAAATGTAGCCTTTCAACCAGGCTTAGCTGTGCAGGCCTGTCATCCTAGCACTCTAGGAAGGATCACGAGTTGGAGCAGGGCCCAGAGAGTGAGGTAAGTTAGCAGTATCCTGCCTAAAAGTTAAAATACTTTAAAAGTGCTGGGATATGACTCAGTATGACAGCCTTGTTTTCAGAGCCTTGTAGCATATATGCAGGCACACACACACACACACACACACACACACACCCCACACATACACAAACACACACTCACACATGACATTTTTTTTCTTTGTTCACTGAGAATTTTTATTAATTATAAAATGAAATATATTGATAAATATTTTTAATACTATGGAAATAGCAGCTGAAGTTTTTCTTAATAAAAACCATGAGCAAGGTAAAACATGAAAATTTTGGTCTATTAGAAAGTATTAAAAAGAAGTAAGTTCACATTCTAAAAATAATTTTCTATAGAATGCCAATTTCTCCTGCAGTTGAAGAAAACTATGGAAAGTAAAATTCCTTAATCCCTCAGGGATCATCATTTGCTAGTTGGTGACTGATAGCACTGTTCTTTAGATATGACATTTACTGTGAAAACCAGTGTTGCAGACATTAGTTTATAATTTATGGTTATTGATTCCATCAGGGGAAAATGGAAGATTATTGACTGTGAGAAGCAGATAGAAGCAGTGAAGGAATACTGCAGTAGGTAGGGGATTTGTAGAAATTAGAAGAACTATTGCTAAGAAATTGGAACTGTTCTCTGGAAAGTTGATTGAATATTTAAAGGCTTTTTTGTTGAAAGAATGACAGTATTTATATGAAAGATGATAAAAGGAATTAACTACTCTTTATAGTATCCAAGAAGATTTTGATGGTTTAATTTGAGTATAACATTGAGTACTGATTAGATATCGTATTTCTGAAGGAACATTTGACCAGGCAGTATCTGAATCATTTTACGTGCACACCTTAGAAACCAAGGAAAGTTTTCAGAACACATAAAATTTAGTTTTAAAATTTTTATATAAAGATATGAGAACTGTCAAATTAGTGCAATTATGAAATCATAGAGAAACCAAACTACAAAAGCAAAATTATCTTCACATCTTAATTTTCTGACAGGTGTCTGGAACAAGTATCAAAATTTATATTCTAATAGTTTACTTAGATTAATATTACTAGTATAACTTAGCAGTTTTTATATTGGAAATATTTTAGATAGCAACATCATTTATTTAAACTAATATTTACAGCTGGTCATATTTTACATTACATATATAGTGCCAGTACTTCAAAGGCTAGGATAGGAAGATTGTGAGTTCAAAGCCATCAAGGAATACACAAATTTTGTCTCAAAAAAGCCCAAAACAAATGAACATATTTGTATATATTATATATAATAGTATTATATATATAATATTTATATATAAAATTAGTAATATAAAACCCATATTATTATATATAATATATAATATTATACATAATATTTATAATATATATGTAATATGTATAAATATATTAATATATTATATATGTATATTACGTGCATGTGCAATACATGAAGAAAACCATTTTCTTTAGATAATATATCACTTAATTTTTGCAAAAATATAGGAATTCTGAAATAAATGCTCATTTAAGAATTTTTTTACATTAATTGGTGATATATAAAACTATCCCCCTCTTTTTAGACAGACGATATTACCTTTATCATTATTGTCTAGGCTTCCTTTAAAAAATAAGTGAAAGCTATAGATGAAAAGTTCCATATCTTTTAATATTCATTTGTAGTGTAAGAATTCTAATGAACTCAGAGCACTCAAAGGTTTAAGCCACACTCTCAAGTTACAAGTTCAACTGTTGGAGTTTGAACCCAATCTTAGATTAATTTACAACTATGAGTATAAAATTCTTGTATTTCTGATGCAATTCGGACTCCTGGGAATATGGCTCTTTTCACCATTCTGTGGAACCAGTCTCTTCAATTTTCCTGTGAAATGCTAAGCAAAGGCTATACTTCTCCAAGAAATTTTCCCAGTAACTCAGACTGATACAGTGTTACAATTCAGTGGCTGTTGAATCACTTCCATTGCTTTGTCCTTTAGAAGTGAATATAAGATTCATTTTGGGTGTCTGTGTACCAAAGAGTTTCTGAGTGTATCACCTGCATTTTCTATTTCCCCATCAAATATTTGACCTTTTATCCAGGTCCCTCCCAGTCTGCCTCCAATAGAGACTCAAATCTAAACTCCACATTTCAGCCAGCAGGACAGTTTAAAATGCAGACTTGTTCATGTCACAATGAACTTAAACCATTAGTAATTTAATGCAATTTTAAAAGTAAAAACCAAATGTTTAAGATTATCTACGAGATGCAGTCATTATGAGAAGGTCCTAGACTTATCCTCCCAAGGTACTACATCTCTTGTATTCTTAAAAGAATAAAAAACTCATCTTTATGAATTTTTTCACTAAAATATTCACAAACTCCTATATTTAAGAAGATAATTATCTTTTTGTTTTTATTGGAATGGTCTTAAATAATGTTAAGCTCTCTTTTTTTCTGCTCTAGAGCAGAAACTAAGAATGGAAATTTCTCTCTCATTTCTCCATCTGGTGCCTGTGTTCTTTGAGTGGGATGACAAGTAGGAGTCACAAGGACTAAGTGACATCTATCTTGCTTACATTTATCTAAAATCCCTGGACAGAAGTCCAGAAGTTATTCTTCTTCTCTGATTTGCTCTTCTCTTAATACTTTATACAAAAAAATAGAGCAGATCAATGGGTTTACTACTTGCTTTTTATTTGATTCTGTCTCTCCGAATCATCAAAAGTGTTTACTATTGTAAATATACATCTCTTCTCTAAGATCTAATCATATATATGTAATATATATTCCAAGTCGTAAATTATCTCATATTGCTTATAATCTTATCTTAAATTATATTTACTTTTTCAATTCTATTGCTATTGACTAGTTCTTGTTCTACAAATATGACACATGAAAATGCTCCTTTACTTATGGAAGCCCAGATATGTAAAGTTCTTTAAAGTCTAGAACAATGGACACTGTTGAGGAGTCTGAGCACTATAAAGTTACAGAGAACTGATGTGTGACAGGATAGTTTAAGGTGGGCCAGTGAATATTAAGCTATATTCGTAAAGGAATAAGAAGTTCTGCTGTGCAATAAGGAGGCTATGGATGATAGTGATGTACTATACATCTCAAAATGCTATAAGAAATGATTGTGAAAATTATATATATATAAATTCATAAATATTAGTATAGTTATATATATATCTTCTTTAGTGTTTATCACATATATACATATATGTGCGATTTAAACATCATACAACATATACATTAATCAGCACTTCACAAAGCACACAATTATTAAGAACAATTTTTATCTTTTACATATCTGTTAAGAAATAAACTTGATTTAAATGTGAAACACATTATTTTCAATTCAAAAGTAGTAAAACAAAAATCAACATTATTAAATATTTAGATTTGCTCAACATGCATAGGACAGTGCATTCAAAAACAGAAGAAACTAGTTAAGCTACAGATGAACCCTTATGTTTAACAGTATTGATTTATAAAAGGGTAATGAGACAATAGAAGAAAAAATATCAATTTTTCAAAAATGATTATAGTCAAATAAATGTTCTAACACCAAAACAAATCTCAATCATTATCTTACACGATATACATAAATGATGCTAAACAGATCATAGGTTTAAATGTAAAACTGAAACTATAAAATCATTATAATACCAAAAGTCTATGACTCTCTAATGCCAAAAGAAATAAACTCTGAATATTGGACTTCATCAGAGTTTGAAACATCTGTACTTTAAAGAATATTATAAAAAGTTAAAAGACAACTAACAGAATAATAACAAATATCTGCAATCATTATATCTGATAATGACATTAAGTAGATTATATAAAAATATGTTCTTGTCAGAAATCAACAAATGAACTAATTTTAATATAAGTAAAGTTTTCAACAGACATTTTACAAAGAGGATATTACAATGGTCAACAATCATATGAAAAGTCTGAATGTCAATGGAGAAATGCAAATCATAACAATACTGAATTCAGTTAACTTACATTAGACAGTTAAACTTAAAAAGACAGGCAATAGTAAGTGTTGATGTGGACATGGAGAGATTAGACTCTATGGGCTCTGCAAAGATGTACTGAAGCAGTGCAGCTTAATAGCTGCTCAACAAGTCAAGAGTGTTTGCACACACAGAGTTAAATATAGATCTACCATACGATCTGGCAATTTCACTAAGAGATGTATATAAACTGAGTTGAAAATGGAAACCAAGTTTAAAAATGAGTATTCTGGTTCACAGCAGCACTACTTATTAGCTTAAATGTAGAAACAACTCAAATATCAATCTATTCATGACAGGATTTTTAAAAATAGTGTGTTAATAGGGTCCAATGTAAGAATTAAAAAAGAATGATGTTCTAATACCTGTCACGGTATGCATATGTCTTGAAAAACTGACAGAGATTACAAAGTATGTTATTTAGGGCACAATATGCTGATGCAAATACTCTTAAAACCAATGAATTATGAACTTCCAAAATATAAACATTTGTTTCTATGACTGTATATATCATTTTATAAGGGGGGCTGTGGACAGTTTTGATGCCAAATGCAGTTTTTGTTTGCGCACTTGTTTGTTCAGCCCCTGATAAGACTTAGTACAGACCCTCCCAAGGAGTTATGGAGATAGAAGCTATGATAGAGTGATGGCTGACTTGAAACAGAATCGAAAGATACAAGTCAAAACGAAATTAATCATTTTAACATTCACACAGGCCTATTGGTTATACCCCATGTGCCTTTTATTTATTTAGTGGACTATCAGAATTTTTAAAACAGGATGCAAAAAAACTTGAAGAGATTTTAAAATAAATTTATAGCATTTAAGAAACACTTTCATTCATCCCTCCTAAAACCTAGATTAAAGCTACTTAGGAAATACACATTAATTGTGAACCTTGAAAAGTTTCATTGTACTTTAGGTACAATCCATGCCCTGTGTTCCTCAAATTAACCAACTACATCTAATTTATAGTACAGGAGAAAACGTCTAATTTATAGTATAATTTGATACCCTAAAATAGTAAAAGAAAAAGGTATGGATTTAAACATTTCTTACTGATACACTGCATACATGAGCTTCATTTATTTACCTGTGTGTACTAGGTACTTTAAAATAACCAAAACAATCTCAGATTCCTTTCTGATACCTAACTACTGAAGTCTCACAATAGAATAACATTGCTCCTGATGCAGTAGAACCAGACCAGTTTGATGAGGCCCTTTGCACTTATTTTGACTGTGTGTGATTTTCAGATTGTGGAACATGGCCGGTCTGAGGGCTACCCACAGCACTTTGTCCTCGGCAGTTAACTGTAGGTAACCATCCAAGTCACAGTGAGAGCAGACAACCGATATAGTAGATTGGAACACACTGAAAACATAAATGATTGGCGGACATCTGATAGTATTTAGAGAAGAAAATAACTAAAACTTTCTCCTCCTTCTAAATTCTTTATTTTTTCTGTTTATTATGCTACAAAATACAGAAGATATATACACATTCACCAAAAAGAAGACTAAAATAGCGAATGTCTTTAGATGTCAGTACTTTACAACTTTTGCACATTGCCATTAATAATTTCATTCTCATAACAGTTATTTTATTAAATTTTTAAAACATTTTACATTTGAATAAATAATTCAGTTCCCAGACATTGAGGAAAAATGAAACTATTTTATTTTTAAAAAGCAACGATATTAATGTTTTAGGAAAATGTGAATTTCACTTGTCAAATATGTGCACATGCATTCAGTTATTTTTCCCATAAGCACTTGTCTTGCTAACCAAAATCTAGCATTCAGCTCACACCAGAGCTATCAGGAGGAGAAACCATTCCCAGGTTCCAGGGTGGATGCTTTTCTACAGAAGCTGGTGACATGTGTCAGAGGACAAGGTGGAATCCTCCCACTCAAATTTCATATTTCTTTTTGAAGTGACATCTATGCTTTTGGATTTCTAACGTTTAATGCCTTAGGTGTAACTTTTTATTGAGAGATTTTAAAGGTTTCTTTGCTTAAAAGCTGTACTGCCTTACTTCTCTTTTTCAACTTATCCTTTTGTACTGATGACCTTTATTCAGGGAAGACTCAGACATACAAATATATAGCACTTAGAAATAGCACTCAAGGAACTTAACAGGATTATGATATATATATAACCTGGTATAAAATATAAAGTTTTATTTCTATTCTAGATTTTACAATTTTATTTTATTAAAAGACATCTCTGATGAAATAGATGCCTTATCTATCTCTTCAGAGTTCTACCGCTAGGTGCTTTAAACATGTCCCAAGTATAATCTTCCACAGCTTCAGGTATGAATGAAATACAATTTTATTCTGTTATTATTGATAATGATATGGAAAAAAGTTAGAATCAGTCCCTGAATTTCACATTTTCTCTAGGTCTGTAGAATATTGGTGCACTCTTCTTATTTCTTCCTTTGGTTTTTGTTCTTTAAGATCAGAAAGGTCCATGCCTTTCAGAATATCTCCTTATTTTGTCCTAATCATGCTTTATAGAAGACTTTAAGACAATGCAAACTACCAAATGAAGGAAAGAGAAAATATGTGGAGCAAAATCAAAGCAACATAGGCTAATATAGTTAGAATATGTGTACACCTACTTATTATCTAATTGTTTTCTCTAACAATCTCTGATGATATATAACTATCCACAACATGTAGATGATGAAATACAGACTTGAAATGATCAAACGTCTCACTTTATAATTATTAGAACAAAGTACTTAACACCTACAAGTCAAATCAGTGCATATGTTTTTGCTTCACAGTTGCAGAGGTTTTAGGGCCAGCGTGGCATGACAGAGGGGCATCAAAGATGAGAAGGCCCAAGGCAGGTTATCAGGGAGTAGAAGGGGGTCAAGAAAGGAGGAAGGACAGATATCCTTCTGGGTTTACCACCAAAGACCCATTTCTTCCCACTAGAATTCACCTCTCAACATCAAATTCACCCATAACGTCATTAGTGGACTAAACTTCTGATGAGTAACACACACCCAAGATCCAGACAGTTCACAGAAGCTCCTCTTATGAACACTCAAAGATTTGGGGAAACATCTAGAAATAAGCCATAATACTTTCCTCCTGGACCCCAAAGACTCATGCAGATCTCTGTATACCAAAATGCACTCTTAATTAATAGGTAGGAGTTGCCACATCCCTCACACTTATATCCTGCAGGAAATTCCAAGTCTACCATCTCCTCTGAGACTAAAGGCAGACGCTTAGCTGGGAGCCTTGTAAAATTGGGGAGAGATTTATATACTGCTGACATACAAAGTCACAGGGTAAAACTTCCCATTATAAAAGGGAGAAATATGGTGGTATCTTGGTTTATTAATTTAATTTATTTCATCATTCTGGGGAAGATGGTGCATAGCAAAATTTTGCCAAATAATGCTATTTCTGAACCAAATTGTCTACAAAGAGAACTGGTGACCTAAGGTATTATCATGGAAGGACAGGAAGGAATGAGACCACAGAAAGACCAAAAGCCAGAAGGACAAACATTAAATCCCACAGTTCCAGTCAAAGCACCCTGGACAGCCCGTGGCCCTCCTCTTCCGGGATTGGGGGTGGTAACTGTAATTTTTATGGTTTCTCCTTAGGATGGGCTTTGCTTACTCCATGTGGCTTTGTCAGTTAGTTTTTGTGGTATTTACTATACTTTTCCTTCATACTCATGGCTTCACACACTGCCCTCTCTGTGCCACACTGTCTTGCCTCTAAGGCTTTGTGAAATCTGGACAGCAGCCCACAGCTCTGTTGTCTTACACACACTTCAAAAACCAGTGCCACATGAATGATCTTCAGATCTGCTGTCAGATGAGGCCATAGCACGTTCCTGCAACTGTGGCTATAGGGTTCTCTGAGTACCTGGATAGATGAGCAGCATGAACTGAATCTTTAAGAAAATTTGCCATGAAGTTGCCATTCTGGACCATGAGGCCCTGGAGCTCTTTCTCAAAGCAAAGTATTTCAGCTTGAGTAGAGCCTCCGAAGGGTGGGACTTTACTGGTCTCTGGAATATAGTCCTTCTTATAGTCTGGCTGAAAAGTTTTTGGCTTCATTTTATTTTTTTCTTAATTGATCTTATTGTTACATTTTATATATAAATTATGATCACATTCAACTTTGAGAATTTGTACCTGTACATGACTCCTCTTGATTCTCATTTTCCCCCATTCCCCTGGTCCTCTACAACCCTATCCTCTGTGCACATAAGCTTTGTTTCTTTTTTATTTTAACACTAATATTGTCAGCAACCAAGCTCTTCTCTACTCTACATTTGTAAGCCCCCAACTTTTGAGGAACTTCTTTTCTAGTGAAAGTCAACATTTTAAAAATTATTCAGTTTTCTCTCTTATTCCTCCTTTTGCTTGTCTAGACAACATTCACCAGTAAGCAGGCCACCATCTCAACATGAAATTGCACTGAAATATCTTCTGCCAGATTATTCAATTTGCTACCCTTAATATCAGTCTCTAGCAATGTCTTAGGGCAGAGACAAACTGCAGAAACATTTTCTTCCAGGGATTATACACCTAGCCTGGAGTTCGTTTGCCAATAGAGGCTTCTCAACCACCTGGGAAGTAGTCATAGCATTGACCCAATTTCTCTGGTATCAAAATCTGTTTTAATCACTTGCTTGTTTCTGGGACAATATGCCTTACATCCAAAAGTTAACAGAGGGGAAGATTATTTAGATTTACAGTGTGTAGAGATTTCAATCCATAGGCAACTGTCTCCAAAACAGAGTGACATGGCCGAGGCTCATATACTAATGAAAATCATGTCCCTGTAATGCAGTCACCTCCCAGAAGCCCCATTTGCGGGCATATGAAGCTTTAGGCAGACATCTAGATAAAATCCACAACACTGAGTTATTCAGTGAAAGCTAGAAAGAGAGAGAGAGAGAGAGAGAGAGAGAGAGAGAGAGACTAATATCAAATAAATGGCATTAATTCTATCTTACTATAAGCCTTCTACCTTTTTCCATTCACACATACCATTGAAAGAGGATAGTATTTTATTTTCCAAGGTCATGATGTTTATAATTTTGTTCACTTGGCTAAGATTGGGTCTCTATAAGGTATAGCTGGTATCAATTCTATGGGTTGACATCATCCTTCTACTCAGAGTCCTGTTGTTTGTGCTTAATTAAATTCTACATGGCAAAAATTAAACAGATTTGATGCCAGTGTCTGTCAGGAAGATTAATTTGACTAGTTGACTATGCAGTATACTCAAGGGAAAATTCTCCAGAAGCCAAGAAATGAGGAGTGGGTAACACTGAAAGTTAATTTTCTATCAGTCTCTTGGATTTCTGTATGTTTTCTCAAAATCGTATTGACTGCCTTTAGTTTGAACTCTTTTGCAAGGGAGATTTTTATTGTAAAGAACTTTTGAAAATAGCTAGTTTTTAGCCAGAAACAAAAGACTGTAGAGTTATTGCACACACATACACAAACATATACACACACACACACACACACACACACACACACACACACACAAAGGACCCTGAGGTCAGAACTGCTATAAATAAAATAATATCTATTGCATGTTAGTATTTCAACAGACATCTTTACATCAGCCTGTAAAAAATGCTGCATGAAAGCTCTGAAATGCTTCTTCCCAAAACTGATGGGACAAAGTGCTGAAACTTCGGTATTGCTCTGATGATAATATGTTCTTTGTTACTCAGAAGTCTAGTGTCTTCTGCCAGCAGCTATCAAAATGTGACATTAACTTTGCCAACAAAGGGAGCAAATTTTAGCCTTTCCTCTCAATCTTTGTCCTGTCAACAGTATATATTTCTCTTTCTTTATTAACTGTGGTTTATATTCTTGAATATGTTGTTAATATACAATTAATATACATGCATGTATATACATACTATTAGATACATGCATGTTCACAATTGTTACAGCTTCCAGAAAAATAACCTTCCACCATTAGCCACAATCCCTTTTATGAAACAATGCCTCTTGCATTGTGATATGTATTGTCTACTATTTGTCAATAAATAGTATCTTTATTTTTAACTATATTCACAATTTTTTTCTCTCTCTACACATACACACACATATAAATGTGTGTCTTATCATTGTACACTGAACTTTGTCATTGTATATTAAATACAAGCATTTCTTATAAATATGATGTGGTTGCCAATTATCTTTGATATTTGATACTTGATATTTATATCTATATTTATATAAATAATTATATACATACTAGGGTTAATATATGTTGTTTATTATTCTACCTGTTTAACATTTTTATTTTTCTCTACATTCTTTCTATCTTAGATCAAATGAATGTTTCTTGTCACATTTCAATCTTTTTTGATATTTATCTTATTTATATATATTATCTCTTTGATTTAATATTCTACTCTATAAGTGCAAGGATGTTTTAATCTTGCAAACTGAACATATTTTAGATTCTAAACATATTTTGTAATATCCATACTTTGTACTATATGGTTAAGAGCTTGGTAAATAGAATCTAGTAGCTATTATCAGTAAACTACAAAGCCTTCAACCAAGATACTGTTCCAAAATAAATTAGAGGAATATAACCACTGATATATAAACAGTCATCAAATGAATAAGAGTCATCAATTGCACATACAACTGAATGTGCATTATCATTTGTACATTATAATTTCAACTGATATTCTATTATTGACTGGTTGACATATACTGTCTTCATAACATTCCCATAACTGAGATAAAACACCCAAAATCTTCAATGTAAAGAAAGAGAGGTACATTTTTGGCTCATAATTTCAGTAAATGCCTGGCAGGCTCCAAAGCAGAAACAAGATGCCAAAGAGGCCTGGCTGGTGAAAAGACCCTCCACCTGTGGCAGTCAGAAAGCAGAAAAAGAAGACAGGAACCGGGGAGAAATAATTCTGCTTCCCAGCTCAACCCTGCACTGACCCATTGCCAAACTGGTCCCACTTTTCAACCACACCTTTTCTTACTGAACTTAGCACAAAGTTCACTGCTGAGCAGAATATCCTAAAGAGCCTCCTCTAACTACAGGAGGCTTTTGAAGAATAAGTTTTATCTCAACTATAACATTTTGCACTTGCTCCCAAAAGGCTTTTTTCCATCTCATTATATAAAACGCAGATAGCTCACCTCTAAAACATTATAACAAGTCTTATGTTTCAGTGTTACTGAAAATTTCCCAAGTTTCAAGTCTGGAAAACTCTTAGCTATGAGGCCATGTGAAAGAGAAGTTAATTGCTTTTAACATAAAATAACACAGAGCAAACATTCCATTCCCACAGGGGATCAGAAAAAATCAGACTGAAATAAAACTAAACCAGAAGGATCAACAGTGAACCATGTGGCTCCACATCAAGGCAAACTGTGTTGGCTCACGTATTTGGAGGGGGACTGGCTCATGGAGTTCTCCACTCCACAGGGGCAGGCTGAGGCAAGCTGTGCTCCATGGCTCAGGTGGGCTGTGCCTGAGACACACAGGTTACCATCCTCAGAACTATCCTTTAGCACAGCTCTGCTCAAGGCCTGTGGCTTTCTGCAGGTGACATTCAATGTTGGCCTCTCCACATTTCTCAGGTTTCTGATCGACTTTTGGATTCACTCTCATCACTTTATATACTGATCTCTAAAGTGCTACTGCCTGGCTTCCCCAGGCATTCTTCAAACTCTGGGTGATGCTTCCTTGCCTTCTTCCACAGTCCTAAGGAACCAGTATCAATTAGTTTCTAAGTCCAGTCACCATCCACCTTTCTGAGTCAGTAGTGCAGAAGTTTCAGTGCCTAGATGGCTGAACATGGTGAAATGAATCCCAGGAGGACAATGCCTCAGTAGTCCTTCCCAGCAGAAAACCAGGAGCTCTCTTTTCCAATGAAAATTTCAGTTTTGTACTTTTGAGCCTGTAGAAAGTGGTATTTTTCTGATCCCTGAGATACCCTTAAGCCATCTTTCCTACTTTCCTGATACCAAGTACTTGCCTTCTTTCTAATGCTAATCATTTCACCAGCCAGGCTCCCCACAGCCCCAATTTTGCATGTGGTTTCTTTCTGTTGAGACAGCAAACATTTTGTATTTTTTGGCTCCAATACTCGTTCCTGAGTTTTACTGTAGATCAGGCTCAAGACACACACCAGCTCCCAGGCAACAGCTAGACTGTTCTGGTATTTCTTCTACCAACTTAATTGTCTTCTGCCCTAATCTCAGTCTTATGGAAAGTTTCTGGACATAGGCAAAATATAAATAGACTTTCTGCCACAGCATGACAAACATACCTCTAGTCCAACTGCCAATGGTATCCTTGTTTACAGTCTCCCAAGCCTGGCTGTTAGTGGTTTTATTTTTATCCACATTTTGTTGTGTGGAGCTCTGATCATAGTCTCCTGTAAAACTTGGCTTGCAGAAAACCATCATCTCCAAGTCTTTCTCAATTCCTCTTGCAAACAGTTTCCTAAGGTTTCTGACCCATGTGATCAGATAGTCACTGCAGCAACCCCATTCTAGGTACCAATATCTGCCTTGGTCACTTTGCCCCTACTGAGATGCAATGGTCTCCAGGGAAGAAATAGGGTGGTGGAGGAATCAGTCCATGGCACCAGGAAGCAGAAAGACAAGATGAAGCCACAATGGGAGAATGCACTTTCTCAGTCATTCACTAGGTGCTTTTGCACCAAGACAACCTCATCTCTTAACAGCATATTTAATTACTAAGCTCATCAGTGAATGAATCCACCGCTGGAAGAGAGCCGAATCATCTAATCCCCCAAGGCTTTTGGAGATTCATTAAAGTCTAAACCATAACATATACAGTATTCCTATTTTGTTTTTAGAAAATAATAATAGTAAGACTGATTTTATACAAATGATACATTAGGAACTTGTAAGAATCAATCATTAAAGTCTGTTTGTACAACTCTGGACTGACAAAGTCTAACTCTTCTCTAATATGACTTTTTAAAATATTCCTAAGGAAAAAGTAAAAGGATGAAACCAAATTTCCCTCCTACACAAACGGAGAATGTTATGAAACATTAAATGGGTTGCAGATGGGAGTACATTTGTGGGAGAGACACTCACAATAGATTTGTACAGACTGTTTTCTTCCTCTCTCTTCTTATTTTCAGTTGAGATTTTATGAGAACAGTGTTTATACAAGAGCCAGTGAGCTAATAAATGGCACTTCGTGATCATCAAATATCATGTGCAATGATTTGATTCCTTTAAAGGTTACTTTGCAACACCCAGGACATTACCCCTATTCTAGAAGTTGATATCAACTTGCTAATGAATATATACATTTTAACCACCTGATTAGTGAAAACTTTGAGTTTACTTTTGCTTTTATTATTAGTCTTTGTAGACACTCACTATTGAAAGTGGAATCTGTAGAACCAAAAAACTTAGCATTATACAGATGTATCAGAGAAGGGCACATTTAGCTTCAGCGTGGACATAAGATTGCTTATTTTAATGTAATCTTTAGTGATTTTTGTATACATTAAAATATGAGATATAGTGGCAGTAACAGAAACATTGAAACAAAGAAAATAATTTCTTTAAGAGTAATATGTCTTTGGAGATTAAAAAATTCATAAATAAAAAATTTAGAACGACAGTTTTTCTCTAAAATTACTGTTAAAAATTTTTATCAGAATTTAATTTTCCATATTTTCCAGGTATATTGTAAAAACACATTTTTAAATATATAAGATATAGCCATAGATTATTGAAAATAATGTCCATATGAGAAAATTAAAACTTGCTTTGGAAAATTAATTCTGGAGGACATAATTGGAGACATCACAGAAAATAGGATATCCATTTTCTAACATTTTAAAAATTAACACAGTGAAAGCAGACTAAAAATAGGATAATGAACAGAATTAGAATCAGACCTGTTGGAATTCAGATTAAAATGTCAGCAACAGGGTAATTCTCAGTATCATATACATTATTTCCATTAAGTTTGTCTTTAAAATATGGAATAAATCAAAGCAGTTAGTACTTTGAAGTGAGAAGGTTCACTGGTCTTTCTTTGGATTACCTTTACATCATTTTTCTTTTCTAAAAGAAAATTATTCCACTTAATTCTAAAGACATGAGGATTATATACACAGATTTAATCATCCATAGGAAGTTAGACATGACAAGTACTATAAAAATAACTGAAAGGAATTTCTCAGATTGTTTTAACTGATTTTATAATTCTACAAAAGATGAAATGAAGTTCAAAGATACTAAATGATGTCAAACATTCTAATTAAGTGAACAGATGTAACCATTTTCCATTGACTATGTGCTTGACAATATTAAGACTCTGGCATGGAGACCAGCTCTTTACTAGTGAGTTCTACTTGCAATCATGGTCCTCCTTCATTTCTGTCTATATGAGAATTGAAAACATCAGAAACCAAAGGATGGAGACCCTATTGTCTCATGATCCTACAGGAATGCTTTGGTGGAGATAATGGACTCAATCCAAGAATCTCTTGATAATTTTCATCTCCACAGTAAATTCCATGTTAGATATTGTTGAGAATGGTAAACATTTGAGGAGAGATCAAGGTACACTGTGATTGATTAAAAACTATTACTGTAAAAAAAAACACTTTGTCATTTATCCTCATCAAAAAACACTCTTCTACAATTCAAACATGATCATCTCATTATTCTTGCTATTTTTCTTCTTTCTCTTTTGAAGCTACCTGTCTCTTCCTGTTTTTGAATTCCTTTTATTGGTATATATTTGCTATACCTAATAATTACATTCACATTGTACAGGTGAATATCACGTCCAATCCTCACTTGCCCTTCACTTCATCCCCTTTCCTGCAAGTCCCCTCCATTACAAACTACATGGTGGAGCAGTTCTTGACACCATCTTTCCTAACTGTTTTTACGAGGCCTAAGAGAAATTATGGTGAATGCTGAGTTATGAGAACATCATGGTGCGTCTTCACCCCCTTAGTCACCAGATCTACCATGTTGTGCCATCCAACCCTCTCCACAATCAAAAGTACAGTGGAAAGTAAAAGTTTTGAATTGGCCCAAGACAGCCAACTAAAAATCTCAAAAGAAGATTTCCACTACTGTTTTAGAAAATGGCAAGGAGAATGGGATCGTGTGCATGAAATAAGGAGAAGTTTTCAGGTGATGGCAATAAATCTTTCACTGTAATATGTTTAATTTAAGCATTGATTGTATTTTTCATCACAACTACAGCAATAATATTCCTGCCTTCAAATAGCCTGAATTATAGACAGATAATTAATTGTAAGTGTAATGAGCATTACCAGGTCAAAATATGGTCAATATATTGTAGCAGCAAGAACAGTATTTTACTTGAGGCTGGGAATGAGGAGAGAGCAAAAATGTTAGCAGGAAAACCTCAGACAGAAAGATCTAGCCACAAAGATGCTAATGCTGTGTGCAGTCTACTTAAAGTTTATAAATCTTAAAGTTTTTGAGGGTGAAGTTATGTCAGAGCTATACTTTGAAATATATTTGCTATGATTTTGCCAAGATGTAGTTACTTTTTCTTAACTCACTATTTCACAAACTACAAGTTCAGGTTACCTCTGTTTATGTCACTAGGGTAAGCTCTGATGTATATAAAGTACGTGAGTGAATAAGTACAGTATTTTAAATATATATACCCTCAACATAGTAAATGAAGAAATATAGAATAATAGATCTTATTTCACTGACATGTGAGCAAGAAGCTTTGCTTTTAAAATTCTCTTTAAATGAGTTTAATTTCTATACAAGTCCTGACGGTTCTGTAAAATTTTATATCAAACATTCCCAAGTTCTTCTCCTTCAAGGTACCTCAAGCCACTGAGATATATGTATATACAGACTGTTGAAAACAATTTTTCCTGATTAATAAGAGCTTTTGGCTTCAATGATCCTCATTGATTTAGTCTTACTGAGAGCAGTGGCTTCATTCCCTCGTATCACTGGCTAATGCGAATTACACCACTTTCTCTTCCTGTGATCCCTCCATCTCCTCAGTAGTCTGGGTCATGAATCAGATCACAGGCTCGTGCTACTCCAGTCATATGTGTCTCTGAATTCCAATTCTCAGAAACAACTAATCAGTCTTTGTTTACTATACTAGTTTGGAATATATTTGTCTGGAAGAAAAAAAGCTAGTCTCCCTGGAAATAATTTTTTACTTTGCATATGGGGAAAATTTATAACTGGGAATCTAGCATTACAAAAAAGGAATTACATTAAAATTTGGTACATTACCCCTTAATTATCAAACTGTAACAGATGTTCACCAGTAAACTTCCATTAAACTTCATATAGTAGTCATGATTCATCAATAATACTTGCATAACAGTCAAAATATTGAGGAAGGAAGGGTATGGAGAAAGAAAAAGATTAAGATGTGTTATTTTCATGTGCCAACTGACTCATCATGTAATGCAAATATATACTAATGAAAACTAATCATAAGGATAATAGTTACATCAAATACACTTCAATTGTGCCTAGAGATGGTCCTTGTGTTTCAGAATCTCCCACAACTGTATGTGATAACATTTTTCTTATCTCTTTGTTTTTGATATTCTCAGCAAAAAAACTGACTTGCTACTCATTAAGAGTTTAATTCATTTCACACTCACTCACATAAAGCAAAGCAATAGAACAATCAGAAAGAACCGTAGTATCTCTACACACTAAGGAAACAAAAAAAAAAGTGTTTTTTGCATCCAACAAATCTCCATTTGAAACAGCTTCTGAGATATGACTCATATTCTGAGAATATTTTCATGCTCATTATACAATGTTATGTTTTACTGAGTACATGGGGTACTTTGAGTATAACTATAGTGCAAGTATGAGTTCACACATGCTAAAGAGGTATAGAGACAACTCTACATTTCCGTCAAATTCTGCAGTTTCTTTTTTGATTATTAGTAAGATACTGAACAACACTAATACAAAAAACTCTGCTGTTAATAAGTGAAAGTCTAGCCACATAAGATGAGAGCAGGAAGGAAGAAGTTCTTGGACTTGTTGAATTCTTTTTTGAACGCTGAATTGCTTAAAAATCTACTATGGACAAGTTTACATGCACAAAATGCAAAGACAATGTCTTGAAATTATCTTTCTCATTACAATTTCCCCTAGGAAGTATCAAGTAAATTCACCACCCTTCTATAATGCTGCTTGGCCAGAGTTGTTTGAGGAATATATCTACATATTATTAAGCATTACTCATAGATCTACATATTATTAAACATTTTGCAATGTATTCCTTAAATTTTGTCACATTCATTCACTATACTTGGGAGATCAGAAGAGAGTGTATCAACAGAATGGGCAAGAGGCTTAGAAGGAGTAGTTATATGTACATAAACATGAGAGGGTTAATAGATTTGAGACTTTTTTTTCAAGAGAGTAAAGTGAAATTATATATTTAAAAAGATGTGTAAAAAGATAATCTGGCTGTGGTGGCTCACACCTGTAATCCTAGCACTCAGGAGTCTGAGGCAGGAGGATTCTTGTGAGCTCAAGGCCAGCTTGCACAACATAGTGAGACTTTATCTCAAAACAAACAAGTAAGTAAATATAAAAAGGTAAAGTTAAAGCCTACCTCATGGTATTTTCTGAGCATGATGTCTTTTCTAGTATGGAGATTGGAAAACTCTCACTGTGGATATACTTTTCATCTTTTGGTAATGGTTACTAGTGGGAATGACAGAAGGTGAGTCTTTAATACAGGGAATAGACATAGTAAAAATATATGGCAAAATAAAAAAATTACATATACTTTCTAAGATGGGAATGAATTAT
Organism: Petromus typicus; assembly: GCA_004026965.1. NCBI lineage: Eukaryota > Metazoa > Chordata > Mammalia > Rodentia > Petromuridae > Petromus > Petromus typicus. The sequence continues at coordinate 157,882 of PVIR01000377.1, forward strand.
TGAAAACACATAAACACCATAAACTATAGTGCTGTTTATGTTGCTAGCAACTGATTATACTAAAGAGGAAAAAATGGGTCGAATAATAGCAGAATAACACAAACTGCTGTACATTATGTAAGTAGGTATAGGACAGAGACCAGGTGAAAAATATCAGCCCACTAGTGTGAATATTTGGTCACCTAGACAGACAAATTTTGGAGAGAATTGCATAATATTCTATTATAACTATTTAAGTTCTATGACATTTCATAGAACAGATATATATAATATCTTGGGGAGATTTTCAGATGTAATATTTCTTTTCATTTAGCAAATTTGCATCCTGGTAAGTATCTTCTCTTGTGAGCCAACCCAGTCCTGATAATTCCATGTGAATACTGTCCCCTAGGGGTTACTGATGAGTAGAGTGCAAGTCCCAGAAAACATCGCCCATGGCCTCTCTGTGACAACTCTCAAACTTGTTTTAGCATCATTTTTACAAAAGTAATATTTACAAAAGTAATTATTACTTTTGATTGTGTAAAAATTATTATTAAAGCAGGCATTATTAAAGTGCCTGCTTTCTTCTATAAGACAAGGGTTATATACCGATTTTCCTTGTTCCTTTTTTCTCCCCTTCTTTCCTTTTTTTGAAAAGCACACAAAAGACAGTAAGAAATAAGGGAATTTAAATTTAATGCAATGATAAGAGAAAGAGACTAAGGCCAAGTTATTTTAAAATCTAAGCAGTATTATATTTCACTTTCTTTGTAAAAGAGAAAGATCTTGATAAAATATATAATTTCAGAAGTAACAAATGTAGATAAAGTTCAGCAGAAACAATTCCATGAAGTTAATGAGAGCACATTCTGTCCCTTCATACCATTGTCATAGTATTTCCTAAGAGTTTCACATATTATCATTAGAATATTCTCACACAGCATTAAAGAGATTATCACATTGGTTCCACAGATAAGTAATTAGTGTCAGTCAGGTGAATTACTTTACTAAGATCATCAGAGAAGCCTGCTGCAGGGGCAGGAATAGAATGGAAAGGTTTCTGAATGCCGCTGTGATCTTACCTTCTTGCTGCACACTGATTCCTTCTGAGAATCTAGAATTCCCCTTTTAAATAGAAGACTAAGCGATGACAACCTGGGCGTGACATTTTTTCCTTTCTAACAGCATGGAGTATCTGAGTTAATTTAAACTAATGCATTGTAGAACACTGGTCAGAGCAACCATTTGCTAGGGGCCAGAGAAATTGGCCTATATGTAGGACAGAAATTATTCCAAGTCAAGCCTTTTTTTTTTCCCAGAAAGGCAGATAAATGTCATCTTTGTAATTGTTTTATTACTCAGAAAGCTAAGAAAAGGGTAAGATTGCAATATATGCATGCAGTGTAAACTTATATGTGTTTATATAAGTTTAAATCACATAGTGAGTATATTTTAAAGTCATATGATCTATATCGATGCTTGCCAGTTTTAGTATTTGTGGCTGATAGCATTAGCTGGTGTCTCCATAACATGGTAATGGGAGGATTTATTTACAACAGGTTTCACCGTAGGCCAGGAAAAAAAATACTATTTTATTTATAACTAAAAACTAAGAAAAAAAGGTAACTTGTACAGTAGAATATGCATACTAACCTGGTGAATAAGTTTCTGTTTGCAGAGTCCCAGGCACGGGCCACATTCTGGGTTGTCTGAGATTCTGTTTCGACTTGTGTGCCCACCCGGCCCTTACCTCTGTCAGCTGGCTCCGGGACAGTGCTCTCACAGACACTGGTCTCTGTGATGAACAGGAGCTTTTCCATTTCAGTACACCATGGTTTCTTAGCCTCTATCCTGCCAGTAAAAAATAGTAGAAAGTGTTTGGTGAAAACTAAATTGTGTGCATACCTTAGTATAGTAAGGTTAATTCTCACAAATGAGATACAGGAGACCGGAAATGCCACGACTGAAAAAAAGTAATGAATTTAGATATCAGCTACCAGGAAAAGAGAAAACATACTTGCAAAATGAAACTTTTTGCGAATATTCTTCCTAGATCTTTTCAGTGAAACAGTTCAAATGAACTAAGCTCCCTTCTGTTTTCACTAATTTATTTCAGCAGCTTCAGTGATCCAGTTTGCTATTCTCAGGATTTTGCTAACTAACATCACTGGTTCATATATCTGCTTTGCAATTATTATAAAATATATTTACTGTGGTATAGGTAGAGAATACAGAACTCAAGTTACAATTCTTCTAAGGTCCATTATCGACCAGATTCCTAGGATTAAAGAAACAGTCACATGTTTATTTTCCTCTGTATTGCCTAGATTGAAAACCTTTGCACTTCAAGCTGAATTTGAAGTTCACGAACACAGATGCTGAGCTTTCCCATTTCAGGGAGCATATGGAACTCATGTCTCAGTATTTCCTTTCCTTAGATCAAAATAAAAAACAAAAGCAAACCAGATAAAGGAGTCATAACTTTAAAGAAACAAATCTACACTCAAGCCAGAATTTAGACATCAGCCAGTCCATACCCATTTTACATAAGAGGAGATAGATGGTTAATAAACATACACAAATTCTGGAATGACTGTGATGATCTCTGTTTAAAAGCATATTGTCAACATGTGGCTCAGACAAATTATTATTATTGTGAGATATCCATGTAATGGCATATTTTACTCACCTCAAATAATGTACTTACTTTTTAAATTAAGCACAGAAAAAGTGCTGCCAAGGAAATATGATTAAATATTTGATTCAAATTTTTAGGAACAGCTAATCTATAAAATATATGAACCAGGACCAACTTTAAGATTTGTATTGGATAGGTGAAATTATGAATCATATGTCATTAGAGCAGATGTATAATTAAAAGTATAGATTTGAGAAAGTCAGTAATACTATGCAGTTACATAAGTGACATTTTAAGGTGGAAACTGACATAAAAGAATTTTTAGTACAGATAATTTATTGTTATTATAGTCACATATTTACAAATGTTTGCTGTTGCTAGAGAATATAAAGCCTTGGTTGTAGATGATGGTGTGTGATAATGTTAGATAGGACTTGATTAAAGATTAAATTGGTTAGTGAAATAAAACAGAAATAGAATGACCAATTTCAGTAGTAGAAACAATTAGTATAAAAAGTTACAATAAAGCAGTTTTTTAAAAATACCATAAAATAAAAATAAAACGTAAACAGAATTCAGTAAAAACATGGTTTATTAAAAATTAGCAGCATGGGGATTAATTGTGAAAATTTAGATATGTCTTTGAATGAACATAATTGCAGGGTACCTTCCAGAGCTGAAATATATGGTATATTAATTCATTTGTCCTCATCAGATATTAAATGTTGAAATAACCAGATAAAAAAACACGTGGATAACTGTTTCCATTTTCAATACATCTTCAAAATTTTCATCTTTTCCTTGGTGTCTTTCTCGAGAATATTTCTGTACTTCACATCCACTGCTAATTATTAGTGTGTAGTAATCTCTTACACATCTTAGTGATAAGTTATTTCTGTGACCTAATATTTTTCTTGGACCAACACATGAATGAATACACGCTTATGCATATTACACAGGAACACAAACATGTGGAGAGTAATATTTTGTTTTCAAAGAGTAATAAACTATGAATGATGGGCCGGGAAGTTAGCTCAGTGGTTCCAGCGCCTGTCTTGCAAGTGCAAGGGCCCGGGTTTGATCCCTGGGAACCACATAAAATACTGGGTGTGGAGACTCACACCCAGCAGCAACCAGTACCACATACCACAGTGCCGGGCGTGGTGGCTCACGCCTGTAATCCCAGCACTCGAGAGGCAGAGGCAGAAGGATTGCTGTGATGTGAGTTTGAGGCTGAGCTCAGGGCCAGCCTGAACCACAAAGCAAGACCCTGTCTCAAAAACCCTAAAAAATAATAATAATAATAATAATAATAATAATAATAATAAAATAAACTATGAATGAATGCAATAGTATTAATGGCTAGCTGTTCAATAAGCTCAAACATACATATGTCATAATTGTCACATTAGTAAAATCCTTATAATCTTCATGATAGTAAATTTATAAAATTTTATCAATCAAAATAAATAGGGACAAATACTGTCATATACCATGTTATCTTCTTGGTGCTTTTAGTTGTTATTGTAGCTGCATCATCTACTTTGAACAGGTGCAGATTTCATTCCTATTTCCATAAAAATAAACTAACACAGAGGGAATTTCATAATTTCCTGAGGTCACAAACTAGCAATTTGTAAAACATGTATCATGTGACATATTTAACAATAGGACTGACATTCTTAGAAATTAAGATACCATGAAATTAAGTGTAAGAACACTCAGTAAAGGCAGCAATAAAATCTGTTTCTTTTCTTTAGTAGTTGAGATTTAGCACAGATTCAGTATTAAAATCTCTTCGAGAGCTATTAGAATAATTAATGATTAAATAATATTAAATATTCTTTTTAAGAAGAAGTAAGTAAAGTATAAGTCAGAAACTATAAATAAAAAGAGTGCAACCAAAACAAGTACCTTTTATTTCTTCAGGAAATGAGCCCATCAACAAATCTAAAAACCGAGAACCATCATGTGAAAATCTAAAATTAAAAGCAGTATTGTTGAACGACCTTTCTTGTTTAAAGTATGTCATATTGTTTACAAAACAATGAAAATAATTATAAAAATGAGTTGTAAAGTCAAATTCCTGATTATTAAAAGGTTAAATTATTTCAGTATGAGTTATTGTGAAATGTTTTTACTAAGGAAAATGATACACAAACAACATTAATTTAGAACTGCTAAAATATGGGTCACATTTATTTACAACTGTAAATTTTTTATCTGAAAAGAAATTAAGCCTATAAAATAATTATCTACAATTCTTTTTTATAATGACAAATGAAGGCTATTCCCTTTTACCAACTCCTTAGATTCAAATTTTTATTCGATTTTAGCAAACACAGAGATATAATCCCTTTAAAATGAAGAAGAAATAACAATGTTCTGTCTCACCAGTAATGTTCCACACAGTACTCAATAGTTTAACTTGAACCATTAGGTTAGGGAAAGAAATAAAACGATACGACTAGGAAAGGGATGTGCCTGGTCTAACCCTTCTCAAGAAGACCAAAACCCAACAGACGTGGAGGAACCACCCTAGGAGCTGAGCTCAAACCGACCAAGGAATGATGAAGATGAAAAATAAAGAGACACGGAAGCAAGTTATGATCTGGTGGCCCGAGAGCTCACGTTTCCCTTGGACACAGAGCCCCGAGAGAGTGGCACACCTTGGCTTTACTCAGGAGGACACGGGCACGAACAATTGGTGCGCCCGGGATTCACCGTCTCCTTCCGGTCTTGGTGTCTCTGGGGAAACAACTTCTCCTCAGGTGTTCTCACTTCTCCCTGCAGCGTGTCCGCGCGCTGCCTGCCCTCTTCCTTCTGCCTGCTCACCGCGGAAGCCAGTTAGGCCACGTTCTTCGCTCTGAACGTCACGCGGAAGGCTTTTAGGATAAATAAATGCAGTAAACTGGGAGAGTACGAAGTCAATCCCCAAATCAATAGCTGTTTACTTCCACTGAGAATGAAATCCTTTCCCCTGGCTTCAAAAATTAAATAGATAGAAGGTAACCTAATCCAAGGAAGTGGGAGACATTTATAACAAAATGTGTAAATGCAGAAAAAAATGAGATTGAAAAGAACATTAGAAAATGGAAAAAGTTCCTTGTGCCCTGAACTATAGAAAAAATATCTTGCAAATGGTTATATTATAAACAATTATAAATATATTTATTACCATTCATACATGAAATAGAGAGGTATAATGAAAAATAACAACAGCCTTGTTCACAGAATAAAATAATCCTAAACAAGTGATATAGAAGAGCCAACATAATAATGCGCAAAGCACAATCTTAGATTTCAAGTCATCCAAATCCCTAATTTGAGTTTTACAAATTCATAATGTTGACCTTCTTGTTCAGTCATCATTTTCCCACCCATTCTCCTGGCAAATGCTGATTGTGGTCCCAAGAGCTACAGGCATGAAAAACCAGGTACCTTGCTTCAACGGCCAGCATTAGACTAAGGGAAGATTTTAAAACAGCTAGCCTAATGAACAAATAAGCTGTCTGATAACAGTACGTGCTTGGAGGAATATCAATCAGGTTTAAAGATATAACTGAATTCAGTGCAGTTTGAAAAGGCTAATGAAGAAACGCTTCTGTGATCAGACCGTGGTTGAGGGCAGACCTGAAAGAAATCAAGAACAAACATGTTCGTAAATATCTAATGGGCATCATCCTAAGTAGAGGGAGGAAGAGTTTTAAAGACAATGATGTGTGCTCTAAGTGCAGCAAGGAGACTGTGTTGTGGACCAAAGCTGTCCAAAGGCACAAAATAATTGGGGTGCTTAGAAATCAGGTGCAAGATAACTCGGGGTCTCCCTACATTTCTTTATATTTTAACAATAATTCAAACTTATAGAAGACAACAAAAAATGAAAAGTACTCATATAATCTTTGCAGACCAAGCTATTGTTAACATATGGCATCATTTGTTGTATTTGTATGATTTGTGTTTGCATATTTTCTCTCAAGCCATTTAGGAGTAAGTGCAGAAAAGTGCAATATAGAACAGAAAAGGCAAATTATCAAAACTTATCAAGGCTTTATATTTTGCTTTATATGTACTCAAATCATTCTACAGAGTGCTAGAAATGTGATTTTAGTGTGAAATTGATTCATTGAGGTTTATTTGAGAATAAATAACTTTCAGAAAAGAATGTTTGCTGTCATGAATTAATGACCCAAATTCTGTCTGAAATTATTTTACCTTCAGTTGAATATCCACTTAGGACATGATGAGTTTGTCTTAGGTCAGGTACAGAGACTTTGAAAGCATTTCTATTTTGACTAGCAATTTCAGGGACATCAATAACAACAACTGGTCGATCATCCTGAGAAAGGTTTAATGTACAAATCTGTTCAGTTCTAGGGAACAGCTGGAATGTATTTTGTTTAGGATGAGTGTTCTTTCTATTTTCCCATGTAATACTAGGAAGCATTAAAAGGAAATGTGGAAACACATTGGTCAATACTGTGTTTTACTTTTGTAACAGATAGTAAAAAATCCTTACCTCTCCCTCAGAGCCAAAAGCAGACACAATGAAATGTTATAAGCAAAGCAAATTTTTCAACAAATGAACTTTTCACACTGAACTTTTTATATTCATCTATACAACAAAAAAGTGATGTCCTATTAAGAATGAATTAAATTGTCTGATGGCTGTATTACAATGGGATATTTGAGTGATATATTTATATATATTCACACTATTAGTATCTACAATATTTGATGAATAGTTTTCTCTTAGATATTATATAAATATCCCTATTTATATAAATAATACTGCAATGTTTCAGATCAAATATTAAGCCTCACTAAAATGTATTCTTTAAATTCATGATAAAATTTAAACATTGTTCTATTGAATAATATAACTGTATTAAACAAATCTACATTATAATGGCATTATGATGACTATATCATTATTACACCATTTATTCACCCTAGTACTTTCAGGCATTCCTATATATATATATATATATATTTTTTTTTTTTGGTACCAAGTAACTTCATAGAATTTAGAGAGTGAAATATTACTATAGGTTTCTTCATATAATTTTTCTTCTTTATTTTTGTTAATGTTTGAAATTAAATTATTTTAATTGACACATAAAACCAAAATGTATGTATGACTTGACATATGAGTACACGGTATAATTTTTGAATTGAATTAAAATTATTTATCTGTTCAATCATTTATCACTTCCCCAAGTTGCAAACATTCCTGATCCTTTCTCACAGGTTTTGTGAAATAAATATTTCCTAATTGTTCCTGGTGGTCAATGAACTGTAGCAAGTCAGAACTTTGTGCTCTGGTCTAAACCTACCTTGCCATCCACTGATGAACCATTTCTCACTTAGCAATCCTGCCTGCTATCCTTAACCTCTGGAAATATCTATTGCAACTTCTATGAGATTAAAATTTGGATTCCATCTGGCTTATACATCATAGTAATTTTCGTTTCCATTCAAATTTTCTCAAATGAGGGTATTCATTTGTTTCACACCTAGCTAGTATTTCTCTGTGCATATACAATGTACTTTTTATTAGCTCAGAAGTTCATGGTCATTAGGTCATTTCTGAATCTGGTTTTCTTATAACTCCTCATTCATCAATTCATTTTTTAAAATTTAAATTGTATTCTTATTGGAAGAGACATTTTAGTACAGTTAACACACCATCATTTTTGGGGTTGGTCCATAAGCTGAATCTTCAAGGCGTGGTGACAAAGTCTGTATTTTGCCTTCATGTTACCAGTAGTATGTAGAAATATATTCATCTTCTATGTAATATTGTTTCTGTCTCACAGTTTTAAATGATGTCATTTGTTTAAATGCTATTAAATGTTTAGGCAAATTATGTCATGTGGAAATAACCATTTCCTTGAGCTTTTAAAAAAGGTATGTTATTCCAATTGTATTTAGACTTAAATTTCTAAATTTGCAGTCTCTACTGTAAGAATTAAAGACAAAATGAAGTTTATGCATTCATAGTTATTCCTAGTCCATGTAACTTGAGAACTAGGAGTCCCTAATTCAATGATGAAGTGAAGGGTACAAATACAGATTGATTACCACAGTCTCTAGGCATAGACTAGTCATCAGTGATAGAAAAATGAATACCTCAACCTCTCCTTGTCAGACTACTCTGTAGTCAGATAGGGATAGTGTCATGAGTTGTAGTAGATTGATACGTAACAGGTATTTCAATTATAAATCCATTTAATATATAACTTAATTGTTTCTCTGCTTGCATTGTTTGGTTGTTTACCTTATCTACTCCCTCTGTAGACTACAGATTCAATAACTACACAGCCTTTCTCATTGTTTTTAACTTACAAATCAACAGAGCCTAATTGACACTTTCAGTGTTTTCTAATAAACTTATGTTACACTTAATTGTAAATCTGGAGGGAATGTACTTCTGAAATTTGAGAATTCTTGTTGCAAAGAGTTTTCAAAATGTTTTAATTGACAGTCTTAAGTTGTCTAAGCAATTACAAAGAAGAAAAAATATGTTTCACAACAGATCCCAATACAAGTTGTATTTATTCAAAGGAGGACAAGTTCTTATCCAGATTAAGTTTACTAATTTAAAAGTGTGGGAAGAATCTTTGTGGCAAAGTTAGAGCAATATTTTAGTGCCATATTGCACACTATCATAAGATGGGGAAAGGACAAATGTGGATACTTTGTCCATACCGCATGCCTTGTGTGCCTCCGTTTGAGTAACAGGAGTGTGGGGAGCCCAAGTCCATTGTATAACATCATGTTTGAGAAACACTTACTGAAAAGCAATGAAACTATCAGGAAATATCAATTTTGTAAACTCTAAATGACATTATCTGTGAATATATGTATGAGAAACTCACTGCACATAATTTTAATGTAGACAAATTATAGAATTGACAATCTGAGCATCCATCAATGGAGAGATGATTGTATGTATTATTTCTCACTCATATATGAAAATTAAACATTGGCTCAGATTTTTATAAACAGTCTAATTGGGTTGGATTCCCATGGCATCCAGTTTACATGAGAAAAGTCTACAAATGCTGCTATTTATAACTCTGTAGATTCTACTAGTCTGAGGGAGAAGGAGAATGTAACAAGAAACAGGCAGTTTATATGGGATTAAAGGATTTTATAATTAGTTAAGAAGATAGAAAAGAAAAAGTAAATATGATCATAAAATAAATAGCAGAAGCAAAATAAGCAATGAATATAAAATCTTTTCCTCTGACAAACAGGAAAAATTGAATATCCACATGCATCAGATTTGAACAGTTAACTTTCTAGTGAAAGGCACAGACAAAAGATATTTTCTTCTTCATGATAGAACTAGTAGAGTATTTCAGAAGAAAATGAAAAATATAGAAACTTATACAAGTGAAAAATGAGATGATTAATCAGTGTGTACAGGAAAAACAAATATTTACACAAGAGGAAATGTAATTATGGTTAACTAATTTAATCTCAGGTGGGTCATATTCCAAGGAGGTCAGTCATACAAACACTCATTATTAGTGTAAATAAAAATAGACATTTACTTATGGGGAAAAGATGGGCAAAGAGGAGGGGGGCAAGCTTTACAGGCACAAAACTCTCACCTATATAAGAGAATTGTAATTTACTTGTCTAGAGGTATGTAAAACCAGGAGTAGCATTTTTAATGCATTAGTCACAAATTCTTAATTTACTATTGAGACAAAAGAATGGCTAAACTATTTTAGCCTTAAGAGCAGGACTGACACTGAACATAAAGTAGAATAGTTTGGATTTACAGGTTGTAATTTTAATTCTCACTAAGATTTTAAGTGAAATTTAATCATACACATATTTTTCCTTCAGTAGTGGGGATGATTTAGGACTTTTGCTCTGAGCTACGTCTCCATTCTTTAGATATTTTTATTTATACAACTATATATATTTTGTGATAATATCTTTCTGTGTCCTTAAATTACCAAGGCTCCACTAGGACTTAATCCTTCTATGTAGTACAGACTTCCCCTGAATTCACTATGTAGCTCAGGTTGGTCTCAAACTCAAGGCAATCCTTCTGCCTTTGCCTTCTGAGTGTAGGGATTAGACGCATGAGCCACCATGCCTGGCTGTTAATAATTTTTAAATTTAAATGTTCATCTTACTTTTTTTTTTTTAGGTTTTTTTAGACAGGGTCTCGCTTTGTGGTTCAGGCTGGCCCTGAGCTCAGCCTCCAACTCACATCACAGCAATCCTCCTGCCTCTGCCTCCCGAGTGCTGGGATTACAGGCGTGAGCCACCACACCCGGCACTAATGTTCATTTTACTTTTGATCAAATCTCATATCAGTATCATATTTTAATTCACAACTCTACACCTACAAACAGATAACTTAATCATTATACTTTGTCATTTTCCTACTAAAATGAGTACAGCCAAATTGGCAGTTTGATGCCAAATATAAATCATTCTTTTACACAAAAGTAGAATTACATCAAGTTCTGGGAATGATAGAAAAGCTGCACCAACTTAATAATTTCTCACCAAGTAAATTTAGTGAAATGCACAAACAGTAACATCATAGAATTTTCTGATGGAAATCTTATGATGAAATGCAACAAATGATGACAGAAGTGTGCTGTGGCTTCTTTCAGTTTCATCGTCACAGCGCCCTCTGGAGGCCTAGACCAGTGATTCTAGCCCCTTCTCTCGCAAGTGAACAAAGACAATAGCAATTCACTCAGTTTCTCAAAGGCTTTTCAGTCACTGGCATCAGCCTGGCGACAGCAATTTGCAAACCATGCCCTTTATTAAAATTCATTGTTGCTTTCAGAGTTAGAGAACTATAATTTGAGAGATCCAAGCAGGACCAAAAAGAAATAACATTTTTTATAATCACTTTCAAGGGTTCCTATATAATTAAACACATGTGCAATTAATTTCAAGCAAAAACAGCATCTATTATGCAGTGTAGAGTAGCTTTATACTAACACTAGTTTATAGAAACGGATAGATATGATGTCAAGTGTTACAATTTGGCACCATTCCAGTAAATTTACAATTTCTTGAAAGTGCCATCAATAAAGGTTTCTTTGGTTTTGTTTTGTTTTGTTTTGGATTGCTTACTTTTCTCCTTTTTTTGTGAGTCGTTTTAGTAAGAAAATGTTTGGCTAATTAGCTGTGCCATGTGAACTACATCTCGAGGGAATGTAATACTAATAAGTCTATTTCAAAAGCTCTTTCATAAAAACCTCACTCAATTGGGAAGAAAACTGCATGGAAAATTACCTACCTAATTTTTCCAATCCTATTAAACAATTTATTAAGTGCATTTGTAAATGAATTACTCGTACAATGATTAGATTAGCACTGGATAAAATGAAAAAGAAAATGGTTACAATAGGTACTTTTAAAATTCCAATAAGTCATATGCCACCACCTTGTACAATGCCCAGGTTGTGGTAGTGGCCAAAGTTAACTGGCTTGGCCATCCTCAAAACATTTAATTGTGCATGCCTTAGCAAGCTTTCATTTTAAAGTATATTTATCATTTTATTCATGCATAAATATTTTTATAATGCATTCTCTAATAATATGCAGCATTCTAATCAAGCAAGCCAAAATAAAACAAATCCATAACTAATTTACATGAGGGCTCAAGATGTAGGTGGTGTTTAATTTATCATTCTAAGACACCCACACATAGAAAAGATTGATTGAGTAAAGTTCAGGTAATGGTTGTGAAATTTGGTATGTTCTATTTCAATTAACCTTTGATAATGAACTACATGAGGATTTTGAAAGTGTGTAAAGCATGAAGATAACAGTTATAAAATGAAGGCAGCTACATTTGCAGTGAACTTTGCTCCTCATTGAAATGATGCCAGCATAGGTTCAGAAAACAAAGAATAGCAATACAGAGCTTTCAAATAAAAAGAATATTTTTGAGCTTTTTAGAATTCATGCAGCAGAACTACCATTGTAACAAGAGATCTGAATTCATAGATCGCTTGAAGGAGAAAGAGACAGTGAGACAGAGATTTAGCCTTCACTAGAGTCTAATGAGTGTGCTGAGAGAGACGGCAAAAGGTTTGGAGAGAGACTAGGGATTTAGCTCAGTGTTTCTGGTGCCTGCCTTGCAAGCGCAGGGGCCCCACTTCAATCCCCGGTCACCACATACAACAATGCTGGGTGTGGTGACTCACACCCATCAGCAATCAGTACCACCACGCATCACAGTGCCAGGCATGATGGATCACACCTGTAATCCCAGCACTCAGAAGGCAGAAACAGGAGGATTGCTGTGAGTTTGAGGCTCACTTGAAACCACATAGTGAGTTCAGAGCCAGCTGGAAGGTACAGAGTGAGACCTTGTCTAAAAAATATATATACATATATATTCTCTAAGCCAGGTCATACTTTTGCACTCATAACTGTTTCATTTAAGATTAACTGTCATAGCAGCCTACATAGGACAGGTATCACAACAACACCCCATGTTGCACCAGTTATTGTCAGTGATGAGTAAGGGTAATTCCAGCATTTTGTGAACAAATTGTGACACTTTAACTCTTATTCTTGCTTAGGAATCTTGAATATAAATCTTATATAAGTTTGCGTTACCTCCGGTGATGTTGGGAATTTCTTAAATGATTCTTACTATTATTACTGTTATTGTGGTACCAAGAATCAAACTAATGATCTTATTCTTATAAGGTAGGCAGCAGCACTACTGAACTAAATTTCCAGGCCTAATGATCAATTTGTAAGAAGCAATGATTTAGTCAATGACAATATTTTGATGCACAGATACTACTAGAAAAAATAAATGCAAATATACCCATATGTATGTATAGGGAATTTTAAATATTTGTATAGGTAAAGTACATTTCATGATTAAATAATTTATTTCCACTAAGCCTAATAGTAGCCATACTTATATACTCAAGTTTTTAAAAATTGAAAATTGAAAATTATTTTAATCAGAAAATTTAAAAAGTTGATTATGGTTAAGTAATTTCTGATTATAATATCTTTAACCTTGGTTCTACTTAAGGATTATGGTATTTTCATAATTCTGATTTTTATTCCAAATGAGAAAAATTACATTACAACTAGCAGAATAGGGAATAACTGAAGTTTTAGAAATGTTTAGCACAAAGGCTCAGTAAGACTACCTGGTTAATCCTTATGTTAAGGAGAAATAACTACATTATGTTAAAAGTTAATGTTATATAAATTAACCTAAAATTATTTAGTCTATCCAAGATCTGTAAGATAAAATGAAAATACATTTATCACATTCTCAAAGTACACAAAACAAACAAAACCTTTATTTTAATGAGAATATTAAGTCAAAGGAAAATAAAAGATACTTGAAAACATTAGCTAAAGACTTCTTATTTATTATTTATGTGCCAGAAAGCTCTACATATTGCCCAGGACGAGTATTTTATTTTCCTTTCTGTAGAGAAGCATATAAAACCTAGATGTATTTAATGTTTCCTTCTACAAGGAGAGCAGAGTAAATCTAACAGTGAAATTCTGAATGGTTTTCTAAAGGGGAAATTCCATGTAATAATGAAATTGTATAGACTTTAATCATGACAAGTGTCTTTAACTTAGCTCTTATATATATTTGTTATGAATATTTGGGACAATTAGTAAAGATGAAAACCTAATTGTTTTGTTTTGCCATTTATAAAAGAAAAGTATAAAATTTGCACTACTGAAAAATATTTTTTTCAGATTTTAAATCTAAGAGGCTTAATCCATGTTATAATTTGAGCAGAAATGCATCATTTTACTTATGACAATTTAATTATTTATTTTAAAGAAACCCAAGAGTCATCCATATGATCCATTGGAAATGATTCTGTAGATCTCTGTGGAGACCAAGGGGGAACTGAATAGGACGCTGGCACGTGTGATAGGAATCTTGATGATAAGCAGTGATAAGAACATGTGTTTAAGTGCCAGGCCATCGGCCAGGGTATGTGTTGGTATAGTGTTAGCATAACATCATGAAATCTTCAACACAGCCATGTAGTATAGTTTTACTGAGTGGAGCTGTACATAGGAAATGCGGAGCTCATGGATGTTAAGTGACTTATTTTAAGCTACTCAGCTAATAAATGGAACAGCTAATAAAAATTCATGTTGCCTCAGTCACAACGCCACACTGGTAACTGCTGAAGATAACAATTTGTAGTTCATATTGATCTTGTTAGATGAAAAAATAAGTATTTTATATGAAAATAAGTACTTATATATTGATTATTTCAACAGCAGTTCACTTGTTTTTTTCTCTGTGTATGTAACTGGAACAGCAACAATGATTCTATGAGCTCACCAGACAGAGGTGTGTGACACTATGCTCAGTCATTTTATGGTACTCTGTTCAGAAAGTGGACTTTTATATAATATTAATCTTTCATTTAATTTTCTTCACCTGGAACAAAAATAATGTTATCTAACAAAAACACAAGTAAGTTAATAATTTTCAATTATTATAATTGTAAAATAATTTAATTGTATATATATGATTTTTACAACCTGCCACTGACAGGTAAATGAATTATAAAGTATTCTGTATTATATTGTTTTCAAAATGCATATATTTCTACAGAAAAATCCTGGATATGACACATCTTTTTTATTATCTCTCCATAACATAGTTTGCTTTTTGAAAAAATAATTCATAATAATTTAATAATTTATAGTTTTTCTATAATTTATAGTTTTTTAACTATAGTTTTTTGTTTGTTTGTTTATTTGTTTGTTTTTTAGGTTTTTTGAGGCAGGCTCTCGCTTTGTAGTTCAGGCTGGCCCTGAGCTCAGCCTCAAACTCATATCACAGCAATCCTCCTGCCTCTGCCTCCTGAGTGCTGGGATTACAGGTGTGAGCCACCAGGCCCAGCACTGTGGGATGTGGTACTAATTGCTGCTGGATATGAGTCTTCACACCCAGTATAGTATGTGGTTACCGGGGATTGAACCCGGGCCCTTGCGCTTGCAAGACAGGCGCCGGAACCACTGAGCTAACTCCCTGGCCCTAACTATAGTTTTTTTATAAATAATTTATAGTTTTTCCAATAATTTAAAGTTTTTCCATAGTAAAATGCTTTACTTTTATAAGTTTATCTAATACTGTAAAATAATATTAACATATACAAAGGAACTCAGATGTGTTATGTACATATACCAAACTCTCCACAAAAAATTGCAGACTTTCTATACTGCACATATATTTTCATAAAAAGAAAATTAGAAAGTAAGAAAGCATATATGGATACAAAATTAGGGAACTAATACTAACCAAATTTTAATAATAATAATCCAATAATAATTGGTCATGACTCCACCGTTTACAAACACTTATTCTTAATGGTCCTCATGGGACTGCAGTGTAGTATTTGAGACAGATATGACCAGCACTACACTTAGCCAGTGACATTTAGTGAAAACAGAAGTTTTATAGGCTGAGTTTAAATTCATAATGTACAGGCCAATATGGATCATGTCCTAGTGGAATTTACAGGCATCAGTATTTTTAAAGTATATGAAATCAATAGTATCTCCTGAAGTGAACTGCAGATCTTTATATCACTTTCCTACACATTTAGAATGTCAGAGTAGAAAAGGGTCATAATAGAATGAACTTAAATGATTCATGAATACCAGGGATGGTTGAGGCTTTGTGTAACTGAAAATAAAAACCTGTGATAAATTCCCGAGAACGTAGCTGACTCAACTAATGATAAAGTCTCCCACAATTTGAGCAAGTCCTCATTTTCTGTCAATGAGGAAGCTGATTCTATTACAGTATAAATAGTTTGATCACTTTGTTCTTGTTTTAATCCACCATGGATTCTACTTTCTTAGTTATATTTTAAATTTTGTGAATGTCTCATATATTTCACTGACTATGATGTAAAATCTAAATTAACCAATCAGCTTTTAACAAACTGTCTCCCATATATCTTTACACCTTCATAACTATTTTTCTCCATAATCGTGTGATCTAATCTCTACTCACTCCAATCTGCCTATTTTTCTTAATGTAAAATCTTACACACTTTTATCTCATGGTTTTTCAAAATGTACTTCTCAGCACCCATCTTCACCAGATGAATGTATTTGTACAATGAAAAGTGAGTCCAGGTATTTTTATGAGTTTTCCAAGTAAAGGGAAGGGGTTTTGTTTTGTTTTGTTTTGTTTTTTCTCTTTGCCATGCATGGGACTTTACATATATTACTCATACTTAAAGTTTTCAAAAGTACACAAAGTTCTCTTCTACTTGAGAATAAATATCTGTAGAACAGATAGCATTTCCAGAAAGACATATGAACATTCTGGTGCATAAAATCCATGAGGAATGAATGAATGAAGAATATACTAGTAGTGGATCTATGTAAATAGACCATAAGTATATATGCTGAGTTGAGCATCTTTCCACTTTCTGGATTCTGAACTCATTTGGAGATTAGTCATGATAATCAATTATGAATCAAAATATTAGGTTTATTACACTAAAATTAGAAAAGAAATTAAAGAAAGCCAAGGGTCTTGATTCAGGCTTTACTACATAACCCTTCACAAACAGCTTACTCATCCACAAACTGAACATATGGAAAATAACAAAGTTCACCTTTAGGGCAAGACACTCCACAATGACTTGGTCTGTTTAAAAGGAAAGCTAACAGCGGAATTCAGATAACATTCGCAGGTAAGTAGCTCAAAGAAAAAAAGACAAAGAGAAATTAATCTCTCGTAGAGTAAGAAAAACTAAAATGTCACTCAGTACTTATAAGACAGGATTTTCAAATAAACAGACTCAAATACTCATATCATCAGTTGTCCTCCAATATCTGTATGGATATGATGTACACTGCTTTGTTTGGTTGGAACTAAAGAAAAAGTAGTTAATACGATTAGTCATCAGAGGATGAGGCAGAATTGCTTGAGCCAAAGGTTTTAAGGCCAGCTTGGTCAGTGTGGAAAGACCCTATGTCAAAAACTAATAATAATCATAGTAGATATAGATTTGTTATAAAATATTTTTAAATGAGCAAAATTTACATGCTACTTTTTATTCTTTGCTTATATAAATGCAGGATTAGATTTCATCATGATGGTAGGAAGTTCAGTCTACCATGCATTAGAGAAAGTTTGAATGAAATTCATCTAGAATGAGCTCTGAATCTCCAAAGATTAGAGGTTATAGATTTGGCAAATGAAAAGACAAGATGCAAGTGAATTTCTTAACACATGCCTATAACCCTAGCAGTATGAAAAGCTAATGAATAAGAATGATAAAGTTGAGACAAGTCTGTACTATTTAGATACTTACAAAAACCCTGTCTGAAATTTTAAAATTTTTAACTATTAAAATATTTTAAATAAAATCAGCTTGGGATTTGATTCGGTGAAACTTCCCGGGTTAAATTCTCAGTTTTGCTAAAAATGAAAGACAAACGAAAATGAAGATGTCCCTGCAGTACTTATGAAATACATATATTTAATGGTTATTTATTTGTCTAGTACTAAAATTTAACTAGATTTCTTGTAACATTTTCTGGCAGTCCCACACACAAAAAAGAAAATCATAATCATGACAATAATAATATGTTGCTGCTTATCTAAAATTTCCATGTGATATTCAAGGTCAGGACATTTTCTTTCTGAACTGTAAGACCAAGAGACTTAGATTTGAACTGTCTCAATAATTTTCTGGTTTTCAAGATATTTTAGAATCATAGGGCTTCTTTTCACCACCAAACACAGACATCTTAAACTAGCATCTGTAGCTTGAGAAACACAAGAATGTAAATAATTTTGGGAGTGGAATAGTGATTGCACTCAGCAAGTAATTCTCAATATTGAATGTTTCTTGGTACAAAACACAAAGGAAGGGCCACAGAAATACAAAGTTCAATACCATCCTTCTACAGAGGTAGTATAAAAATAATATAAAGTCAATCAGCAAATGTACTTGATTCCTTAATGTCAGAGTAGAGACCCAATAACTTGGAATTAACTCACAGGGATGGCAAGAGTGCAAGGGAGCAGGAGTAACTGACCACAAAAGGGTTTATAACTACACAAAATATGACGGAATGAAGCCAGTTGTATAATACGTACATCTGCTGACTTAGCCAGTGTGAAAAATATTTGATTGCTTATTATGCAAAGGAAGCACCATGAAAAGTTGTGTCAAGACTAAGAGAGGAAAAAAAAATGTGATGATAATAAAAAAAAAAAAAAAAGAAAAGTCCATGTGTACAGGGGCAGGAGTTTTAGCGTGAGTAGGGAAATGGGAAATATGAGAATTAAGTAGTGTCATATCAGATACTCTTACAAATTCTCAATGCTGAAAGTGACTATGATGTGTATATATAATGTACCAATAAAGGTTTGAACAAAATGACTAAGACTTTAAATTTGTAGTCTTGATTTGAGCTACCATGTTTCATTATTTTTTTAAAAAAAATAGTTTCACCAACTTTTACAGAAGGTTTAGGTTCAGGGAAAATTGAGGGAAGTTCAGAAAGTTGCACTGTGTTTCTCTCTGTTATGCACAGCTGTCTCCATTATTGCTCTCCTTTGTCAGCATGGTGCTTTTTTAAATTTTATTGAGGTCTTTATTGGTACATTACATATACATATAATAACTGCACTCCACAATAAGAATTTTTACCAGTGTATGACAAAACTTAATTCTCATTTTTTTCCATAGCGCTACTGACCCTACCACCCCCCCATAGACATAAACTTTGTTTCCTTTGTTTTTTGTTATAATCTCATTATTTTTTTCCCTTGACCCTATTTCTCTTTGAGTATTTTCTATTTCACAATATATATCATACAATTCTAGAACTCATTTACATCTTCATTTTCTCAGTGCCTTTGTTACCAAGAAGGAGCATACACTAGTTACCACTCAAGAGCCATAGTTGGCATTAGTGTTCAGCTTGGTGTTACACATTACATTTCAGTGACATGGATATACCCATGAGAGAATACTATAACAGACTTCTTTCACTGTTCTAAAAATCATTTGACTCTTGCTGTGTATTCTTCCTTCCCCTTAAATACTCTTTTACATTTGATTATGCTTATTAAGTAAACTCCATATGTGTACCAGTATGGTACATTAAGAAGTAGAAAATACTGAATTGATATCATAGTTTCAAAAATACATTGGACTGCTGACAAATACACTCATTTAAGTATTACAGTAGTACATTTTCCAATTTTATTACATAGTTTGTATATGATTATCAGAGCATTGACTACAACTCGAGTGCAGTGAGGCAGCATCCTCTACTATTCAATTGTGCTAAACATTCTCCTGTACAGCTAGAGACAAGTTTAAATTACTGTGCTTTTGTTGGCATGGATTTTCCTAAAACAATTTTTTCTTGATACAATGAAACATTGTCTTTCTCCAATAGGTAAATGTCAACAAAAATACTAATTGTTATTTTAACTTTGTTCTTTGTGGCTTAAATATAAAATGAAAAAAAGAAGAGTATACACTTATTTGAAATTAAATTAAAAGGAAACTCATATATAGGAAAATCCAATTTACTTGCTGATTTTATCAAATTAACTAAAATTAAGTTTTATTTCAATTTATGAGCATCATTACATATTTTTAATATGTCACAAAAAATTGGGTTCAGTATTTAAGCTTTTCTCTGCCTGAAATGTAATATAGAATATACTTTATATAAAAATACATATTAGTAAATGTCTAATTAATTCATTAGTAAGCTAATGAATTCCCAATCAAGTGTAACTATGTCTAAAGATAAAATATTAAACATGTTGTCTATTACACTCTTTTGAAGCCCATCTAGAACATAAAAGGTATTTCAAATAGTACAAATCCATAAAGACACAGGTAATGGCAGAAGATTAAAATCAGATGAACTAAAATCAGATGAAATATTGTTGGAATTTGTAATCAGATGAACTAGCTATAAAAGGCTTAGAAGTCACAAGACAGTTGAATTTTGTGTTACTGGAGAGGAAACAAAAAAAATGATCCACTGTATACCTCACATTGGCCAGTAGCCTCGTGATTGGTGGAACCGGGAATTACACAAAGAGGTGATGAAAGTCATGCTCCAAACAGGAAATCCAGAAGAATAACAGGCCGCTTCCTTTTCTCCACCCCAGCTGAAAGCTAATGCCCCGCTGCTGCTCTCCAATACAATTGAAAACAAGTACAAGGATAACCAGGGCAGAATATGTGAACATTACAAGCTATTTACATATCCCACACACACTTTATTCATTGCTTTACTCAAAGAAAGCTGTCAGCTATCTCTGTACGCTCCCAGGTGGGGACTCAGGATTATTGAAAACAGAATATAAGCCCTTCAAGAAGAAAGACATGATTTTACAATGTGTCTTTCAACAAAACAATAAAATCACCCCACATTCAAGTGCAAATGTATCAACATCTTCAATGTACACAGAGCTATTCAGCTCTTTTACTATTCAGGTTTTTACTTAACTAACATCTTTGTAAATAGCAAACAAAAAGCACTGGACTACTGGAGAGTTTCTCTAGCATACTAGAAGTTAAATTCAAAGCAAGCAGGTTGCAGATATTATAGACATAGTAAAAAACCCTTTGAAACAAACAAAAAACCTTTTGTAATTGTACTCTGAAATATCTATAGCATGAACCTGAGATTATACAAAAAGGACAAGGAAATCCTAATGGAAATTAAAATATGTTGTATGAAACACTCAGTAAAGTTTAAAAGTAATACTAAAGAAAACTTTTACAAAGGAGGAAGAAGAGGCATAGTTACTGGAAACATAAAAAAGAGTTAAACTAGTTATATTAGTGACTTTAAAACACTTTTAAAATGTTTAAAATAGATAATAAAATGAAGGACAGAAATCATTCCAAAACAATCAAGAACCTTCTCTAATGCAAATAAAATTCTCACTTGAAAAGACTTAAAAATTCTAAAACAGTATTGTAAAATAGAAAATATTTAAAAGGGAAGACAGTGTAGGGGTAAATAATGAGGGGAAACTGAATGTGGTAATAACAAAGCAAAAAGGAAACAAAGATTATGTATACAGGGGGTGGGGATTGTAGGATGGGTAGAAAGGGGAAAAAATGAGAATGAAGTCGTGTCATATTCTGGTACAAACTCTCAATGTTGAATGCGATGATGGTGTGAATTCATAATGTACCAATAAAGATAAAAAACCCCACTAATTTTAAAGAATATACAGAGAATTTTCTGAGATAGAGAAAATAAGAACTTCAACGTGACAAAATTAAGAATGGTTTTGGTCTTCATACTCAGAAAAAAGGAAACTCATACACTGTTGATAAAAATGTAAATTAGTATCTTTTAAAAAAAGAAAGAAAGCATATGTATATAGGGGTTGGGGGATTTTAGGGTGGGTAGGGAAATGGGTAAAAATTAGAATTAACTAGTGTCATATACAGGTACAAATTCCCAATATTGCATGTGTTTGTGATGTGTATGTAAAGTGTACCAATAAAGAATTCAATTAAAAATGTAAATTAGTACAGCCAATAAGGAAAAACTTAATGGAAATTAATCCAAAAACTAGAAGTTTTTATATAAAATATAAAAATATAGGAAATATATGCAATGGAAAAAAGAAAAATCCTATTATTTAGACTGGGTATATCTAGATGTCATGACAAATTAAGTAAACCAGGCATAGGAGCATAAAAGTTTTTTTAAACATGAAATATACTAAAGTTGACCCTGTTTAATTTTAAAGTAAAGCAATGTTACCAGAGGAGGAAAAAGACAGAGAATGGGGAATTGTCAAACAACAGATATAAAACTTCAGTTCGATGGGAACAGGTTTGAGATCTATTGTACCAAAAAGTCAAGAGACTAAAGGCAATAATAATGTATAATGTATTTCACGTTATGCATATAAAATGTACCTATTTCATAATAAAAAGTAACTGAATAAATTTCAAATATCTCTTAATGAAAAATAAATGACCAAGATGATGCTTATTAGCTTTATTTACTCCAGTAAGATTATAAAAATTATATCAAAACATCCCCTTCTACCACCTAAAAGTATACAATTATGACTTGTAAGGATCAAATACTTCAATTCCAGTCATTTCTAATCAATTTCTAATATGGAATCCATTTACTTTACAGTATAGTGAACAATGTTGAGAACTAATGTTGATATCTTTAGGAAATTATTTTTAAAATATATTAGTGTACTATAAATGTATTTACCATATAAAATATGCAGAATGATTAAAAATTAAATCTGAACTAATGATAAACACTGATAAGTTTTTAAAGTTTCAACGCTAGCAAAGAGTCTGACCTTATAAGTCTCAAAATAAATGGTTTCTATATCAGAATTCTGTATCCATCAGAACAATTAGAGGGTCTGAGAACTGTAGAAGACATGAAGGTACGCTTTCATTATCTTTTAAATACCCATTCCCAGAAAGTTACTGGTGATTCTCACTTACAAAGAAAGAACTTACTGTGGGCCATACAAAAGAATCAAATTTGGAAATTTTAATGGGAATTCTTAACAAGCTTTCATTTGTACCAACACAGAATAGACATGAACTTGTCAATATTAATAAGAATAAATTTCTCTATTTTTTTCTAGTTAAATACCTGTGCCATTTAATTATACTGAGTATAGATTTAAAAATTTGACAAATTATTTGAAGTTAAGCAATTTTTAACTTTGAAGAAAAAATAGATAAAATTATTAACTATAGAGAATAAACATTTATTCAGAAGAGAAAAATAATCACAAGCCACACATACTACATAGTTTTGCTAACAGAACTTAAAACAGTCTCCTAGTTATAATATTAACACTGAATATGGCAAACAAATTTAAGGAAAATATGTCAAGACAGATTTAGTTTGGGAGGTGAAGGAAATGAAATCTTTCTTTTTCATGGTGAGCAAATATTCTCTGTGAAAAAAAATTAATGAAAGAAAACAGAGGGCCAGGGAGTTAGCTCAGTGGTTCTGTTGCCTGTCTTTCAAGCACAAGGACCCGGGTTCGATCCCTGGCCACCACATACCATACTGGGTGTGGAGACTCATGCCAGTAGCAACCAGTACCACATACCACAGTGCCGGACGTGGTGGCTCATGCTTGTAATCCCAGCACTCGGGAGGCAGAGGCAGGAGGATTGCTGTGATGTGAGTTTGAGGCTGAGCTCAGGGCCAGCCTGAACCACAAGGTGAGACCCTGTCTCAAAAAAAAAAAAAAAAAAAAAAAAAAAGGAAAGAAAACAGAATCTCCAAGTACTAAAAAAAAAGGAAATAACTAGAAATACTTTTTGAGAGGTAGTGGTACACATTAGATGAATAACTTGATTATACACCTACACTGATTTGAAGACTTCCCCAGCCCAGCACTGTTTGAACGTGGACTGCATTTCTTTTCAAAACTTCCCTGGTCCACTCCATCCTACCTAAAATGGGCATTCACTGCTTCAGGAACATCAAGGGCCTTATAGTCTCAGATAACTTTTCCTGGAATGCTTCTTCAAGTTTCTTTTCCTTATATTTCTTAATGTTTCTCTTCAACACTCATTATGATCTAATAGTACATTAAATATTTGATTTATTATCAGGTGTAACATGTGGATTCAGGGCCACTACTAGCAGACAAATTTAGTTCATAAGCTTCATGTGTAAAGGAGCTGATATTTTCCCTTGTATCTCCAGTGCCTACAGACCATGTGTGACATGCATTAAGTGCCTGATAAATAAGCAATCATTGCATAATGTTAAATGAACTAAGTAAAGGAAAAATATGAGTTCATAACATGTAGTAAAATCATTTTTAAATGCTTATAATGTTAAATTAAAAGGACAAGTCTTATTTTAAAGCTAAAATAAATATGGAATTAATTATATAGAAAAATGTTAATTTCTTACATAGCCAGGAAGTATTTTAAAAATATTTTGTCACAGAAACAAAAACATTATTGGGGAAAAAGCAGAATACAGTTATTGATGTTCTGTACAAGTTCATATCACTTGCTCTGATTTTTCAAAAGGAGATTTTAGGAAAGAGGAGTTCTGAGATCTGAGCTATTTTTTCATCTGACATTTCTTTCAAGATACCATTTCATAATAGTTTCATTATGCAGAATGTTATTGTCATTCAGAAATGCTTTGGAGATATATGCCATTATAGAGTTTGCATGCATAAATAAGCATGTTATTAATAATCAATGGCAATTAGCACACAATACACTTCCTCTTAAATTTAATTATATGCTTGATTAAGAGTGTTGTGGTATTTAATTAAAAAAAGAAGGTCCAATGATACTTAATTCTCTCTTATAGTCATATTATAATCCTCATAACTGCAGTCCTCACTCACTCCATGCAGGCCCCGATTAGTTTTCATCAAATGTATGCTTGCTCACTGAATAGGGCCTGAAAAGCAATTGAGTAGATCACATCAGGGAAAACTGCTTGTGGTTTGACAGTGGAAGAGTCCAGTGCAAGCATTAATTGTCATAATTGCTTCCAATTAGTTTTTCATAGCTTTGGTGAAGTAACTCTTACTGCACTATATTATGTGCTATGCCCAGTTACAAAACTAGTTAGCATGAGTTGTCTATGTTAGTGCTTAAAAAAGGAAACACATTCTAAATATTGAGACCTCAGTGAAGATAAGTAAACTGAATAACAACCATAAATGCCTCACTGGGAAACTTTTGCCATTGTGAAATGTTACATGGTTGTAATGGGATGAAATCAGATGTATTAAAAAACCTCAAGGCTCAAAATATGTATTTCTGAGGAAAATGAGTTCATGAATAAGTGACCATCTCTTCAGCATGAAACAAGCCACCATGAAATGAACATTAGTATACAGTGATATCAAGAAACTGACAACAAGGTTAAAAGTTGTAGTGAGTGTCCACTAATTTGCTTATATGCCTGAAATAAACATCAGTAATGAAGATACTACCAAAAAAAGAAACTGAAGTATTATAAGTCTCATTGGTCAGGTAATACTAACTGGCAGAGATAGAAATCACAGCCAGATTTGTCAGCTGCAAGGATGTGAACAAACTGGAACAAGTCCTTCTACTTGTTTTGAGTTTTTCTCCAAATGTACAGAGCTGTCTGAAGGGAGGAAAAGGTTGAACATAACTCAAGCATAAACTAGTCAAGTCGTACTGTTCTTGCTGTCCAGGAGAGCTTTGCAGCTCTGGTTGTAACCTGCTCATCTTTACTCTTCCTACAATGGTTACTGTCTTATATTTTGTTTTTCTCACTGATTAAGTACATTTTTTGTCTTCAAGGAAATTCTAAAATACGTTGGGATATCTTGCTTTTACTTCTTTCTCACATACTTTGAAATAGCCTAATTATATAACCAAGGTCTAAATAACTTGGAAAGCCCTTGTGGAGAAGTGGACTATTACTTCAGATATTGAAAGACAGAGCCATCTAGATAGACAAAGAAGAAATGGAAGGTATTTCACATTGTCATTAGCAAAAAGGTGAAGCAAAATACACATATCATTGATGGATGTGAATATGTGACTGAAATAAAACTTAACATGAGGTGGAACCTTAGGGGGTCTAAGAAGATGGGCAGTGGAGGATCTTGACTACCAGGTGGGATATTGCATTTTCTTACAGAGGCAAAGCTGGAGAGACAGAGAATGTATGTGTTTGGGGTTATGGGGATTGTTTTGATAGAATTAGCCTATCAACTGAAATATGATGGATAAACACCTAAAGAGAAGGCAGTATGACTGAATTATTCTTCAATTTCTCTTCCTCTTTTTGTACTCGAAAAATGCATATTTCTGACATCTTTTTGTTTTGGGTTGGATTTAAACTCTGTCAAATATATGTAAATATGTGAAATCAAACATGGAATTTAAGCACATGTAATGTCCCTGTAGATTCTGGGTGTTGATTTCAGTATAAATGCTACAATTGTTATAAATGTCCATTCTTATCCAGATTCCTGTGGATAAATTACCATTCATATTTGTTGTTTTCTGTTGAGACCTCTCCCTGATCCTTGAGTTGTAACTTCAGTCTTTTTCTTTTTCTAGTTGCCTTCCACCATTCATGATTTCAGGCTGAAGAGTTGGGAACTCTAGTTAAACTTAATTCCAGTGCTTAGCCTCAGGGTAGCAGTCCTTCTACACAGCCGATCTCTGTTAGTCAAGAGTTTAAGCCTAGAGCCTATTCTTAGACATTGTATTACATTCTTTGTACATTAAGAAAAGTGTTTTCTAAAAGAATTTATGTCAGTAATATTTGCACTGTTTGTGATGTGGTAAAAATAAAAATCTAAAATATGTGCCACTGGTTTGTAGTTAGGAGTAGTAGCAAGGAAACAGCAATAGTATGTTGGTGAGGTAGTGACTCCTATGTGCTACAGTGAGTGTTTGACGAAGTACTTTCCCATGTGAAATGCAGGCGGAGGTATCACCCCTAAAGAGGAGGTGGAAAAGAGCACGAGAGAGTATGTTGTCTGGTCCTGGCTGCCCTTGGCAACATTTCACAGCAAAGATGACATATAAATTGGCTATTTTCAAGGAAAATGAAGAATACAGACTTTCAAATTCTGAAGACTTATGCATTAGAAAAACTAGCTGCTTCTATAGAGCAAGGAATACTGTTTAACTGAATCTGCCATTAAACATCTTATCCAAGGATGGAAAGTAGTTCTGGGGCAAAGATAAAAGAAAGAATGTTGCATTCCTAGATAAACTTTTTAAAAATCAGTTCGAGGTAATCCCAACTAGAAATAACTTATTGGAGGGAATTGTAGCCAAATGAATTTCAATTTCTAAAAAGTGATGGAAGAGATTTTGGTCAAATAAATTCAATGACAACCTACAGGACACTTTTGTTGTTCGACCCCTTGGTTTTTAGTGCCAAATCTGCACTAGCAAATATACAATTGAACGCTACAAAATATAATCCATCCTACTAAGCACAAAGGAAGAGACCATGAAAGATGTTCAGAAGAATATGCAAGATACAGGGCAGATGGTATCGACCAGATTCTGTCGGGGCAGGTAGCTCTTTATAACTCCTGTCTAAAAGGATTCATTAATCTCTTAGACTGTGAAATGTTATAATGTTCTTCACCTTCTCACATAGGGATTTATTTATCATGACCTCATTTCCTACTCAATCAGATCTCTGATTGGTAAGAAACTATAGTTGGCATTCTTGAAAACTACAACAGAACAAAACCAAAAACCAACAAAAAAAACTAGTGTGCATGTTCTAAAAGTCTTGGAAGTGGAATATGATGCCGTCATGACAAAGGGATTTGTCAACAGTGAAATGAAGGGAGGACAGGTTATTTTTCCTGCCATCACCTTTGACAATCCCAGTTCATAAATCAACACTTGGGCACAATCTGCTTTATTCTGTAAGCAAGGCAGTGGGGATAATGGGACAGCAAGATGAAAGAAATTTAGTCCTTGATGACCTGAGTTTTATTTTTCTTTGCCCACACAAGGCAGAGAGACATAGAAATAAATAACTGCTATTTTATTTCAGTCATGTCATCTTGGGATATCGCAGCTGCAGTAGCAGCAACACCTCCACAATGATACCAAAACAGCCCTATAAAGTGTTCAAAGTATGACCTGACAATACTTTTCTAAGCTTATTTTGTATTTTTTCATATCTTTGATGTCCTCTGAAACTACCTTGTTTTGCATATCTTTTAATCTGCATAAGTATGTTGCTTTGTGTGTCTTACTGATATGATTTACTTGACTCAACTCTTCTCCTATTTATTTGATAGAATGATTCTTTTGTTTTAGTATAGAATAATTATAATTGCCTTTTTAATATTCAGCTTACTAAATCAGCCATATTTTTGATCTTGTATGGCTTATAATTCAGACTTAATTGTAAATTCCAACAAGTTAGAAATAGTGCCATTATTTGTTATACCTCTTTGATATTTATGCCTTAGGGTTCAATATTTCTTAGTGATGGATTAATTACTGAAATACAATGGCACTTCTCACTCATCAGACCTGATTATATAATCTGATAAATTAGTCTTGAACAGCTTAACTCATCTTTTTAAACAGCTAAATTCTTTTATGCTAAGGTTTTAATACAGACACTGTCCCAATTCTGTCATGACTCAAGGAGTCTCTTCAGAATTTTCTGTTAATCTGAATCAAGCTATCAAATGCTAACCTATCATATATTTTGTATTTTTAAATTTTAGATACTTTTAGGAAAGTGTGGCATCAAATATGTTTTCTTTTTATATCTTTGTTTTATTTGTGTGGTACCTAATCACCATAATTTTTTTAAATTTTATGACATCACCCCAAACTGTCTTAATACACTGCCAGTTAGTTTATAAAGCAAAAATAATTTTTATAAACTTAGTTTAGGTAGTACAATGTATTTTGCCAAATAAAAGACACAGGTACATGAACCCGAAAGATCATTTACTGCCTCTTATTGAAAAGCCAAAATAACTTCTTAGTACACATCTGTCTTCCCATATCACACAACTAAT